>OY731408.1:23449974-23737274 GCA_963425845.1 Sphenostylis stenocarpa
TTAGGGGTCTACACCACCCAGTAACCAAATCCGATTCTTCGTACCAAGTGCGAGATCACAATCCAACCTGCACAATCACACTTTTACAAAAGAGTATGGAAAGAAAAAACACTGGACTTGAAGTTCTAATGGTCCGAACAAATTCTAACGACACTTTCTCTCTTTGATTGACCACAATTCTGATCACAACACCTTATGATATGAAAAGATTCTTGAATGCGAGAGAAAGTCACGTATATGAAAGTTTCACGATTGATTTCACAAGTTTTCTCAAGTAGTGTGTTGTATATTTCAAAAGATAGATCAATTCTGTATATATAGAGTAAAACAAAGAATCGAACGTTTCATCTGTCAAAAAGCTGTTTCAGAGAGTCACAAGATCGATTAGATTGAAGTATAACGAGGTTAGAAGAGACTCGATCGATTAGAACTGAAGTATGATCGATCAGACTGAGTTATGATCGATCAGAATGAAACTATGATCGATCAGATTACATTTCAATCGATTGAAACCACGATTCAATCGATTGATTTCATTTAAAAGTTCATTCAATCGATTGTTTCGAGTTTTCAATGGATTGAAACAACTTAAGAAAAAATGATAGCTCTCTGTTTTAATCGATTGAAAATCATTTCAACAGATTGAAATCCTGCAGTCTTTTAAACAGAAAAATAACCTCTCTGTTTCAACAGATTGAAAAGTATTTCAACAGATTGAAAATGCGAAATCATGGTATTTGAAAAAATTCACTAAGTTATTTTAACTTGTTGATTCTGCGAATCAATCAATTGAAAATACGATTATGTATGACCACTTATTCTGTTAAGTGATTTTAACAGATTGAAAATCTTTTTCAACAGATTAAAAAAACTTAGTTTGTTCTTTTAATACTTGAATGTGAGTTTTTCATGCAGAAAATGATTTTCAATGAGATGCAATGTTTTAAGGTGCTTATCACAAAATATAATGGACTATCAAGAGATTAAGTGCTTAAAATAAAAACCTAATCATCTACACACCCACAACCTAAGCTATATCTATGTCTTCATCAAATCCACCAAAGTGCTTCATAAAGAGTAGACTATGTGCTGACTATCTTAGACTCTAATATTACAGACTCAAATTCATCAAAACAGAGTTATTACACAAGAATACAAGTCTTCAACTCTCTAAGTCCATTGTTCTTGAATCATCATCAAAATCAACAAGCTTCATGTCCATGTAACTTCAACATTCATGTCCTTGTATGTTTCAACGTATGGCTATGGACGACCGTCCACTTAGCTTGGATGGTCGTCCACACTACATGGATGGTCGTCTATGGCCACTTTTTGCCATGGACGGCCGTCCACTAAGTCCAGACAGTCGTCCACTTTTCCTGGTGCGGTTCCCTATAAATAGGCCCTCATTTCTCACTTTTCCACACACCTCTCCACTCCTACACTCTCTAGGAAGCCTTTTGACACTTTAGAGTGACTTTGAGCATTATTCCTGAGTTCGAGTGAGCATTCTGGTTTCCGTTTAAGGTAGAAATCGGTTAAGGAAGTTTCCTTTTGAGACGTCCGGCCCTCGGTAGGGTGGTACTCTTATTTTTTGTTCGAGGGAGGAGTGACTTTGTAGAGTGCGGGGACTGCCAAAAAGCATCCTCAAGTTTGAGATTTATAAAATCTCGCTTCGAAGGTTCTCCTTCATATCTCTTATCTTTTACTACTTTCTTTTACTACTTTCCTTGTATGCATTAGATATTAGGATAATGTAGACATTTAAATTTTGCCAGTAGTTTAAATAATAGGGTAAAAGCATAATTTCTTTAAGTATTTATTTGTTAAACTAGTCCATGTCGCCACCGTCCATTCCGACGTCCTGGGGACGTCTCGAACGTTCTGCGAGCGGTCGTGAAAAGATGGCTGAGACTCGCGTTTTTTGTTAAAAATATGTTCATTGCTTCCGAGGCGCTCAACGCTGAACTATCCTCTAATAGAAGCAAAGTTTTCGAAAAGGGTTCTTTTGGAGTCGCCACCAATGTTTTGACCATAAACATTGGAAAAGGAGAAAAAGGCATTGATTTCGATAAAAACCAAACTTGGCCATTATAACCAGAGTCGGGTAAGGGAGTTAGTTACGTGTGGGGAAGGTATTAGCACCCCACAACACCCCTTTCGGGTTCCCTATGACGGATTAATTCATTTAAGTCCAGATTACAAGAAATTACGTGATTACCCTTATTTTATTTATTTAATAAATATGGCTATCTACATGATTTATCTACATTGCATACAGAAGTAAATAAAGCAGTAAAGGAGAAGAGAATTGAGAAAAACCTCCGTAGCAAGCTTTTATATTATAAGTCTTTTACAAAAGAGGACGCGTTTCGGCAGTCCTTCGCTCTACAGCAACTCTACTCTCGATTACAGACTCGACTCGACTAAAATTTCTAGAAGAATCGAATGCCGGAATATAAATTCCTTAACTGATTGTTACCTATTAAAGGCAATCAGAAAGATCATTCGAGAGAAGGAGAGAAGAAGACAAGTCCAGGAATTCTCTGGTGTCTGAGATGTGTGAAATGAGACAAATGAGGCTCCTATTTATAGCTTTTTTCGCTGCCTGGAACTTTGGGACGGCCGTCTCGGGTTGGGACAACGCGTTTCTCACGTTGTGCCAATGCTGGGACCGCCATCGCGGGTTGGGACGGCCGTCCCAATGCAAATTACGAAGGCGAGACCCCGCGTTTGGGACGGCCGTCCCACTTGTAAATGGCAGTTGGGACGGCCGTCCCAACCTTGGGATGGTGGTCTCGGCCCTGTTTTGTCCAGCCTTTGTATTTTGGGACCCCGGGAAGCTTTCCTTTCCTTTTCGGACATAGATTGATGCCGATGATGTGTCCGTTGAAGCTTTATCTTCATATAGGAAGTCTTCTTGGCCTTCATTTGAAGATGTTGGGCGAGCTTTGTCTTCGTATAGGAAGTCTCCTTTGGCCTTTATTGTGTGAATGAGTGAACTCCGTCTTTTGTTGTGGGAGGTCCTTCTCGTTTTGGGAAGCCGGGTGAACTTCATCTTCGGGCGAAGTTCCTCTAGCTTTTATTTTGAGAGGTCGGGCAAAATTAGGGGTCTACAGTTACCCCCCTTCACCTGCCTAACTAATTCGTTGGTTTTTAATATGCCAACAAAATTAGTTGGTAGGGGAAGGAGTTAACCCTTTTGCCCGGCTGTCCTTCGGATGCTGCTCCTTGCTGATCCTCCGGATGATAAATATTTTGATAGGTACTAACCCCTATCTGGTTTGAGCCCTCTTTTTCTAAGGCTTTGGTGAGTACTTACCCTCACCCGGTATAAGTCTGTATTTTACTAGACTTTTGTGAGTATCTACCCCCACTAGGTATGAACCTTGTTCTGCAAGGTTTTGGTGAGTACCTACCCTCACCTGGTATGAGTTAGCATTTTGCTAAACTTTTGTGGGTACTTACTTCCGAGGTGCTCAACACTGAACTATCCTCTAATAGAAGTACAGTCTTAGCAACCCATTTTTGAAATGCTTAGGTGAGTATTTTTACTCCACCTAATGCATTCTGCTAAATTTTGATGAGTACTTACCCTCATCCGGTATGAATGATAAGCCTCATTCTGCAAGGCTTAGGTGAGTATGTACCCCCACCCGGTGTGAATGATAAGCCTTTTTCACAAAGCTTAGGTGAGTACACACCCCCACCCGGTGTGAATGATAAGCCTTTTTCACAAAGCTTAGGTGAGTACACACCCCCACCTGGTGTGAATGATAAGCCTTTTTCACAAAGCTTAGGTGAGTACACACCCCCACCTGGTGTGAATGATAAGCCTTTTTCGCAAGGCTTAGGTGAGTACACACCCCCACCTGGTGTGAATGATAAGCCTTTTTCGCAAGGCTTAGGTGAGTACACACCCCCACCTGGTGTGAATGATAAGCCTTTTTCACAAGGCTTAGGTGAGTACACACCCCCACCCGGTGTGAATGATAAGCCTTTTTCGCAAGGCTTAGGTGAGTACACACCCCCACCCGGTGTGAATGATAAGCCTTTTTCGCAAGGCTTAGGTGAGTACACACCCCCACCCGGTGTGAATGATAAGCCTTTTTCACAAGGCTTAGGTGAGTACACACCCCCACCTGGTGTGAATGATAAGCCTTTTTCGCAAGGCTTAGGTGAGTACACACCCCACCGGTGTGAATGATAAGCCTTTTCGCAAGGCTTAGGTGAGTACACACCCCACCGGTGTGAATGATAAGCCTTTTCCACAAAGCTTAGGTGAGTACGCACCCCCACCCGGTGTGAATGATAAGCCTTTTTCACAAGGCTTAGGTGAGTACACACCCCCACCTGGTGTGAATGATAAGCCTTTTTCGCAAGGCTTAGGTGAGTATACACCCCCACCCGGTGTGAATGATAAGCCTTTTTTGCAAGGCTTAGGTGAGTACACACCCCCACCTGGTGTGAATAATGAGCCTCCTTTTGCAAGGCTTATAGGATGAACTTTTTTGTAGTCAATCCTATGATCATCCGTTTTTGGAAATTGTTGGCGACTTATTGTTTCTGTTCATGCGCCCCTGGGGAGTAATTGATTTTTCTTTTTGACTTTTCTGTTAGTCATCCGGTTTTACCGGGGATTCTTGATTTTTGGCTTTTCTGTTTAGCCATCCGGCTTTTGCCGGGGATTCTTTGATTTTTGGCTTTTTCTTTTAGCCATCCGGTCTTGACCGGGGATTCTTTGATTTTGGCTTTTTCTTTTAGCCGTCCGGTCTTGGGCGGGGATTCTTTGATTTTGGCTTTTTCTTTTAGCCATCCGGTCTTGGCCTGGGATTCTTTGATTTTGGCTTTTTCTTTTAGCCGTCCGGTCTTGGCCGGGGGTTCTTTGATTTTGGCTTTTTCTTTTAGCCATGGGGTCTTTTGCCGGGGATTCTTGATAACTGCCTCTTTTCAGGCAGGAATCCTCTGGAGATTTTTGAATTCTCTTCTTGATTGTGCCTCTTGATTAGGCAAAGATCCACTTGGGGATTTTGTTGTGCCTCTTGATTAGGCGGGAATCTACTGGGGATTCGTTGATTTTTTTATTGTGCCTCTTGATTAGGCGGGTGCTTCAATAGTGGCGAAGGCTTTGTTTTTCGCCTCTGAATAGGCTGATGTTCTACTTGAGGATATTTGTTTTTGATAATACCTCTGAGTAGGTGGATGCTTTTGAAAGCTTTGTGCTTGTATTACCTCTTATAGGTTGATTTCCCATTTCTTGGGGATATTGGCTTTCTGCTTGTCTCCGAGTAAGCATAGGCATTCTTGGGAGTGAAGATTTTGCACTTCGCTGGGGATATTCATATTGGGTGTTCCGAAAGGTTAACTCCCTGAGGATATGAATTTGTAATTTGCCCTTGCTGATAGGCTTATTAGGGAAAAATTTTCTTGTTTTGCGATCTACTGGGGGAATTAATTTCATTCCGGAGATCTATCTTGAATTGTCCTTCTATGGAGAAATGGAGTTTTTTTTTTTTTTCGACTCCTTATTTGGCTGCTGTTGTTTGAGCTGGTTTTTGCTTAAGCTCTTATTCCGTTGGGAATGGGTTTTTTGCTTTTTTCTCGCGATTATGTTTTTTCGCGATTTTGGATTTTTGATTTTAAATGCGTGTGCCTTTTTCCTTTTGTACACGCAGGCCTTTTATTATCTGCTGGGGATGAAGAGGTTTTCTTTTCTTCTCTTTCCTTTTTAGTGGCCCTGGGGAATTTGTTGGCTCCCTGGGGATCCGACTTTGATGATGGAGTCTTGGCTCCTGGCTTTGCGAAGCTTTTATTTGAACGGGAAGATGGAAAAATTTTGTTTTCCTCTTTTTGTCTTTTTGTAGAACTTTCTTGACGCGTTCTTTTTGGGGATTTTCATGTGGCCTTTCTGTAGTGGCCTCCGTCGTGGAAGAGATTTTTTTTTCTTTTTGTTGCCCCCCAGTGATGTGGGGGATTTCGACTCCATTTTTCTTTGATGGAATCTTATGTAGTCCTTGTTCTCCATTGGGGGATGAAGCGGAGACTCTTGCATGAGTGTGCTTGATGACTCATGTGGCGACGAAGCTGAGTCGTGAGGTAATCTTTTTGTTTTGCCTCTGGAGTAGGCAAGGATCCGTTTGGGGATAATTAAGCCTTTCCGTTGGCTTTTCTACATTGATGACTTCCTTTTTCTTGGATGGAAGGATGTTGATTGCAGCTTTGAATGACTATGTTTGATGACTCATGTGGTGGTGTTGAGTCAGGGAGTATTTTTCTGCCTTTGAATAGGCAAGGATCCACTTGGGGATTTATCGAGCTTTTCCATTGGCTTTTTCCTATTGAGGTACCTCCTCTTGTTGGTGTAGAAGGTTGGTGGTTGGAGCTATTTTCCTTGAAGCTCCTTATGTTGCTGAAATGGTTTTGATTTCGTCTTTTTCTTTTGCGATTTAATTTTTATCGCGAGCTTTGTTTGAAATTTGACTTTTTAATAGATCATGTGTGCCTTTTATTTTGTACACATGGGCTTTTTGAATGCGAAGTGTAAAACAGAAATAACGATTTTTATTTATTACTGTTTTTTGTTGGATACATTTCAAGCATATTTAAGATACTAGAAAGCTATAAAAATAAGTCCTAATCGTCTGCCTCTGGGCTGGAATGGGCAGATGGTGCTGGCGAAGGGAAGCGGCGGAGTAGGCGGCGCTGGAATCTCGCCTGAGTCTGGACCAGGCTCTCTATCTGGCGGTCCGTCCTGTCTTGCCTAACAGTCAGTTGGCTAAACTGTTGGCGTATAAACTGGAACTCTCCTTCCATATAGGCGTGCTCCTCGTCTAAGCGTCGGTACAGGCCGGAGAAATCCGGATCGCGTGATTGCTGCTGGGACTCTGAAGTGGTAGGGATGTCTTGCGGTGTGTTGAAGTCGCGCATATCCCATGAAATCGAGATGATAGGGTTTAAGATGAACCCTGTTCCTTCTCTGCTGAGGATATTCATGTGCGTCAGCACTCCTCCATTGATAGGCTCTGGTTGAAGTTCAGCTGGGATATCTTCTCCGTCCGTGCATCCCCAATATTCAGCTAGAGGGGTAAGGAAGGGAGCCACCATGATCGCTCCCGCTGGTCCCCGAGTACCGCATTCTTTTACAGCCTTCAAGAATGCGTATCCCGGATTGCATCGGTGTCCCTGATGCATGCAGTAGACTATAAAAAGATCAGCCAGCGTGACCTTTCCCTGGCTTTCTTTCCTGCTGTGAATGGTCCCAGCAAGCAATTTGTGGCAAATGCGAAGAGGGGGATTGAAGGCTGCACCCTTCAGATTAGATGGGAGATTGATAGCTCCAGTAATCTCCTTCCACATATTGGTGGTGGTGAGAACAGTAGGTTTCTCCAGATATGCGGACCGATATTCCGGTGTTCTTGTATCGGCTCGCTGGCAGAATCCCATGATGACATTGAAGTCATCCAGGGCGGTGGTCCGGTAGGCTCCATCCATCCAGTAGGAGACAGCTTGTGTTGGTGGCACTCCAGGAGTTGCAGATGGCATTTCCATCATGTTGACAGAGGCGAGAAACTCCATTGTTGCTGTGCGATGGATCCGAGTAGGTGGCTCACTGAGCAGAAAATCCCATCCTATGTTGTGGATGAATCTTCTGACATCTTGCTCCCAGCCAAATGTAGCTAGGATCCCGAAATCTAGCCGCAGCATAGGGTACCAGGCAAATTGTTGGATATTTGCCAGTCGTTGTTGGTGTGCTTCTGCCATCATCATGCTGGTGACAGGAGTTCTTCTAGCAGCAGTCCTAGTGCGTTTTCTTCTGGACGAGGCTTCTCCGTGTTCCATTGTGAGCTCTACTCTTTTAGAAATGCTAAAAATGTATGGAGGAGGAGGAAAAGCAAGATAGGAGGCTTGAAATGAAGTGCCAGAGCCAAAATCCGCGCCCAACATATATAGGCCGCGCAGGGGAATTTGGGACGACCGTCTGGGTTGGGACGGCCGTCTCAAATGGTAATTTTGTTCATGGTTCAGCCCCCACCTGAGATGCACGTCCCAACTGAAAAATGACACTTGGGACGGCCGTCTGGACTTTGGGACGGCCGTCCCAAGCTTCTTAAGTTGGTTTTTTGAGTTTTTTGATGGGAAAGAAGATGGGACTCTATTCATTGATGTTTTAATGCATGTAATGTTTTATGAAATGCATCCTATGATCTATTTCAGTTAATATTTCGAAAGTTTTAACTGATGTGCTTTGACTTCGGGTGCGTTCTTGGTGTTGTACCTTAACGTCATCTTGTTTCTTGGACAACAAGCTTAGCTGTATCGATTTGCCGTTTTGGAATTTTCTTTGCTGTGGCCGAAGAGCAATCTTCTGTTTGTAGGGCAACTGCCATATCAATGCCTTTCTTCCTTTCCTTAGGGATTTCAACCTTCCTATTGATCACTATGTTACCACATTCCCCTTTATTACTTGAATGCTTTATAGTGAAATGGTCAAGAGAAGAGAAAGAAAAGGATTTGTATCAAAGGCTTGTGTTTTAGAGGGATATTTTTGTATGAAAGGTCTTTGTAAGAATGGCTAGCCCAGGTTGGTCGGTGTTTAGGCTAGTTTAGGCAAAACGTTTTGCTCTTATAACGTGGCGTCGTTACTTATTGTTATATAGCGCCTTTTTGTGGTTGATTAACTTCCCTAGGCCGCCCTTTCGGGTTTTCAGTCTAGGATGTTGTGCTTATGTCCTAACTTTTGTCTAGGTTTCCCTCTTTTGTATTTATTTTAAAGGAATACCTAACGGACTTTTTATAACCCTAACTTTTGCCCAGGTTACCCTTTATTATTGTTCGGGTCTCCTGCCGGGTTTACCCTAACTTTTGTGCAGCCCCCTTTGTGGGTTTCCTGCCGGGTATTTTGCCCTTTTATTTTTTTTTTGTCTTGGCCTTTGACCTCGACGGGCTTCTTTTTTGTATGCGTATATATATTTTTTTTTTTACACAACATTTGTCGAAACTTGATTTTATCAAGATAAATTTTATTTGTGTTTCTAGTTAATCAATTTATTTTGACTTTGCTTTGCGGCGCTTTACTTATTTGGACGCATTTGGAACAAAACATTTATCTAAACTTTGTTTATTAAAATGGGGTATAGATACATTTTAGCAAGAAAAGAAGCAGATAGTAAGAATAGCATTCTTTTGTAATTTCAGGGAAATGTGTGCCCTAAAGATGCTCGGGGGACGGGCACACCCCGAGGAGTGATCTCTAATAGTCACTAGGTTTACATCCTTTAGAATCAGAAGAAGGACACCTAATGACTAACGCTACCCTTTGCGCTAATACCCCTCCTTTTCGGAATATCGTCTTCGAGGGGTAATACTTCCCTGCTTTCCGTATGGTTTGATCTTTTGTGGGGTCGTACCCTAAACCATACTTTAGAGGATTATCTTTGAAATCTGGTGGCTCTTTTATTCCTTGAACATTCTTTCCGAGCCCCTGTCCTGGGCGATATCCATATCTTCTCATCATATGGGCCACCTTTGTATTACCAGGGAGTCTTTCTATGTTGGCAATTTCAAGTGCTTGAAAAGACGTTTCAAGAGCCTCTTCAGCCGCATCCACATATGGTTGGACAGATGGTTTACTTATCAGAAAGTCTTCTTCAGCTTGAACTGTGACGAGTTTATCATTTGTCACAAACTTGATTTTCTGGTGGAGTGTTGAAGGTATTGCCTTAGCGCTATGAATCCAAGGTCTACCAAGGAGACAACTGTATGCTGGCGTGATATCCATCACGTGGAAGTCTATGTTGAAAATAGTAGGTCCGATTTGGATTGGTAGACTAATCTCTCCTACTACTTCACGCCTTGATCCGTCAAAGGCTCGAACAACTGTATTACTCGGTCGCATGTGGGTTCCTTGTATTGTTATCTTGTCGAGTGTACTTTTAGGCATAACATTTAAGGATGACCCATTATCCACAAGAACTTTGGAAATGAGATATTCCTTGCATTTAACGGAAATATGCAAGGGCTTGTTGTGATCGGACCCTTCTAAAGGGAGTTCTTCATTGGTGAAGGTCAGATGATCATTGGCTGTAATATTACCAATGATTCCTTCAAACTTTTCTTGGGATATTGCATGCGGAACAAATGATTCATTCAAAACCTTTAACAATGCGTTTCGGTGCGATTCCGAACTCATGATGAGTGATAACAAAGTTATCTTTGCTGGAGTACGATTGAGTTGATCGATGATGGAGTACTCACTTTGTCTTATGTACTGGAGTAACTCATCTGTCTCCTCCTTGGATTCCTTTTCTTCTTCGGCTTTATTTTTCATTTTATCTTTAGGAATATTATCTTGTAATTCCTTGGGGGAGTATATTCTTCCGCTTCTTGTCATGCCCCCAATACCGGCTATGTTGGAGATATCTTGATTGACTGACGATTCTTCTGAGTATCTCCAAGGTACAGCTTTATTTGATGCATAGGGGAAAGGACGTGGCACGAATAAGCGTAAAGGCGCTATTGCTTCTTCCCTTTTATCGATTGGAATTATTAACGGTGCTTGTTTGTTATTATCTTCGAGTTTATCGACCGTCGTAGAGATTTTGATGACGAAAGGCTTCCTTTCCATTTTTCTGATTTGTGGAAAGCACATCAGTTAATCCTTTCTTTTTATTATCTTTATTATTAAATGAGGAGGGATATGTGAATGTATGCAACTTATGAATGCAATAGACAATTTAAGGGAAAAAAATTCTTTTATTAGAAAGTGTGTATCCTTCTATACAATGCTTTGAAGCAAGTATTGACAAAAGCGAAAAAGCTTGAAGAATCCTATAGGTAAATTAGGCTTTCTTCGTAATTCGTCTTCAGCTGTTATCACGTGATTTCTGAGCGTCTTGATTTGCTCAGATACCGCCTGGCTCATATCTTCACTGTATCGATGAGCCTCTTTTATCTTTTCTTCTTGATGAACGATCAAGGCATGCTGCTGATCAGACCTCTCTATTAGTCGGTCCTTTTCACGAAGTAATTGACCGTATTGAGCTAATCCATCTTTTTCTTTTTCATGTAGCTCCTCTAGGTCTATTCTGTATTTCTCAGCGGTTTCCCACCACTTTTGTGCTTCTGACCGAGTATTTGCTAGGTCATCTTGTATTAACTTGATCGTTCTTGCCTGTTCTGCAAGCGTGTTTTCGAGATGTGCTATTTCGTCATTCAAGTCCCGGAACAGACTATCTTGCTCAAGTCTTGGAATCTTCAATGCTTGCTTAGTCTCTTCCTGATAATCAGCACAATCGTTCTTAAGACGCTCTATTTCGTGGTCCTTCTTTTTACATTGCCTTTTTAGACCATCTATTATAAGGGTTGACTCTTGATCTTTTTCTTCGAAGGCTCTCAGCTGAGCTTCCATGACTTCAACCCTCTTGTTTAAGGCATTGACCTGCAATTGTAGCTCTTCACTGACTAAAGTTGTAGTGAATGCAGCAGATGGTTGGGGTATCCCTCTATTTTTTCTCCATTCTTCATATTCATGGGACGTAGAAACCTGAACCTTTCCGAGTTCTTTATCTCCCATGTAGACTGGTCTTTCCCATGCTTTCTGGACAGCGGATACTTCTTTAAAGTTATGGGAATAATGACATAGACTCAGCCCTCTGAGCTCTTCTTGAGTTGGTGCGGTCTGGGTTCTCATAAGTTGTCTCATAGCCATCTTAGGAGAGTAGGCTATACAACCCCTGAGGCCTAGTAATGGTATGCTCAGGTAATCTCCACATCGTACGAGAATATAACTGGGTCGGAACCAAGGGCATACCCAAGATATGTGTTCTATGTTCCAGCTTTCCAACTCAGTTTTCCATTCTAGCACTTGACGATGCTGAAGAGGGATTTTTGAAAAACTCCTTAAAGGATCAGGAAATACGCCCATATGGCTTGAGGCGTAGAAATGAGTAATACCCCACACGTATAGTAGTGAAGTGCAACATCTAAGTGTTTTCCCCTGTTTCTGTCGGCAAAAATCTACGGAAAGCAGGGTGTCAGCAAGGATTGCAGGTATAGGACTCTTTGAATATACATCCCAGGCAAAGAATGCGTCCATTGCAGCATGATCCACGATGTTCACATGGAATGGGAATAATATGATTCCGAACATTGCTAATGCTAGAGTCTTGTTGAATGTAGACCAGTCCTTCTTTTCAGCTAAAGAGACTAAGTGGTCTTCTATTATAGCCATTTTCCAACCTCTGATATTCCCTTTTCCCTCTAGGGTGGATTGATGAGGAGGCAGTCGTATAATAGTAGCAACCTTACTCACGGCCGTATATACTCCTGAGCAAACGTAGACCCCAACTGACTGAGGCCATCTGACCATGAGTTCATATTCTTCTAAGGTTGGTACCAAGTCAAACTGCGAGAACTCGAAGCAGTGTAAATCGGGACTCCAGAAGTGGACCAATGCTCTAACAAATATTGGATCAATGCTGATCTTTAGGAGGTCAAGAATTCTTCCGTAAGACTTCTCAAAGCTAGCATAGACCTCCGGCGGCATATATGTACACAAGTGCCTTAACTTCTCTACACGGCATAGAAGGATCTCCACTTTCTTTAATTGTCTATTACTGGATCCCTCCATTATCTAGCAAAATTGAAAATGCATGATATGAGGATGAGTTTTTGTAAATGCATGTATGCAAGTGTTTATTTTTCTAAGTATTATCATGTTTTATTCCTAGTATGATGCATGATAATACCGGGTTTTCCTTGAAAGAAAAGCTTATCTATATGAATGTTTATGGATTTTAATGAAGAGAGTCCTATTTTCTTCCCTTTTTTTATTTTTGTGAAGAAAAGGTGATATGAATTGTAAGGTTTTTGTTAAGAATTTTGATTTTGTAACAGAGGTATTTTTATGACCTTAATGTTTTTATATTTTTTTATGACCCTTTATCTCTTCTGTCGGTCAACGTGGCTACTTAGCTTACAAAGAACCTGAAACCAGGCTAGCTTAACTGAAGACTGTCCGAGATAAAGGCCTTTTATCTTTTGGCTTTTTATGATTTTTTAGGGTATTTCATTTTTTTTGTCTGTTGTATGATTACCCTATGCTAATGCATCAATACAAATGCAGCAAACAAATGCACACACAATTCATACATCCGCGAGCAGAGCCACGCTTATTTAATCACGAGGTGGGATTTTCCTGCAGAAACGTGCTTGGTTTAGGTGGTTCTAACTGTTCTCACCAGGCCAAAGGTCCCCAAGGTGCCCCCATTATAGGGACCTCTCAACTCTCAATCCTCGGGTCATGCACGGAACTCCGTGTCGACACCCTTAGACCAAAAGAGGAGAGTTATCACCTTGAGTTGGTGGTTTTCCGACAACGGTAGTAGCCCCGTGTGCCAACTAACCGATCGTATCTGCCACCCACTCCCTATAGGTAATCACTCTTGCCCCCGGGTATAGAGGGACTGTTGTGTGCAAGGGTTTTGTGTGCAATTTATATTTCAAACAATTGCAGAAATAATCATACAGCAGTTATTTAAAGCCATACAATAAAAACATACAGAAGGGTAAAGGCGTAATTTCAAATCTTTGCTTAATTTGAATTTATCCGTCACTAAATGGGATCAACTCTCGGACTTCCCCAGTGGAGTCGCCATCTGTCGCCGCCGTCCGTTCCGACGTCCTGGGGACGTCTCGAACGTTCTGCGAGCGGTCGCGAAAAGATGGTTGAGACTCGCGTTTTTTGTTAAAAATATGTTCATTGCTTCCGAGGCGCTCAACGCTGAACTATCCTCTAATAGAAGCAAAGTTTTCGAAAAGGGTTCTTTTGGAGTCGCCACCAATGTTTTGACCATAAACATTGGAAAAGGAGAAAAAGGCATTGATTTCGATAAAAACCAAACTTGGCCATTATAACCAGAGTCGGGTAAGGGAGTTAGTTACGTGTGGGGAAGGTATTAGCACCCCACAACGCCCCTTTCGGGTTCCCTATGACGGATTAATTCATTTAAGTCCAGATTACAAGAAATTACGCGATTACCCTTATTTTATTTATTTAATAAATATGGCTATCTACATGATTTATCTACATTGCATACAGAAGTAAATAAAGCAGTAAAGGAGAAGAGAATTGAGAAAAACCTCCGTAGCAAGCTTTTATATTATAAGTCCTTTACAAAAGAGGACGCGTTTCGGCAGTCCTTCGCTCTACAGCAACTCTACTCTCGATTACAGACTCAACTCGACTAAAATTTCTAGAAGAATTGAATGCCGGAATATAAATTCCTTAACTGATTGTTACCTATTAAAGGCAATCAGAAAGATCATTCGAGAGAAGGAGAGAAGAAGACAAGTCCAGGAATTCTCTGGTGTCTCAGGTGTGTGAAATGAGACAAATGAGACTCCTATTTATAGCATTTTTCGCTGCCTGGAACTTTGGGACGGCCGTCTGGGTTGGGACGGCCGTCCCAAACATGATTTCTGCGTTGTGCCAATCTGGGACGGCCAGTCTGGGCTGGGACGGCCGTCCCAAACACAATTTTACTCATGTTGGGACCCTCAGGGGTTTGGGACGGCCGTCCCACATTCGGGACGCGTGTCCCAACTGCTTAATTGCAGTTGGGACGGCCGTCCCAACCTTGGGATGGTGGTCTCGACCCTTTTTGTCCAGCCTTTGTATTTTGGGACCCCGGGAAGCTTTCCTTGCCGTTTTCGGACGTGGATTGGTGCCGATATATGTCCGTTGAAGCTTTATCTTCGTGTAGGAAGTCTTCTTGGCCTCCATTTGAAATGTTGGGCGAGCTTTATCTCTGTATAGGAAGTCTCCTTTGTCCGTTATTGTGTGAATGAGTGAACTCCGTCTTTTGTTGTGGGAGGTCCTTCTCGTTTTGGGAAGCCGGGTGAACTTCATCTTCGGGCGAAGTTCCTCTAGCTTTTATTTTGAGAGGCCGGACAAAATTAGGGGTCTACATGAAGAAGCCAACCTGTGTCTAATGGCAAATCAAAACCTTCAATCCAGCAGTGAAAGTTCTAATTCTTCTTCAAATTTAGTGAACTATAATTCATTACAAGAAGCATTTAATGAAATGCATGAAGAGGCTAAGCAACTGCAAAAAGAAAATGATAGGCTAAAAGGATTGAATAATTGGTTAGTTAATAAAGTAGACTCTCTTGAAAAGAGAATTCTTGAAGATGAAACTGATTGTGATTTCTTAAAATTAATTCATGATAATTCTGATTGTGCATGTAATAAACCCTGTAATAATTGTTCAGAATTACAAAAGAAAATTGATTTTTTATCACAAACCGTTTCAAGGTTTACACAAGGTCAAGCTAATCTTGACGTTTTACTTGGGTCACAAAAACTAATTTTTGACAAATCTGGAATAAGATTTAAATCTAGGATAAAATACAGAAAAACAAATGTAAATAGGAAATCATACTCTGTGATTAAATGTTTTTACTGCATGAAAAGAGGTCATTCAGTAAAATACTGTAGAATTAAAAAGTATGTTATTCCTAAAGGTAGAATGAAATGGATTCCCAAAAATAATTCATTTCAAATAACCTGATTGGACCCAGTAATTATAAAGGGTACCAGAAACATGCTAAATTTGTTTTGCAGGAACAAAATCTGGGAATCCCTTGGTATTCAAAACAGCTAATCAGGTTCTGCTTTCATAAACTGATTGTTTTAATTGATATAAAACAGTATTAATCGATTAAAATAACTTACAGAGGATATCAGAAAATTTGTCCGTACCGTTTTAATCGATTGACATGCGAATTAATGGATTAAAATGTTCTCAGGATTTGAGTTTAGCTATTTTAATCGATTAAAAAGGATTTATATCAACTAAAATCACTAAGATGTCAAATTTAATCGATTCTTTTTCGTTTTAATCGATTCAAATTTTGTTATCATTTTATTAATTTCATCCTATGCAAGACTAATCGATTTCTTTATGAATTAATCGATTATGTCACTGTAGCATTTTCAAACCTAGTATTAAAGATCAAATTAATAGGTTAATTAGTTGGTTAAATTGATTAATTTGTTTCTGAAAATTAGTTTTATAACAACAAATTGAAAATTGGTAAGCAAATCAAAGTCAAAATCCCAAGTTTTTATGGTAATCAAAATCTGCATAATGCTTTCAAATATTGTTTGACCAAGTCAAACATCTTCCTAAGAACGGTTTAACTGATACACCCACTGTCCAGTAATATGTGCCTCTGTCCTCAGTCAAGGGAACATATGCAATAAAAGCTGATTTTGCAGGTTCTGTCTAAAGTAAACTGCAATTCACAAAAATTGACATCCGTGAATCTTCAGGTTGCTCCTGTGTAGCCCATTACTCTCAGTCTTATCTTCCTGGTTCAAAGTGTTTCTCTCTTCTTTCCTTTTACACACGTCTCTGAAACCCTTCTCTGAAAATACAACAAGATGTTGAGAAGATCTAAGTCAAGAAAGAAGCAAAAAGGGGAATCTTCCTCTGCTGCAAATCCCGGTGGCCATTTGGAAGCCTGGTTTGATGGAGATATAGGAAAGATGAACACCTTCATCTTTGAGTTTAGTCAAAAATAGATTGTTATTCCAAAATTTATCAAATTTAGGTGGTTGGACGAAGAAGCATTTACTAGTCTGAGAAGAAAGTTAAAAAGTTAAAAACTAAAAACTTTCATGGAGTTTATTGGGAACATTCAACCTGATTTGGTTCGGGTTTTTTACTCCAACTTAACAGTAAATGGGTCTACAATCCGATCTCAGGTAAAGGGAGTAAATATGGAAATTACTCCTGCTGTTTGGGAGCAAATTGCTGGCCTTAAGGATAGAGGTGTCAAAGTTTCAAGGGGGAATATTTATGAGATTCCTGAGTTCAACAAGATTCAGTTTTTCCGGTCTTGCCTCAAGGATTCAAATGATTCGGTAAGAATTCTAAATGCCGAAAAACTTGCACTTGAACATAGATTACTTGCTTTTATTGTGGCATGGATGCTTACTCCAAGAGGGAGTAATCATGCTATTCTTAATGAGGGAGATCTTGCCCTCGTGTATTGCATTTTTAACAATGTTCGGGTATATTGGGTGTATGTGATCAAAGATCACATGTTGAAAGCTAAAAGGTTGGCAGATTTCAAATTGCCATATGCTATGTTAATTAATAATTTCTTTAGATATTTTGAAGTTGATCTTTCTGGGGAGAGCATAGAAACCCCCAAGGCATCAAATGAAATTGACGACTCCACCCTAAGAAAAATGGGATATATAAAAGTTGATGATGAATGGATCTCCAAAATTGATGCTGGGATGTCTAAGGGTGAGGAAGAAGATGAAGATGAAAATGAACAAGGCCAAATTCCTCCCTCTCTAGCTGGTGCAGAGGTTCCTGAGTCAACCAGTGGTCAAGCCTCATATGAGAATATGAAAATTATTCCTTACATGGAGCAGCCTGACCGTGGGACTCCTTTATCTCAGTTTGAAAGAACAATGCTTTCTCAAATGGCTGCTGTGCAGGAAAATCAGAGAAAGCATATGCAGATGACATTCCAACACTTCCAGCAAACAAACAATCAATTCGTATCCCTTGGAAACCAAATTGTTGATATCTACACCAAGCTGGAAGTTATACAGCTGAACCAAGGAAACTGGGATGATTGATTTTATGGATTAAAAGGGTCCCTTCTTATCTTATCTTTTATTTATTATTTCTTTTGATGCTAATTTCAATTTCTGGTCTGTAATATTTACTGGTTGTATACCAGGTACAATCTCTTTAGCTTTGATCAATATAATGTAGGTTTTAAATCGAATCAAACTAGTCTAGATAGAATTCAACATAGATCCCGGATATTTTTAGCTGATACAAAATGGTTTTAATCGATCAAATCGATTAAAGGAAACACTTTCGCATCAAAATAATCGATTAAACTTCATATCAATCGATTAAAATCTTTATAAACAAGTTTACATCAGTTAAATTGGCTAAATAAGATTTTATCCTAATTTTGATGGATCTATTGGTTAAAATTTAAATAGATGTAGTTGATATTATTGTAAAACATCCTTCTAAATGATCGGTGTTACAAAACTTGCACTGAATTAGGCATTTTAGATGCATCAAACATTACTTAGTTTGCAAATGTGGTTGTTTTAATCAATAAAAAATCTTTTAAATCGATTAAAAGAATTTATACAACATTTTTCTTTACTGTTTTAATCGATTAAATGTCGAATTAATCGATTAAATGCACTTATGTTTCATACTTTCGAAGTCCTTCACTGTTTTAATCGATTAAACCTTTATTTCAATCGATTAAAATCATTAAACAAGAACTTTTTAATCGATTTTGTCCTATTTTTAATCGATTTTTATTCTGGAAAGAAAAATTAAAGGCTTTAGTTAATGGCTGTTCTTGTAACATGCTACTAAAGCGTGATTCCCTTATCTTTACACGTGTTAATTGTATTCATTACAAACGTGTTAATGAAGATAAGTTTGAATCAACTTTGATTGATCTTTACATGAGTAAAATATCGTATTCATTTTTTTCTCTATTTTCAAAATCTCAAACTTATTACATGCCTTTGCATTGTTTCTCTTCTGATCCCTATTTTTGATGAAGTCAAAAGGGGGAGAATAGTTGCTTTACTGTATATTTACTGTTGCTTTACTCAGAAACAATTTAGGATTATTTAGGGGAAGCAACAATTTAGGGGGAGAAATAGGAAAATAATTCATTTTTTATTTCTAACTAATCTGTTTTATCAAGTGACTTCTCTTGCAAAGTTATTATTCAAAGTAGTGTTTGTCTTCATCAAATAGGGGGAGACTGAAAGTGTTGAAGATCTTATTGAAATACTCTGGCAAAGATCTTATTGATTTGATGAAGTCAAAGATAAATTCAAAGTCAACTTTGTAGCGGTCAACAGTCACTTAGATAAAAGAATAGAGGGATTAGTGTGTCTGCAGCTATGCTTAGGTATAATCATTTTTATCTTTTCTGCTGCATGAGGTTTCTTCACTTAAAAGATTTTGCAAAATGCCTCTAAAAACGTTTAAGTAGTTAAAAATAAAGTATTTTAACAAAAGCTTTCTTAAACAAGTTTTTAACTCGATATAATTTCGAAATAACCTAGGTTGTTTTCATTAAAGAAAGTTTTGAAAACCTTTTGTCAGTGTTTTAACTGATAAAGCTTCGAAATAACCGATTAAAATCACTTAAAATGTTAAGAGAAGTGTTTTTGCAGTATTTTAATCGATACAACTTGGTTTTAATCGATTAAATCCACTTAGTGTTCAAGATGATCGATTAGAATGCAATTATGACCGATCAGAATCAAATATGATCGATCAGAATTGAGTTATGACCGATCAGAACTTTTTCAATCGATTAAAACACGTTTCAATCGATTAAAACAACTTAGAAAATTTCTACATAGCGTTTTAATCGATTAAAACTTATTTTTATCAGTTAAAATCACTTTAAAAATTTCACAATAAAGTTTTGCAGTATATTAATCGATTGAAACACGAAACAATTGATTAAATCAAATTAGAAGATTTTTTGTAAAGAGTTTTAATTGATACAAACATTGTCGTATCTGTTAAAACAAATCTGTTAAATAATCAAGAACGCTTTAATGGATTAAAAAAAGTTTTAACAGATTAAAACTACACTTTTAACAGATTAAAAGATTTTTTAACAGATTGATTAAACCAGCAGTTTTGAAAATCTTCTATAAAAACAGTTTGGCTTGAACATTTTAAAACAACAATTGAACATCAATCTCTAGCAATCAAGCAAACAAACTTTAGCACTCTTTCAAGAAAGATTCACGCTAGTTTTTGTGAAGTTCTTTGAAATTCTTTCTTGAGGCAAATTGCTTTCTTTTGAAGAAGAAACACACTGCAGAATTGCATAAAACTGGTTTGAGCATTCTAGTTTCTTCTTTTCATTTCTTTACATTCTTTTTGTATTGTTTGGTGCCTGGAATTGTGGGCACTGGTTTCTCTGCAGCTGGAATTTGGTTGTAGAGGTTGTCAAGAACTGGAATTTGGTTGTAGAGGTTGTCAAGAACTGGAATTTGGTTCTTGGTGAAAGGTTAGGTGTAGGAACTAGAATTGTGGTTCTTGTGGTAGATTAAGTGTAAGATTGTAATCTGTAAAACATTTGATCTAGTGGAACCCAGCTGGAATTTGGCTGGAGACTGGACGTAGCCCTAGTATTGGGTGAACCAGTATAAACACCGGTGATATCTTTCTAAACCTTTCTCCTCTTTTAATTCTGTTGCTGCGTTTATTGTTGATTGATTGCTTTGTGACTCAAGAACAGATCTGAAATCTTATTTTTACAAATAGATAATCTATTAATTGCGAAAATCTTTCAAAGATCAATTCACCCCCCCTCTTGATCTCAGCCTAATTTTCTAACAGATTCACTACAAGAGGATAATAAGCCTCAGTCGTTGGTTCTCAAAGTCAATAAGGGAGAGGGGGAAAGGATGCCCTTGCGACTATTTATGCCTCGTCATTTCCCCTATGAATCAAGTAAAGTTATACTGTGGAGATATGGGGAATCTTCACCAACAAAGGAGGATGTCTCCAATATAGTCGGCATTGGGGGCATGACCAGAAGTGGAAGGATATATTCTCCAAAGGAGTTGCAAGAGGATGCCCCCAAGAATAAAGGGAAAAATAAACAGACCGAAGAAAAAGAAAATAAAGAATCCAAGGGGGAGATGGACGAATTACTCCAGTTCATAAGGCAAAGCGAGTATTCCATTATTGACCAGCTCAATCATACACCTGCAAAGATAACTCTGTTATCTTTAATGATGAGTTCGGAACTGCATAGAAACGCCCTGATGAAGGTCTTGAGCGAGCATATGTTCCGAAGTCTCCCCTCCGCACACTCAAGCAGATGTTCCGAAGCGGAGGGATGCAAGCGTCACGAGCAACCCTAGTCATTAGGAGCTCTTTTTCTTTTCTTAAGGGATGTAAACCTGGTGATTGTTAGAGATTATCCCTCGGAGCTAGCCCGACCCTCGGGCATCTTTTGGGCACATATTCCCTTACTAATTAATAAAGAATACATTTCTTACTATCTGCTTCTCTTCTTGCTACTTCATGACTATACCTCATAATAACCATGTCTAAGAAAAAAAAAAGAGTGCGTCCAAATAATCAAAATGTACCATTGCCATAATAACCAAGCTGATTGATTAGAAGCACAAAATAAGGTTTTACCTCACCATAAATAAAGTTGTGTTTCACCAATATTGTGTAAAAGCAAAAAGAAAAGGAAAAGCCCATAGAAGTCGAAGGAAACACACTAAGGGGGCTACGCAAAAGAAAGGGTCAACCCGTTAGGACATGTCGCCGCCGTCAAAACGAGGGCGGTCGGAGCGACGCGATGGTTTTCGACTTTCCATTTTTCGCGTTTTTATTGATGTGGTGTTACAACGCCTGTAGGTCGTCTGATAACCGGGCTGAACCTAAAGGCGAGGTTTTTGAAAAGGCGTCCTTGGGTTGTCCGATAACCGGGCTAACCCAAGGACTAGCTTTGAAGGGTTCTGTGGAGTCGCCACCGATGTTTTTACCGGAAACATCAGAGAAGGGTTTAAAAAGGCGTTGGTTTTCGAAAAACCAACTTTGGTCGTTAGAACCAGAGTTGGGTAAGGGAGTTAGTTACGTGTAAAGGAAGTGTTAGTTCCTTTACGACGCCCCTTTCGGGTTCCTTATGATAGGCCAGCTATTTAAATGATTAAACCGGAAAAATACGTTTTCACCCTTTTACTTGCGAAATTTAAACTATGACTACATGGCCCTAATGTCTATTGCGTAATTTAAAAATAAAGCGGTAAAAGATAGAGGGAGAAAGTAGAAACCTCCAGAGCAAGCTTTCTATTAATCTTTTGCAAATTAGGGTGCTTTGTGGCAACCCTTCACTCTACACAGCGTCGGAAACCTCTCGAAACGCTAAAAAAACTCTTAGAAACGCTCAGAAACTCCGGAAATGCTTCGGAGGGGTTCTAGAGAGAGAATCTAGTGATGTGACTAGAGAGAGAATGAGAGAACTGTGTGGAATGAGGGGAATGGGGCTCCTATTTATAGGGATTCGCGCCTGTCAGGTCGAGAAGGGTCGTCTCATCTGACAAGGTCGAGATGGCCGTCTCGCCAATCGAGACGGTCGTCTCGCCTTGCAGGAATGGCGAGACGGACGTCTCGCCAAATGAGACGGTGGTCTTGCCACTTGTGCAAGGCGAGACGGCGGTCTCGAATCCGAGACGGCGGTCTCGACCCCAAAAGGCGAAAATCCTTATTTTTATGCCAAAAATCCCTCCTATCCTAGTATGGGGCCTAATAGTCTCTCCTAATGGCTGCTTAGGCTTCATCCATGTAGACCCCAAATCTTGCCCGACCTCCAAATAAAGAGTAAAAGACCTCCTATTCAAAGATGGACGAAGTCTAACAAGCCACTAGGAGAGACTATTAGGCCCCATACTAGGATAGGAGGGATTTTCGGCACGAAAATAAGGTTTCTCTCCTTTTTGGGGACGAGACTGCCGTCTCGAAATCGAGACCGCCGTCTCGCCTCATGCAAGTGGCGAGACCGCCGTCTCGTTTGGCGAGACGGCGGTCTCGCCACCTGTGAAGGGCGAGACGGCGGTCTCATTTGCCGAGACGGCGGTCTCACCACTTTGGCATGGCGAGACGGCGGTCTCGTTTGACGAGATGACAGTCTCGACTGAAAGAATTAATGGTTGAGTTCAAGAGGGGGGGTGAATTGAACTTCTAAAAGTTTTTCGCAAAACTTACTTTCTTTTGGAAGAATGAGTTATCTTTATTTAATCTTTGTGAAGGTAGTTTGGTTTAAACACAACAAGTTTATTGACAGAAAATAAAAGAGATGAAAGAAGAATATTAACACACAAATTTATATTGGTTCACTCTAATCCAGAGCTACATCCAGTTCTTGACAAACCAGTCAAGTCTCACTAATACCAAGTGAAAATTTACAACCAGTAGATACTCACCAATCTACCTCAAGAACTATCTTGCAAACCCACAAGACAGAATCTTGAAAAACACCCAAGTAACCAAACCCGAGTCATCAGTACCAAGTGCAGATTACAATCCAACTCCGCACAATCAACTTTTACAAAAGAATATGGAAAGAAAAAACCTGGACTTGAAGTTTCTAATTGTCCGAGAACCAATTCTATCAAGCACTTTCTCTCTCGAATAACCACAATTCTGATCATAGCACCTTATGATATGAAAAAGATTCTTGAATGCAGAGAAAGTCACGTATGAAAGTTTCACAGATTGATTTCACAAGTTTTCTCAAGTGGTGTGTTGTATTGTATTTTCAAAAGATAGATCAAATCTGTATATATAGAGTAAATCGAGAAAAACGAACGTTTCATCTGTTAAAAACTGTTTTAGAGAGTCATAAGATAAGTTGGTTAGCAAGTAAAACAGGTTTAGAAAAGACTCGATCGATTAAAACGAAGTATGATCGATTAGATCGAGTTATGATCGATCAGAATGAAACTATGATCGATTAGACTGAGTTATGATCGATCAGAATAAAACTATGATCGATCGGAATGAGTTATGATCGATTAGAACAAAACTATGATCAATCGAGTATTATTTCAATCGATTAAAAGATCGGTTCAATCGATTGATTTCATTTAAAGTTCCATTTAATCGATTAAGACATCGATTCAATCAATTGATTTCATTTAAAGTTCTATTTAATCGATTGATTCGAGTTTTAATGGATTAAAACAACTTAATGAAAAATGACAACTCTCTGTTTCAATCGATTGAAAAACATTTTAACAGATTAAATTCCTGCAAACACTTAGTATAAAAAATAGTCTCTCTGTTTCAACAGATTGAAAAACATTTCAACGAATTGATTTTCTAAAAAAACTCTTAGACTAAAACAGGTCTTTCTGTTTCAACAGATTTAAAATCATTTCAACAGATTGAAAATGCGAAACTTGATATTGAAAATTTATTGAGTTATTTTAACTTGTTGATTCCGTGAATCAATCAATTTTATTTTCGATTATGTATGACCATTTATTATGATAAGAGATTTTAACAGATTGAAAATCCTTTTCAACAGATTAAAAAAAACTTTAGTTTATTCTTTTAATATTTAAACGTAAGTCTTTCATGCAGAAAAAATGATTTTCAATGAGATGCAACATTTTAAGGTGCTTATCACAAAATATAATGGCCTATCAAGAGATTAAGTGCTTAAACTTAAAAACCCAATCATCTACACACCCACAACCTAAGTTATATCTATGTCTTTATCAAATCCACCAAGTGCTTCAATCTCCCCCTATTTGATGGAGACAAATAACCACTGCACTCGCAAAACAAGAATAACGAGACCAGCAGACATATATTTTGTGGTGTGTGTGTAGTGACGCTTTAAGCAAAATACTTCTCCCCCTATTTGACTGCATCAAATAGATTGTTGTAGTTACAGATCCAATGGGGCCACGTGGATACCCCGAATATAAAACAGAACATTAAAAACTAAGAAAAGAAAACGGAATAACGTAAACATAGAAAATCTTCATTCGTCCCGGGGCCTTGATTGAATTGCAGTTCCACAATCCCGTTGTAGATGTCTTCTAGATGATTATCAATATGCTTGGAACCTTGCAATGAAATTTTCATCCAAATAATGCTTGTCGAGCCCTCGGAGCGGCGAGTCATCTCCATATGCCTCCTTTGGTCGGTCTGCAGTTCGCTCATTTGATGCAACATTGTTCTTTCGAACCGAGACGAGGCGTGCCACGGTCAGGCGGTGGATTGTATGGAATCATCTCCATTGGGTTTACTTCTTCTTCCATTGGATCGGAAGGACGTGCTTGCGAAGTTCCAGGAATATTATCGAGTGTTGATTCCTTCCTCTTGCTCTTCTTCCTCACTTTCTTCACTTCTTCCAGCTTCTTCTTTGGAAATCCATTCACCATCAACTTTAATAAATCCCATTTTGTGAAGAACGGAATTGTTTATTTCATTTGTTGGTCGGACGGTTTCAACAAGTTCTCCTTCAACATCAACACCAAAATGTGTTAAAAAATTTAGAAATCAGAATAGCATAGGGATACCTGAAGTCACTAAGTCTCTTGGCTTTGATCATGTGATCCTTGATGACAAAGACCCAGTTCACACGTATTCTGTGATGAATGCAGTACATCAGAACTAAATCTCCTTCATTTAGCACCGCATGATTGCTCCCCCTGGGTGTAAGCTGCCAGGAAACGATGAAAGCGAGAATCCTTTCTTCCAGTTTCAACTTCCCAGTGTTGAATGAACTTACAGAATCATGCCTATTCTTCAAGCAAGAGCGGAAATATTGAACTTTATTAAATTCTTCAACATCCGAAGTACATCCTTTGGTGACTTTCACACCTACATCTTTTATTCCAGCAACTTCCTTCCAGACATTGTGCGCTTGAACATATTTGATTTTTGGAATGAACAGAACAGAGAAGAACCGAGAAAAGAGAAGCTCAAAGAAGAAAATAATACTATAGGAATGAGAATACACAATCTTTATCAGCTTAAAAAAAATTTTTGTCTTTACTGATTTATTGTTTCTGTGCAGTGATGATAAAGAGGAGAGAGAATTGCTACTGTACACTTTAATTACCTTCTCAGTAGATATCCAATCAGTATCAATTAGCTTTTATTGGATATCTCTGATATTTAAGAGAGTAGTTGAAGTTTATCTTGTTGTAAATGCTTTCAGTTTACTCTGCAGAAATCGGTTAGAGACAAAGTACATACAACTAGTCCTAGAAGAAAAATAATCAATTGATATTTCATGAAACCAACTGATTTTGTAATCGTAGATACTTATAAGTGAAATACACTGATTGAATCAAAAATTAAATCGATTATTTTGTAAAAGAAAATTATTCAGAGTGCCATTAGTGAATTCAATCGATTGAATCGATGATTTAATCGATTGATTTATAAAAGAAGGTGTGCAGAGCTACAAGATTAATGAAATAAATCGATTAAAAGTTTATCTAATCGATTGAACTAATAACATATCAATACCAGAGAGTAAGAATCAGGAAATCAACAGATTATTTCGCAGTTTCAATCGATTAAAACAAATAATATCAAGTTATTCATGCAATTATTAATCGATTGAACTTGTTATCAGCCTGTTAAAAGGCATACAATTACTATAAAGAATTAGTTATACAATACTAGATATATCTAGAATTCCTAATTCAGTCCTAAGCATATTAAGTCTATCTCTAGGAAGTGGTTTAGTGAATAAATCAGCTAACTGTTTTTCAGATTCAACGAATAATATCTCACAATCACCCCTAGATACGTGTTCTCTAATAAAGTGATGTCTAATTTCAATATGCTTAGTTCTAGAGTGTTGAATAGGATTCTTAGTTAAGTTTATTGCACTAGTATTGTCACAAACTAGAGGTACCTTGTTTAGAGTCACTCCATAATCTGTTAGTTGTTGCTTGAGGTAAATGCTTTGAGCACAACAGCTCCCAGCTGCAATGTATTCAGCTTCTGCGAGTTGACGAGCAACACACGCTTGCTTTTTGCCTGTGCCACGATATAAGACTGCTCCCAGGTAAATGACAAGTACCAGAGGTACTTTTTCTCGTCCAATCTACATCCTGCAAAGTCAGAATCAGAAAATCCAACAAGTTTAAGGGATGCACCCTCAGGATACCATAGTCCAACATTAACTGTTCCCTTGAGGTATTTCAGAATCCTTTTGGCAGCAGTAAGATGAGATTCCTTTGGATTTGCCTGAAATCTTGCACAAAGACACACACTAAACATAATGTCAGGTCTACTAGCAGTTAGATACAGTAGTGAACCAATCAAACCTCTATATTTAGTTTGATCAACAGGTTTTCCTTTTTCATCTAAGTCTAGACAACAGTTAGTAGACATGGGTGTAGAGGATACCTTGCAGTTTTGCATATCAAATTTCTTTAACAATTCATTGCAGTATTTAGATTGACTAAGAAAAATGCCATTTCTTAATTGTTTAACCTGGAGACCAAGGAAGAAATTCAATTCTCCCATCATGGACATTTCAAATTCACTTTGCATTTCTTTTACAAACTTATTACACATGACATTATTAGTGGAACCGAAAATGATATCATCCACATACACCTGCACCAGAATAATGTCAGTTCCAGATTTCTTAATGAACAAAGTTTTATCAACCTCACCTCGCTTGTACCCTTGATCAATTAGGAAGTTACTTAACCTCTCATACCATTGTCTAGGTGCTTGCTTTAAACCATAAAGGGCCTTTTTTAATTTGTAGACATGGTCAGGATGCTTGTGATCTTCAAACCCTGGAGGTTGAGAAACATATACTTCTTCATTGATGAGTCCATTCAGAAAGGCACTCTTTACATCCATCTGTAGTAATCTGAAACCACTTAAACAGGCATAAGCTAATAATAATCTAACAGCTTCAAGTCTAGCTACAGGTGCAAAGGTTTCATCAAAATCGATACCCTCTTGTTGGTTATACCCTTTGGCTACCAACCTAGCTTTATTTCTAGTAATAATGCCGTGTTCATCTAGCTTATTTTTGAATACCCACTTAGTACCAATTACATTGATATCTTTGATTTTAGGAACTAATTCCCACACTTTATTTCTTTCAAATTGATTAAGCTCATCATGCATGGCACTAACCCAGTATTCATCATTTAATGCTTCTTTAACTGTCTTAGGCTCTGTTTGTGAAATGAATGCCATATGATTACAGAATTGATTAAGAGAATGTCTAGTAGATACTCCCTTATTAATTTGCCCGATGACATTGTCTAGAGAGAGATTTCTTGGGACAATCCACTCTTTAGGAAGCTCTTCCAGAATATCTTCTTCCTGTTCTTCAGTAATTGTTGGAGAATTAGCTTTTGCAGGGTCCACTGATGGATCATCTTCTTCAATAGTACGCTGATCTGTGTTACTGGCATGTTTCAACTGATAAGAATTATCAGTTAAATCTTCTTCATCTGCAGTACCTGTTGTTCTATTCTGCACTACTCGAGGAGATTCATTAAACACAACATGTACTGATTCTTCAACAGATTTAAGTCTTAAATTGTAAACTCTATATGCATGATCGTGAGTTGAGTAACCAAGAAAAATTCCTTTATCAGATTTTTCATCAAACTTGCCAATATTTTCTTTCCCATTGTTTAAAACGAAATATGTACATCCAAAAACTCTGAAATAGTTTAAGTTGGGTTTTCTTCCTTTGTACAGTTCATATGGGGTTTTCTTAAGCAAGGGTCTAATCAAGACTCTATTCAAAACATGACAAGCAGTGTTTACTGCATCTGCCCAAAAGTATTTCGGTAAAGAATTTTCACACAACATTGTTCTAGCAAGTTCTACAATAGATCTGTTCTTTCTTTCCACAACACCGTTCTGTTGAGGAGTTCTTGGAGCAGAAAAATTGTGTTTTATGCCAAACTTTTCACAAAATGATTCAAACTTTTCATTTACAAATTCTCCACCATTGTCACTTTGAATTGATGTAATAAAATACCCTTTTTCATTATGTAAAACCTTGGCAAGCTTTTTGAAAGATTTGTAAGAATCAGATTTGGCTTTAAGAAAAATAGTCCAGGTAAATCTGGAAAAGTTATCAACAATTACCATGATGTAAAGATTACCACCTAGGCTTTTATTCCTTGAAGGACCAACCAAATCCATGTGAAGCAGTTCCAAAGGTTTAGAAGTTGAAACAATATTTTTGTTTGAAAAAGATTTTCTAGTTTGTTTGCCTTTCAAACAAGCTTCACAGATTTTGTCTTTCAAGATCTGAAGCTTAGGCAGCCCAGAAACTAATTCTTTTGAAATCGAGTTTGTCAAGATGTTTAAGATGTATATGAGCAAGTCTTCTATGCCACAACCAAGATTCTTCTTCTTTAGTAAGAAGACAACTTTGAGATGACATAGACGGTTTGATATTTAACATGTATATATTGTTTAACCTCTTACCTACCAACATTACCGTGTCAGATTCTGGCTCACAGATAAGGCACTTTTCTGGTTTGAAAATGACTTTGTGACCAAGATCACATAACTGACTTATGCTTATCAGATTGTGCTTGAGACCTTCAACAAGAAGAACATTGTGAATGATTACTGATTCACCATCACCAATATCTCCAGAACCTAGAATTCTTCCTCTGTTGTTGTCTCCATAAGTCACATGACCTCCATTCTTCAATTTCAACTTCCGGAATTTTGAAATGTCACCTGTCATGTGCCTTGAGCATCCAGCTGTCTAGATACCAAAGGAACTCTTGTTGCTGTTCCTGAAAGATCAAACATCAAGTATTTGGTACCCTTACGTATTTTGGGTCCTTAGGAGTCAATTTTTCTGTTTAACATGTTTTGGAACCCATCTTTTCCTACCTTGCGGCACAAAATATTTTCTAGCATGACAGAATTTTATAGTATGTCCTTTCTTCATGCAGTAATGACAAGATGAGAAAGGGAATGCTGTTGTTTTTCTGTATGAAAAGAAGTTCAAATATTTTTTAGTTTTTACCCCATTCTTAGGTTTGTACCCGATTCCAGAATGTTCAAACACACAGTTTTGAGACCCAAGAAGTGCATCTAAATTCTCTTTGCCTTGAGTAAATTTAGACAAAGTTTTAATCAAGTAATCAACCTTATCTTGCAGAATAATACACTTTTCACACTTCTTATTAGCAGCAACATTATCGCAGATGCATAGATTATATCTAGATGTTCTAAATCTGTTTTGCTTTCTAATAGTTCATTTTCCGAACTTTAACTCTATTTTCTAACCGATTATTTAAACCTTTCAACCGATTATTTGTATGAGATAAATTTCTGGCTTCACGGTGCATTTCATTGAAAGCATTTAGTAATGTGTTGTAATTCATTTCATTCTCTCGTAGGAGTTGAACTTACATGTGATGAAGAGGATTCACAACCAACCATCAAGCACAGGTTCACCTCCTCACTTTCGGATTCACAAGCTGGAAGATGAATCATTGTCTTGCTAGGCTATATAAGCCTTTTTCCCTTTGTATCTTGATTCTTTCTTGTTCCGATTCTTGATCTTTTCGGACAATCACTCTTTATGTGACCCTGTTTACCACAAGAATAACAAGTAATATTATTTTGAACAGATTCGATCTTTTTATCATTGTACCTTTTTACTTGGCCAAATCTGTTCTTTCTTCTAAGAAATTTTCCAAATTTCTTAACCAATAAAGTCGAGTTCTCTGATTCATCTTCTTCAGATCCACTGTTTTCTTCAATTGTCTTGAGAACAATATTTCTAGTTTTCTTTTCTGCATTCTCTTGTTCTTTGAACCGATTGATTTCCAACTCATGTTCCCTCAACTTACCAAAAAGTGAAGCGGTAGTCATTTCGATCAAGTCTCTTGATTCCGATATTGCTTGTCACCTTTGGTTGCCATGTTCTGTCCAAACACTTTAAAATTTTGATGTTCAACTCTTCTTTGTCAAAAGTCTTTCCTAACCCAATTAGATGATTGACTATGTGCGTGAACCTTTTCTGCACATCTGCAATTGTTTCTCCTTGCTGCATTTTAAACAACTCATAGTCCCTGATTAACTCATGTTTTCTTGCCCTTTTCACATCAGACGTTCCTTCATGTGTAACCTCTAAAATTTCCCACATCTCTTTGGCAGAGGCACACTAAGACACCCCGAAAAACTCATCAAGATTTAAAGCGAGAGGTAATAATATTTTTTGCAGTATAATCATATTGGACTTTCCTATTTTCTACATCAGTTAATTCAGCCCAATCTTTTTCGACTACTTTACCATCTACAGTATGAGTTGGTTTGTAAGGACCATTAACAATTGTTTCCCAAATGCCTCTATCAAGAGATTCAATAAAGATTTTCATTCTAACTTTCCAGAAAGAATAATTCACACCAGAAAAAAGTGGAGGCCTGTTTATGGAGGCTCCTTCTAAAAAATTCATCTTTCCCTCAGCCATTGGACCGATTCCTTGAGTAACTTACAAGAACCAGCTCTGATGCCAATTGAAAGAATTAATGGTTGAGTTCAAGAGGGGGGGTGAATTGAACTTCTAAAAGTTTTTCGCAAAACTTACTTTCTTTTGGAAGAATGAGTTATCTTTATTTAATCTTTGTGAAGGTAGTTTGGTTTAAACACAACAAGTTTATTGACAGAAAATAAAAGAGATGAAAGAAGAATATTAACACACAAATTTATACTGGTTCACTCTAATCCAGAGCTACATCCGAGTTCTTGACAAACCAGTCAAGTCTCACTAATACCAAGTGAAAATTTACAACCAGTAGATACTCACCAATCTACCTCAAGAACTATCTTGCAAACCCACAAGACAGAATCTTGAAAAACACCCAGTAACCAAACCCAGTTACCGTACCAAGTGCAGATTACAATCCAACCTGCACAATCAACTTTTACAAAAGAATATGGAAAGAAAAAACCTGGACTTGAAGTTTCTAATTGTCCAGAACCAATTCTATCAGCACTTTCTCTCTCTGAATAACCACAATTCTGATCACATCACCTTATGATATGAAAAAGATTCTTGAATGCAGAGAAAGTCACGTATGAAAGTTTCACAGATTGATTTCACAAGTTTTCTCAAGTGGTGTGTTGTATTGTATTTTCAAAAGATAGATCAAATCTGTATATATAGAGTAAATCAGAAAAATAGAACGTTTCATCTGTTAAAAACTGTTTTAGAGAGTCATAAGATAAGTTGGTTAGCGATGAAACGAGGTTTAGAAAAGACTCGATCGATTAAAACGAAGTATGATCGATTAGATCGAGTTATGATCGATCAGAATGAAACTATGATCGATTAGACTGAGTTATGATCGATCAGAATAAAACTATGATCGATCAGAATGAGTTATGATCGATTAGAACAAAACTATGATCGATCAGAGTATTATTTCAATCGATTAAAAGATCGGTTCAATCGATTGATTTCATTTAAAGTTCCATTTAATCGATTAAGACATCGATTCAATCGATTGATTTCATTTAAAGTTCTATTTAATCGATTGATTCGAGTTTTAATGGATTAAAATAACTTAATGAAAAATGACAACTCTCTGTTTCAATCGATTGAAAAACATTTTAACAGATTAAATTCCTGCAAACACTTAGTATAAAAAATAGTCTCTCTGTTTCAACAGATTGAAAAACATTTCAACAGATTGATTTTCTAAAAAAAACTCTTAGACTAAAACAGGTCTTTCTGTTTCAACAGATTTAAAATCATTTCAACAGATTGAAAATGCGAAACTTGATATTGAAAATTTATTGAGTTATTTTAACTTGTTGATTCTGTGAATCAATCAATTTAATTTTCGATTATGTATGACCATTTATTATGATAAGAGATTTTAACAGATTGAAAATCCTTTTCAACAGATTAAAAAAACTTTAGTTTATTCTTTTAATATTTAAACGTAAGTCTTTCATGCGAGAAAAAATGATTTTCAATGAGATGCAACATTTTAAGGTGCTTATCACAAAATATAATGGCCTATCAAGAGATTAAGTGCTTAAACTTAAAAACCCAATCATCTACACACCCACAACCTAAGTTATATCTATGTCTTTATCAAATCCACCAAGTGCTTCATCGACCCTGTCAGACGAGACGACAGTCTCGACCCTGTCAGACGAGACGGCGGTCTCGACCTGTCAGGCGCGAAAAACTATAAATAGGGGGCTCCATCCCCTCATTTTGACACACCACACAGAGCTTTCTCCTCCTTCTCTCTAGAAAATCACTAGTTTCTCTCTCTAGAATACCTCCGACGCATTTCCGGAGCTTCTGAGTGTCTTTAGAGTGTTTTTCGGGCGTTCCAAGAGGTTTTTCGGCGCTGTAGAGTGAAGGGCTGCCACAAAGCACCCTCTTTTTAAAAAAAATTAAATAGAAAAGCTTGCCTCAGAGGTTTCTATACTCTCTCTCTCTACTTTACTGCTTTAATCTTCATTATGCAATAGAAGCTAGGGCCATGTAGTCATAATTTTAATTCCGCAAATAAAAGGGCAAAAGCGTAATTTTCACCGGTTTAAATATTTTTAAATAGCTGGCCTATCATAGCGAACCCGAAAGGGGCGTTGTAAAGGAACTAATACTTCCTTTACACGTAACTAACTCCCTTACCCAACTCTGGTTCTAATGACCAAAGTTGGTTTTTCGAAAACCAACGCCTTTTAATCCCTTTTCCGATGTTTCCGGTAAAAACATCGGTGGCGACTCCACAGAACCCTTTCAAAACTAGCTTTTGTATTAGCTCGGTTATCGGACAATCCAAGAGCACCTTTTCGAAAACCGCACCCCTAGGTTCAGCCCGGTTATCGGACAACCTAAAGGCGTTGTAACCACCAACAAAAACCGCGAAAATCAAGAGGGTCGAAACCATCACGTCGCTCTGACCGCCTCTTTTTGACGGCGGCGACAATCCATCTTCGAAAAGGAGGTCTTCTGGTCTTTATTATGAGGTCGGGCAAGATTTGGGGTCTACCGCTGCCCCCCTTTACCCGACTAGTCAATTGCTGGTCTGTTGTACTGAGGAGATCGACTGGAGGGTAAAGGAGTTGACCCTCTTGCCCGGTTGTCCTTCAGATGCTCCGTCTTGCGGTGGTTGATCTTCTGGGGAAAACTTGTGTTGTGCACCTCCAGGATACTCCTTCTGACGGTAGTCGATCCCTTTGGTTGACACAAGGTAGAACCTCAGGATACTCCTTCTGACGGTAGTCGATCCTTCGGTTGATGGGTATGAACCCCCCATCAGGCTGGTAGTTGCAATCCGCTGTGCGTCAGACCGGATGAGTATGAACCCCCCATCAGGCTGGTAATTGCAGTCCGCTGTGCGTCGGACCGGATGAGTATGAACCCCCCATCAGGCTGGTAATTGCGACTTACTGATCCGGCTCGAGCGCAGATCAGGCGCACTTGCGTGCGTGGGTTGATAGGTATGAACCCCCTATCAGGCTGGTACAGTCCATTGCGTAGGACTGGTGGTGGTGGCGGCTTACTGCTCAGGTGGCTCTTGCGCCAAGCGTTGAGGTGCTCTTTTGTTGGTCTTCTTTGGAGATTTTGTCGTCCGGTCTGCGCCAGGGATTTTGTTGGTGTTCATCCAGCTTGTTGATTGCTGGGGATTCTTTGCTTTTGATCTTTTGGTGGTGATCACCCGACTCTTGCTGGCTGGTCGGACAATCTTTGTTTGTTGTTTTAATCCTGCCTTTTTCTCGCGGTTTTATCTCTTTTTTCTCGCTATTTTTGGATTTTTGGCTTTTTTCTTGAGCGTACGTCTTTTTATTCTTAGCTTCTTTTTGGTTACGCTGACTTTTGAAAAGGATGGCAAAGGATGCATGAAATAAAAACTTTTATTTATAAGGGAAAATTTTATTATAGCAGCTTTATTTTACAAGCACTATCCCTAAGGGCTATCATCTGGAGATGATCCATAGGAGGGGAATTGCCGGTACATATGCTCCCAGAATTCTGCTTGTTCCCGGGCTTCATCGCAATATTCTTGTTGGAATGTGGCCCAGTCTTGCCTCATCCCTCTTGGCACTGGTAGATTGTCTCCAGTCTTGTGTCGAAGGCTTCCAGCCTTAGGGACATCTGCTCCTGCCGCACAGACATTTGATCGAATTGCTGGCGCAGATCGTAGATGTTGCGGTTTATGCCAGCAAAGTCGTCTGTGTATTGCGGTGGTTGTTGGTGCTGATGTGGTTGCTGGAAGTCGGGAGGTGTTGGGAGATCGTGCATCACCACGATGTCCTGGAGGTCCAGCGCGAAATCTAGCGAGGGATGAAGGACCAACTGAGTCCCGTGGCGTATTAGCATCCCCATACTGACCAGGATCGACCCGTTGATGGATTCGGGTCGTAGGCTGGAGGCCAGCTCTTACCGGCCAGCGCACCCCCATTTCTCTGTCAGGGGAGTGATAAGAGGAGTCATGAGGATGGCTCCCACTGGTCTGCTCCCGAAGTCCTTAAGGGCCCTTAGGAAGAAGTAGCCAGGGTTGCAGCGTCGCCTCGGGCTCATGCAGTAAAGTACGAAGAGGTCTGGGAGGGTTAACTTACCCTGGCTCTCCTTCCTCCCGTGGACAGTCCCAGCCAGCAGCTTGTGGCAAATGCGGAGGGCTGGGGGGAGTGTTGACCCCTTCATCAGCGTGGGCAGCGTGGGCGACCTGGTGAGCTCCTCCCACATTTCGACAACGGTGAGGTTGGTGGAGCGGCTGCAGATGGCCTCCCGGTACTCCCGAGTTAGCACATCCTCGGGCCGGACAAACCCAATGCTCACATTGAATTCGTCGAGGGTGGTAGTCCGGTACGTCCCACCCATGAAGTAGTTTACCATCTTGGTTGGTGGCAGGCCCGGGACCATGGAGGGAGCCTCGGCGTAGGAGATGGAGGCCAGGAACTCCAGTACCGCTTGAGGGTACACGTGGGTAGGTGGAGGCTGCAGCAGGAAGCCCCACCCAATGCTATCTATGTGGGCCCGGACATCGTCCTCTTACCCAAACTCGGCGAGGATGCCGAAGTCAAGCCTGAGCATGGGGTGCCACGTATAACCCCGGATGTGCTCGAGACGAGCTAGGTGCTGCGGCGAGAGCTGAGTAGGATCTTGGGGGGCTGGTGCCGAGGAACTGCTAGCGCTGGCAATGCCTCTTCTCTTCCTTGATGGGTTTCCATGGAACATATTGGCCAGAAAGTGCTTGGAAGTGAGATATCTGAGAGTTGGAGGTTCTGGCGTGCAGAGGAGTTGTGAGGGATCCTCCACACGCCTCCCCTATAAATAGGGGAAAAATCATATTCGGGACCGCCGTCTGGGTCCTCGAGACGGCGGTGTCGACTTTGGCCTTAAGTGAGACGACCGTTTCGCCAAGCGGGACGACGGTCTCGTTTTTGGCCAAGTCGAGACGGCGGTCTCGTTGGTCGAGACGGCGGTCTCGAATTTTTAAAGATCGAGACGGCGGTCTGGGAAATCCGGACGACCGTCTCGATTATAAGGGTTTTTTTTTTGAATTAGAAAGGAAATAGGACCTGGTTCAAAAACATTTCATGCATGCAATGTTTTTATGTTTGATGTCCTATAATGCCTATTTCAATTAATTTTTCAGAAGGATTTAACTGACGTGTCTCGTTGCGTCGAGTGCCTCCTGATCTGCCGTGCTTGTATTTGGTTGTACCATGACGGATTTTTTTTGTGACCGAAGGATAACTTTTTTCTTTCTTTCTTTTTTCCCTCTTCTTTTTCCTGTAGAGCACTCTTTGCCATGTAGTGTCCCTTTTTCTCCATTCTAGGGGTTTCAATCCTCTTGTTGACTATACGCCTCCATATTCCCAAATTAATTATTAGAATATTGTTATGAGGGTCAAGAGAAAAGAAGTAAAGAGATAAATTCAATGGCTTGTGTTTTAGAAGGTTGATTTTCATATAGAAAGTGGTTTTTGTAAGCATGGCTGGCTAGGGTTAGGCTTAGGTGTTTAGGTTTCGTCTAAGCAAACGTTTTTCCCCTTTTTTTTGTACTTGCGCCTTAGTTTTATTTCCATTGCTTTTTATGGCTAGTTGATTTCCCTAGATCGCCCTTCGGGTTTTCGAACTAGGATATTGTGTTTTGGCCCTAACTTTTGTCTAGGTTCCTTCTTTTTGTATTTTTGGGGAATCCTAGCGGACCTTATTTTGTAACCCTAACTTTTGTCTAGGCTACCCTTTATTTTTGTTCGGGTGTCCTACCGGGTTGACCCTATCTTTTGCGTAGCCCCCTTAGTGGGTTTCCTACCAGGTATTTTGCCCTTTTCTTTGGCCTTTGGCTTCTCTAGGCTTTTTCTCTCTTTTTTTTGTGTATTTTTTTTTTCACAATATTGACGAAGCATGACTTTTTTTTTTTTTTTATGGTGAGGTAAAGTCTTATTATTTGTGCTTCTAATCAACTAGCTTTATTGTAATGGCAATGGCGAATTTTGGTTATTTGGTCGCGCTTTTTATTCTTCTCTTTTTCTTTTGTTTTTCCGTTTACTTAGACAGGGTTTTTTTTGTGGTCTAGTCAGGGATAGAAAGAAGAGAAGCAGATAGTAAGAAGTATTCTTTATTAATTAATAAGGGAATATGTGCCCTAAAATGCCCGGGGATAATCTCTAAAAATCATGGGGTTTACATCCCTTAAATGAAGAAAAAGATTTCCTAATGACTAGGGTAGCTCTTGACGCTTGCACCCCTCCACTTCGGAAAATTTGCTTGAATGTGCGGAGGGGAGACTTCCCTTTTCTTCTTTCCGCTCGGCCCTTAGTAGGGTCATATCCTAATCCATACTTGTAAGGATTGTCTTTGAATTCTGGGGGTTCCCTTATGCCTTGGGCATCTGCCCCCAGTCCTTGGCCAGGATGGTAACCATGCTTCATCATCATGCGGGCTACCTTGGTGTTTTTGGGAAGTCTTTCTATATTGGCAATTTTGAGCACTTGAAAAGACGTTTCAAGGGCCTCTTCAGCCGCATCCACATAAGGTTGGGTGGATGGTCCACTGATTAGGATGTCGTCTTCTGCTTGGACCGTGACTAATTTGTCATCCACTATGAACTTGACTTTCTGGTGGAGCGTTGAAGGTACAACCTTAGCGTCATGAATCCAAGGCCTGCCGAGGAGACAACTGTATGCTGGAGTAATATCCATTACATGGACATCGACGTTGAAGATAGTGGGTCCAACTTGGATTGGCAAATTCACTTCTCCCACTACTTCTCGTTTGGATCCGTTGAAGGCTCGAACGATAGTGCTGCTTGGGCGCAGAAGGGTTCCTTGGATAGTCAACTTGTCTAGTGTGCACTTGGGCATCACGTTCAAGGATGACCCGTTATCCACAAGAGCTTTAGCGATGAGGTATTCCTTGCACTTGATTGAGATGTGCAAGGGCTTGTTATGGTTTGATCCCTCGAGGGGGAGTTCTTCCTCTGTGAAGGTGAGGTGATCGCTTGCCATGATGTGACCGACGATCCTCTCAACCTTTTCTTGGGATATGGTGTGAGGTACATGCGCTTCGCTCAAGACCTTCAGCAGGGCGTTTCTGTGCGGTTCCGAGCTCATTATTAGGGATAACAGCGTTATCTTTGCAGGTGTACGATTGAGCTGGTCTATAATGGAATACTCGCTTTGCCTTATGAACTGGAGTAATTCCTCTGTCTCCTCCTTGGATTCTTTATTTTCTTTTTCTTCTTCGGTCTTTTTATTTTTTCCTTTATTTTTGAGGACATCTTGTGAGTCCTTGGGAGAGTAGACTCTTCCACTTCTAGTCATGCCCCCAATGCCGGCTATATTCGTGATATCCTCTTTTATTGGTGAAGATTCTTCGTATCTCCACGGTACAACTTTATTTGATTCGTAGGGGAAAGGACGTGGCATAAATAGTCGCACTAGCGTCCTTGCCCCCTCTTCCTTATTTATGAGGACCAACGGTCGAGGCTTATTATCCTCTTGTGACAAGTCGACCGTTGGGGAAAGCTTTATTAGGAGTGGCTTTCTCTCCATTCTTCTGATTTGGAAGACGTGTCAGTTAATCATTCCCTTTTATTATCTTATTTATTAAGAGTGAAGGAGGGGAAATTAAATATGCAAATGAATGATATGCATGCAAGTAGACAATTGTTGGATAAAGAAAATTTTCATTTATCCGTTAAAAGGTGTACATTCCCCTACTCCATACTACGAAGCAACTTTTGGCAAAAACGAAAAAGCCTAAAGAAACCCACAGGCGGGTCTTGATCTTTATGAAATTCCCTTTCGGCTTCCCGGACGTGACGAGCAAGTGCTTCGCTTTGCTTCTGGACCGCCTGGCTCATATCTTCACTGTACTTCTGAGCTTCTTTGATCTTCGCCTCTTGATGGACGACCAAGGCTTGCAGTTCATCGAGTTTTGCAAGAGCTCAGTCCTTCTCTTGTAGTACTTGGTCATACTGAGCTAGCCCGTCTCTTTCTTTGCAGCGTAGCTCAGTGAGACTTTTGTTGAGTCTCTGATTGGCCTCTCGCTCTTGGCGTATTTCTGACCGAGTCTTGGTGAGTTCTTGCAACAACTCCTTGATCGTTTGAGCCTGTTTTGCTGATTCGGCCTCAAGGCATGCTGACCTGACGGTTATTTCTTGAAGTTGGCCATCCGAGCTGGCTCTAGCGACTTTGGATGCTCGGATAGCTTGCACATTAGAGTCAGCGCATTGGTCCTTGAGGCGCTCTATTTCATGATCCTTTTTCTTGCATTGACTTTGCAGACCATCCATGGTGAGGATAGATTCTTGCTCTCTTTCTTCAAGGGCCCTTATCTGGGCTTGTAGACCCCTAATTTTGTCCGGTCTCTCAATAAAGGCTAAAGAGACTTCCTACAACAAGATAAAGCTCGCCTGGCATCTCAATAAAGGCCAAGAAGACTTCCTATATGAAGATAAAGCTTCAACGGGCGTCTATAGGCATCAACCGACGTCCGAATAAAGAAAGGAAAGCTTCCCAGGGGTCCCAGAACACAAAGGCTGGCCAAAACAGGTCGAGACGGCCGTCCCAAAGTCGAGACGGCCGTCCCAACCTTCCCTGGCCAAGTGGGACGGCCGTCCCAAATGAGACTGCCAGTCCCACCTTTCAGGGGGTCCCAGCCTATGTAAAAGATGCAGTTGGGATGGGCGTCCCAACCCAGACGGGCGTCCCAAATGTTCAGGCAGCGAAAAACTATAAATAGGAGGCTCATTTGCCACTGTTTCACACACCAGACAACTCCCAGTACTTGTCTTCTCTCCCTACTTCGAATGAACTCTCTGATTGCCTTAATAAGGTAACAATCAGTTAAGGAATCATATTCCAGCATTCGATTCTTCTGTAAAATTTAGTAGAGTCAGTGTTGTATTCGGAGAGGAGAGTCTTTGTAGAGCGAAGGATTGCCAAAACGCATCCTCACGATTAAGGATTCGCAATACAAAGCTTGTTACGGAGGTTCTGTTCAATTCTCTTCTCTTTTACTGCTTTTATTTATTGATTTTTGTACGCAATATGAAATAAAGTCATGTAGATAACCATTTTTAATATTATGCAATAAAATAGGGTAATAACGTAATTTCTTGTAATCTTCACTTAATGAATGAATCCGTCATAGGGAACCCGAAAGGGGCGTTGTGGGGTGCTAACACCTTCCCCACACGTAACTAACTCCCTTACCCAACTCTGGTTATAATGGCCAAGTTTGGTTTTTATTAAAATCAACGCCTTTTTATCCTTTTCCAATGTTTACGGTCAAAACATTGGTGGCGACTCCAAAAGAACCCCTTTTCGAAAACCTTGCTTTTATTAGAGGATAGTTCAGTTGTCGAGCACCTCGGAAGCAATGAACATATTTTAACACAAAAACACGAGTCTAAACCATCTTTTCGCGACCGCTCGCATAAACGTTCGAGATGTCCCTGGACGTCGGAACGGACGTCGGCAACAGATGGCGACTCCACTGGGGAAGCTAAAGAGTTGATCCCATTTAGTGACGGATAAAATTCAAACTAAGTGAAGATTTGAAATTACGCCTTTACCCTTTTCTGTATGTTTTATTGTATGGCTTTAATAAATTGTTGTATGATTATTTTCTGCAAAATTGTCTGAAATATAAACTGCACACAAAAAACCCTTGCACACAACAGTCTCTCTATACCCGGGGGCAAGAGTGAATACCTATAGGGAGTGGGTGGCAGATACGACCGACTTGTTGGCACACGGGGCTACAACCGTTGTCGAAAACCACCAACTCAAGGTGATAACTCTCTTCTTTTGGTCTAAGGATGTCGACACGGAGTTCCGTGCATGACCCGAGGACTGAGAGATTGAGAGGTCCTTATAATGGGGGCACCTTGGGGACCTTTGGCCTTGGTGAGAACAGTTTAGAACCACCTAAACCAAGCACGTTTCTACAGGAAAACCCTACCTCGTGATTAAATAAGCGTGGCTCTGCTCGTGGATGTATGAATCATGTGTGCATTCGTTTGCTGCATTTGTATCGATGCATTAGCATAGGGTAATCATACAACAAATAAAATAATAAAAAACCCTAAAAATCATAAAAGTGATGAGATAAACCACTTTATCTCGGACAGTCTTCAGTTAAGCTAGCCTGGTTTCAGGTTCTTTGTAAGCTAAGTAGCCACGTTGACCGACAGAAGAGATAAAGGGTCATAAAAAAAACATAAAAACAAATTAAAGCCATAAAAATGCCTTTATAAAATAAAAAAAATTCTTGATAAAGGTTTTATAATTCATACAACCTTTGTTCATAAAATGTTAAGAGAAGAAAATAGGACTCTCTTCATCAAAATCCATAAACATCCATATAGATAGTTTCCTTTTTAAGAAAAACCAAGTACTATCATGTATCATATTAGGAATAAAACATGATAATACATAGAAAAACAAACACTTACATGCATGCATTTACAAGGACTCATCCTCATATCATGCATTTTCATTTCTTTTAGATAATGGAGGGATCCAATAATAGACAGTTAAAGAAAGTGGAAATCCTTCTATGCCGTGTAGAGAAGTTAAGGCAGTTGAGTACATATATGCCGCCGGAGGTCAGTGCCAATTTTGAGAAATCTTATGGAAGAATTCTTGACCTCCTGAAAATCAGCATCGTTCCAATCTTTGTTAGAGCATTGGTCCACTTCTGGAATCCCGATCTACACTGCTTTGAGTTTTCGCAGTTTGACTTAGTACCAACCTTAGAAGAATACAAACTCATGGTTAGATGGCCTCAATCAGTCGGGGTCTATGTCTGTTCAGGAGTATATGTGGCCGTGAGTAAGGTTGCTACTATCATACGACTGCCTCCTCATCAATCCATCCTAGAAGGGAAAGGGAACATCCGAGCTTGGAAAATGTCCATAATAGAAGACCACTTAATCTCTTTGGCTGAAAAGAAAGATTGGTCTACCTTCAAAAAAACTCTAGCATTGGCAATGTTCGGAATCATATTATTCCCATTTCATGTGAACATTGTGGATCATGCTGCAATAGATGCATTCTTTGCCTGGGATGTATACTCTAAGAGTCCTATACCTGCAATTCTTGTTGATACCCTGCTTTCAGTAGATTTTTGCCGACAAAAACAGGGGAAAACACTTAGATGTTGCACTTCATTACTATATGTATGGGGCGTCACTCACTTCTACGCTTCAAGCCACATGGGCATATTCCCTGATCCTTTAAGAAGCTTTGCAAAAATTCCTCTTCAGCACCGTCAAGCTTTAGAATGGAAAACCGAGTTAGAAAATTGGAACATAGAGCATGTATCATGGGTTTGCCCTTGGTTCCAACCCGGTTATATTCTTGTACGATGCGGAGATTACCTGAGCATACCACTACTAGGCCTCAGGGGTTGTATAGCTTACTCTCCTAAGATAGCTATGAGACAACTCATGAGAACCCAGACTGTGCCAACTCAAGAAGAGCTCAGAGGGCTGAGTCTATGCCATTATTCCCATAGCTTTGAAGAAGTATCCGCTGTCCGGAAAGCATGGGAAAGACTAGTCTATATAGGGGATAAAGAACTTGGAAAGGTTCAGGTGTCTACGTCCCACGAATATGAAGAATGGAGGAAGAATAGAAGGATACTCCAACCATCCGCTACATTCACAACAACATTAGTCAATGAAGAGCTACAATTGCAGGTCAATGCCTTAAATAAAAGGGTAGAAGTCATGGAAGCTCAGCTGAGGGCCTTCGAAGAAAAAGAGCAAGAAGCAACCCTTACAATAGATGGTCTAAAAAGGCAATGTAAAAAGAAGGACCATGAAATAGAGCGCCTTAAGAATGATTGTGCTGATTTTCAAGAAGAGACTAAACAAGCACTGAAAATTCCGAGGCTTGAACAAGATAGTCTATTCCGGGACATGAGTGACGAAATAGCACATCTTGAGAGTGTGCTTGCAGAACAGGCAAAAACGATCAAGTTAATATAGGATGACCTAGCAGAAACTCGGTCAGAAGCACAAAAGTGGTGGGAAAACGCTGAAAAATACAGAGAAGACCTAGAGGAGCTACATGATAAAGAAAAAGATGGATTAGCTCAGTATGGTCAATTACTTCGTGAAAGAGACCAAGTAATAGAGAGGTCTGACCAACAACATGCCTTGATCATTCATCAAGAAGAAAAGATAAAAGAGGCTCGTCGATATAGTGAAGATATGAGCCAGGCGGTACATGAGCAAATCAAGACGCTCAGAAATCATGTGAGAACAACTGAAGATGAATTACGAAGAAAGCCTAATTTACCCATAGGATTCTTCAAGCTTCTCCGTTTTTGTCAACACTTGCTTCAAAGCATTGTATAGAAGGATAAACACTTTCTAGTTGAAATAAAAAGTTTTTTTTTCCTTAAACTGTCTATTGCATTCATAAGTTGCATACATTCATACATCCCTCCTCATTTTAATAACAAAGATAATAAAAAGGAAGGATTAATTGATGTGCTTTCCGCAAATCAGAATAAATGGAAAAGAAGCCTTTCGTCATCAAAATCTCTACAACGGTCGATAGACCCAAAGATGATAATAAACAAGCACCGTTGGTTATTCCAATCGATAAAAGGGAAGAGGCAATAACGCCTTTACATTTATTCATGCCTTGTCCTTTCCCTTATTCATCAAATAAAGTTGTACATTGGAGATACTCAGGAGAATTACCAGTTAATCAAGACATCTCCAACATAGCCGGTATTGGGGGCATGACAAGAAGCGGAAGAATATATTCCCCCAAGGAATTACAAGATAACATTCCTAAAGATAAAGCAAAAGATAAGGCCGAAGAGGAAAAAGAATCCAAGGAGGAGACAGATGAGTTACTCCAGTACATAAGACAAAACGAGTACTTCATCATCGATCAACTCAATCGCACTCCTGCAAAGATAACCTTATTATCACTCATAATGAGTTCGGAACCGCATCGAAACGAACTGTTAAAGGTTTTGAATGAATCATTCGTCCCGCATGCAATATCCTAGGACAAATTTGAAGGAATTATTGGTAACATTACAGCCAATAATCATCTTACCTTCACAAATGAAGAACTCCCTTTTGAAGGGTCAAATCACAACAAGCCCTTGCATATTTCTGTCAAATGCAAGGAATATCTCATTTCCAAAGTCCTGGTGGATAATGGGTCATCCTTAAACGTCATGCCTAAAGGCACACTTGACAAGATAACAGTACAAGGAACCCACATGCGCCCGAGTAATACAGTTGTTCGAGCCTTTGATGGATCAAGACGTGAAGTAGTAGGAGAAATTAGTCTACCAATTCAAATTGGGCCTACTATCTTTAACATAGACTTCCACGTGATGGATATCACACCGGCATATAGTTGTCTCCTTGGTAGACCTTGGATTCATAGCGCTAAAGCAATACCTTCAACGCTCCACCAAAAAGTCAAGTTTGTGACAAATGATAAACTCGTCACAGTTCAAGCTGAAGAAGACTTTCTAATTAGCAAACCGTCTGTCCAACCATATGTGAATGCGGCTGAAGAGGCTCTTGAAACATCTTTTCAAGCACTCAAAATTGCCAACATAGAAAGACTTCCCAGTAATATAAAGGTGGCCCATATGATGAAAAGATATGGATATCGCCCAGGACAGGGGCTCGGAAAGAATACTCAAGGAATAAAAGAGCCACCGGATTTCAAAGATAATCCTTTAAAATATGGTTTAGGGTACGACCCCACGAAAGATCAAACCATACGGAAAACAGGGAAGTCTTATCCCTCAAAGACGATATTCCGAAAAGGAGGGATATTAGCGCAAAGGGTAGCGTTAGTCATTAGGTGTCCTTCTTCCAATTCTAAGGGATGTAAACTTAGTGACTATTAGAGATCACTCCTCGGGGTATGCCCATCCCCCGAGCATTTCTAGGGCACACATTTCTCTGAAATTACAAAAGAATGTTATTCTTACTATCTGCTTCTTTTCTTGCTAAATATGTCTATACCCCATTTTTAATAAACAAAGTTTAGATAGACGTTTTGTTCCAAATACGTCAGAACAATCAAAGCGTCATAAAGCAAAGTCAAATATGATTGATTAACTAGAAACACGGATAAAATTTATCTCGATAAAATCGAGTTTCGACAATGTTATGCAAAAAAAAAAAAATATAATAATACATATATACAAAAAAGGAGAGCCCGTCAAGGCCAAAGGCTAAGACAAGAAAATAAAAGGGCAAAATACCCGGCAGGAAACCCACAAAAGGGGGTTGCGCAAAAGTTAGGGTAAACCCAGCAGGAGACCCGAACAATAATAAAGGGTAATTTGGGAAAAAATTAGGGTTATCAAAGTTCACTAGATATTCCTAAAAAATAAATAAAAAAGGGAAACCTAGACAAAAGTTAGGACATAAGCATAACATCCTAGGCTGAAAACCCGAAAGGGCGGACTAGGAAAGCTAATCAATTACAAAAAAGGCGCCACAAATCAGTAAAGTAAAGACGCCACATCATAAGAATGAAACGTTTACCTAAACTAGCCTAAACACAAACCAACCCTGGCTAGCCATTCTTACAAAAACCTCTATTACGAAAAATATCCCTCTAAAACACAAGCCCTTGTTGTAAATCCTTTTCTTTCTCTTCTCTTGACCATTTCACTATAAAGCATTCAAGTAATAAAGGGAATGTGGAAATATAGTGATCAATAGGAAGGTTGAAATCCCTAAGGAAAGGAAGGGGGGCATTGATATGGCAGTTACCCTATGAACAACAGATTGCTCTTCGGCTATAGCAAGAAAAGTCCAAGACGACAAATCAGGTACAACCAAGCTTGTTAATCAAGAAACATGATGACAGAAAGGTACAACATCGAGAATGCGCCCGAAGTCAAAGCACATCAGTTAAAACTTTTGAAATATTAACTGAAATAGATCATAGGATGCATATCATGAAACATTACATGCATTAAAACATCAATGAATGGAGTCCTATCCCTTTTTTCAACAAAAAAAATCAAAAAACCAACTCAAGAAGCTCGAGACGGCCATCCCAAAGTCGAGACGACCATCCCAAGTTGCCATTTTCAGTTGAGACGCGCGTCCCAGGTGGGACGGCCGTCCCACTTCTCTGCTGATGGACCATGAAGGAAAATTTCAATTGGGACGGCCTTCCCAACCCAGACGGCCGTCCCAAATCTCCTGGCACCTCCTATATATGCTGGGCACGGATCTTGGCTTTGGCACCTCATTCCAAGCATTCTACCTTGCTTCTCTTCCCTTTTTTGCACACTTCTAGCATTCTTAAGTGAGTACTACATACAATGGAGCATGGAGAAGCCTCATCTAGGAGAAAACGCACTAGAATCTCTGCTAGAGGAACTCCTACTACTAGCGCTCTACTAGCAGAATCACATCAACAGCGACTGGAAAATATCCAGCAATTTTCCTAGTACCCCACACTGCGGTTGGATTTTGAAATCCTAGCTACATTTGGCTGGGAACAAGATGTCAGAAGGTTCATCCACAACATAGGATGGGACTTTTTGCTCCGTGAGCCACCTACTCGGATCCACCGCACTGCTACGCTAGAATTTCTTGCCTCCGTCAACATGGTGGAAATGTCGTCCGCAATTCCCGGAGTGCCACCGACTCAAGCCATCTCCTACTGGATGGATGGAGCCTACCGGACCACTGTTCTGGATGAATTTAATGTCATAATGGGTTTCTGCCAATGAGCAGACACAAGAACACCAGAATATCGGTCCGCATATCTGGAAAAACCTGCTGCTCTCACCACCACCAGCATGTGGAGAGAAATCACTGGAGCTCACACTCTGCCGTCAAACCTGAAGGGTGCAGCTTTCTCTCCTCCACTCCGCATATCCCATAAATTGCTAGCTGGGACCATACACAGCCGAAAGGAGAGCCAAGGGAAGGTAACGCTGGTTGACCTTTTCATTGTATATTATATGCATCAAGGGCTGCGATGCAACCCAGGATATGCCTTTCTGAAAGCCGTAAAAGATTACGTAACCCGCGGCTCAGCTGGAGCCATCATAATAGCTCCCTTTCTCACACCTTTAGCTGAATATTGGGGATGCACTGACGGAGAAGACCTCCCAGCTAGCCTCCAACCAGAGCCGATTAGCGGAGGGATGCTGGTCCACATGAATATCCTTAGTCGACAGGGATCAGGGTTTATCTTAAACCCCATAATCTCGATTCGCTAGATATGCGCGATTTCGACACACCACAGGACATCCCTGCGACTTCAGAATCCCAGCAGCAGTCATATGATCCAGACTTTGCCAGCTTATACCGACGGATAGATGACGAGCATGCTTATATGGAAGAACAGTTCCAGTTCATGCGACAGCAGTTCAGTCAGCTGACCACGAGGCAAGACAGGACGGACCGACAAATAGAGAATATGGTCCAGACCCAAGCAAGGTTCCAACGCCGCCTCCTCCGCCGCATTCCTTCGCCAGCACCATCTTCCCATTCCAGTCCAGAGGCAGATGATTAGGAGATAGTTTCCTTTTTAAATATTTTCTAGTAATTTGAAAATGTTTGAATGTATCACAAAAAAAAAGAGAAGTAATAAATAAAAGTTGTTATTTCTATTTTCATTTCAAAAGCCCACGTGGACAAAAATTATAAAATAAAAGGCACACGTGATATATTAAAAAGCCAAGATTTCAAATAACTCGCGATAAAGATCAAAATCGCGAAAGGCGAAATAAAAACTATTCCAGTAGAATGAAGAGCTTCAAGGAAAATAGCTCTAACCTTCTATACCAATAAAAGAAGGTACATCGAAAAAAGAGGCCAACGGAAAGGCTCGATGATCCCCAAGTGGATCCTTGCCTACTCCAAAGGCAAAACAAAAATTACTCCACGACTCAGCATCATCATCACAGGAGTCGTCAACCATAGTCATTTAAAGATTCGACCACCATCCTTCCATCCAAGAAAGAAGGAAGCCATCAACATGAAAAAGCCAACGGAAAGGCTTGATCATCCCCAAGAGGATCTTTGCCTACTCCAGAGGCAAAATAAAAAAAAAACTACCTCACGACTCAACTGCATCACCACATGAATCATCAAGCACACTCATGCAAGAGTCTCCGCTTCATTCCCCAAAGGAGAATAAGGACTACACAAGAGTCCATCAAAGCAAATACGGAGTCAAATCCTCCATATCACCAGGGGGCAACGAAAAAGAAAGAAAACGAAAAACTTTCATTCCCCAATAAAGGCCACGACAAAAAAGGCCCAAATAAAAATCTCCAAGTAGAAGCATTTCAAAAAAATCTATAAAAAAGAGGAAAACAAGAAAATTTCCATCTTCCAGCTCAAATAAGAGCTTCACAAAAGACCAGGAGCCAAGACTCCATCATCAAAAAATTGGATCCCAGGAAGCTGACAAACTCCTTGGTGAATCTTCAAAGAAAGAAAAAAGAAGAAGAAAATTTCTTCATTCCGCTTAATAAAGAGCCTCACAAAGTCAGGAGCTCAAAACTAATCAAGGATTCAATCCCCAAGAAAAAAATTTCCCAGGGATCACCAAAAAGAAAAGAGATAAAAGATATCTTTTCATCCAAAGAAAAAGCCAATGTGCATAAAAGGCGCACATATAAACCCATTCCCCAGTAGGAATAAGAGCATAGGCAAAGCCAGCTCAAACAAAAGCATCCAACAAGGAGTCAAAAACTCCATTTCCCCCTAGGGGGCAAGTCAAAATAGATCTCCGGGAAAATAATCAAATCCCCGGTAGATCACCAAAAAGAAAAATTATTCCCCAGTGAGCCTACCAGCAAAAGGCAAACTACAAATTCATATCCTCAGGGAGTTAATTGCCTATAACACCCAATATGAATATCCCCAGTGAAAGGCAAAACCTTCACTCCGAAGAATGCCTATGCCTACTCAGAGGCAAGCAAAGAGCCGATATCCCCAAGAAACGGAAAATCAACCTATGCAAGAGGCAATACAAGCACAAAGCTTTCAAAAAGCTTCCGCCTACTTAGAGGTATTATCAAGAACAAATATCCTCAAGTAGAACATCAGCCTATTCAGAGGCGAAAAAAACAACAAGTAAAAAGCCTTCACCACTATTGAAGCATCTGCCTAATCAAAAGGCACAACCAACAATCAAACTTAAAATCCCCAATGGATTCCTGCCTAAATAAGAGGCAACCAACAAAGAATCCCCGGCAAAGCCGGATGGCTAAATGAAAAAGCCAAAAAACAAAGAATCCTCGGTAAAACCGGACGACTAACAGAAAAGTCAAATCAAATATTCCCCATGGAATGGGCACATAAACAGAAACAATAAGTCGCCAACACATCTACAAAACCAAATGACCATAGGATTGACTATCAAAAAGTCATCCGAAGAGCCTTGCAGAACGAGGTTCATACCAGGTGGGGTAGGTACCCATCAGAGCCTTGTAGAACGGGGTTCGGACCAGGTGGGGGTAGGTACCCATCAGAGCCTTGCAGAACAGGGTTCGGACCAGGTGGGGGTAGGTACCCATCAGAGCCTTGCAGAACGGGGTTCGGACCAAGTAGGGGTAGGTACCCATCAGAGCCTTGCAGAACGGGGTTCGTACCGGGTGGGGGTAGGTACCCATCAGAGCCTTGCAGAACGGGGTTCGTACCAGGAGGGGGTAGGTACCCACAAGAGCCTTGTAGAACGGGGTTCGTACCGGGTGGGGGTAGGTACCCATCGAGCCTTGCACAACGGGGTTCATACCGGGTGGGGGTAGGTACCCATCAGAGCCTTGCAGAACGGGGTTCGTACCAGGTGGGGGTAGGTACCCACAAGAGCCTTGCAGAATGGGGTTTGTACTGGGTGGGGGTAGGTACCCATCAGAGCCTTGCAGAACGGGGTTCGTACCAGGTGGGGGTAGGTACCCACAAGAGCCTTGCAGAACAGGGTTCGTACCGGGTGGGGGTAGGTACCCATCAGAGCCTTGCAAAACGGGGTTCGTGCCGAGTGGGGGTAGGTACCCACCAGGACCTTATAAAATAAGGTTTATACCGGATGAGGGTAGGTACTCATCAGAATCTAGCAAACAATGCAGATTCGTACCGGGTGGGGGTAGGTACCCACCACAGCCTTATAAAATAAGGTTTATACCGAATGAGGGTAGGTACTCATCAGAATCTAGAAAAATGCAGATTCATACCAGGTGGGGGTAGGTACCCACCAGAACATTATAAAATAAGGTTTGTACCGGATGAGGGTAGGTACTCATCATAATCTAGCAAAAATGCAGATTCGTACCAGGTGGGGGTAGGTACCCACCAGAGCCTTATAAAATAAGGTTTGTACCGGATGAGGGTAGGTACTCATCAAAAAATAGCAGAATGCATTAGCATGAGTAAAATACTCACCTAAGCATTACAAAAAACGGGTTGCAAAGACCTTACTTCTATTAGAGGATAGTTCAGTGTTGAGCACCTCGGAAGTAAGTACCCACAAGAGTTTAGCAAAATGCGAACTCATACCGGGTGAGGGTAGGTACTCACCAAAGCCTTGCAAAACAAGGTTCATACCTAGTGGGGGTAGGTACCCAGAAGAGTCTAGTGAAATACAGACTCGTACCGGGTGAGGGTAAGTACTCACCAGAGCCTTATAAAGTAAGGCTCAAACCAAATAGGGGTTGGTACCTATCAAAAATATTTATCATCCGGAGGATTAGCAAAGAAACATCCGAAGGATAACCGGGTAAAAGGGTTAACTCCTTCCCCTACCAAACTAATTTTGTTGGCATATTAAGCCAACAAATTAACTGGGCAGGTGAAGGGGGGCAGCTGTAGACCCCTAATTTTGCCCAGTCTCTCAATAAAGGCTAAAGAGACTTCCTACAACAAGATAAAACTTCAACGGGCGTCTATAGGCATCAACCGACGTCCGAATAAAGAAAGGAAAGCTTCCCAGGGGTCTTAGAACACAAAGGCTGGCCAAAACAGGTCAAGACGGCCGTCCCAAAGTCGAGACGGCCGTCCCAACCTTCCCTGACCAAGTGGGACGGTCGTCCCAAATGAGACTGCCAGTCCCACCTTTCAGGGGGTCCCAGCCTATGTAAAAGATGTAGTTGGGACGGGCGTCCCAACCCAGACGGGCGTCCCAAATGTTCAGGCAGCGAAAAACTATAAATAGGAGGCTCATTTGCCACTGTTTCACACACCAGACAACTCCCAGTACTTGTCTTCTCTCCCTACTTCGAATGAACTCTCTGATTGCCTTTATAAGGTAACAATCAGTTAAGGAATCATATTCCAGCATTCGATTCTTCTGTAAAATTTAGTAGAGTCAGTGTTGTATTCGGAGAGGAGAGTCTTTGTAGAGCGAAGGATTGTCAAAATGCATCCTCACGATTAAAGATTCGCAATACAAAGCTTGCTACGGAGGTTCTGTTCAATTCTCTTCTCTTTTACTGCTTTTATTTATTGCTTTCTGTACGCAATATGAAATAAAGTCATGTAGATAGCCATTTTTAATATTATGCAATAAAATAGGGTAATAGCGTAATTTCTTGTAATCTTCACTTAATGAATGAATCCGTCATAGGGAACCCAAAAGGGGCATTGTGGGGTGCTAACACCTTCCCCACACGTAACTAACTCCCTTACCCAACTCTGGTTATAATGGCCAAGTTTGGTTTTTATTAAAATCAACGCCTTTTTATCCTTTTCCAATGTTTACGGTCAAAACATTGGTGGCGACTCCAAAAGAACCCCTTTTCGAAAACCTTGCTTTTATTAGAGGATAGTTCAGTTGTCGAGCACCTCGGAAGCAATGAACATATTTTAACACAAAAACACGAGTCTAAACCATCTTTTCGCGACCGCTCGCATAAACGTTCGAGATGTCCCTGGACGTCGGTACGGACGGCGGCGACAGGGCTCCCATGATTTCTATCCTCTGGGTCAAGGCGTCGACTTGAGCCTGTAGCTCTTCACTATTGGCGCTTGTAACGAGTGAGGTGGATGGTCAAGACATCCCTCTTCTTTTTCTCCACACCTCATAGTCACCAGAGACAGCCACTCGAGCTTTTCCTAGCTCTCTATCTCCCATAAAGACTGGTTTCTCCCATGCTTTTCTCACGGCTAGTGAGTTGGCGATTGTGCATGGGTCTCCGAAGAAACACAGTCCTCCGAGTTCCCCTTGAGAGATTGTAGTTTGGGTTCTCATGAGTTGTCTCATAGCTACTCTAGGTGAGTAGGCTATGCAACCCCTGAGTCCTATTAAGAGTACATTCGGATAGTCTCCACATCTGATGAGGACTGGACCAGGTCGGAACCAAGGGCAGACCCAGGATAGACTGTTGGCATCCTTTTGTTCCAACTCGTCCCTCCATTCTGAAGTTAAGCGCCGTTGGAGAGGGATTTTGGAGAAGCTTCTCAAAGGATCGGGGGAACATCCCCATGTGACTGGAGGCGTAAAAATGTGTAATGCCCCACACAAATAGTAGTGAAGAGCAGTAGCGAAGTGTTTTTCCTTGCTTCTGGCGGCATAATTCTATCGAGAGCAAGGTGTCGGCATGAATGGCAGGCAAGGGACTCTTCGAGTTCACGTCCCAGGCGAAGAAGGCGTCCATGACGGCTTGATCTACTGTGTTGAGATGGAAGGGAAACAAGATTGTTCCGAAAATCATTAAGGCCAAGGTTTTGTTAAAAGCGACCCACTCTGTCCTTTCAGCCAAGTCGGACAGGTGGTCTTCTAACATCGAGACTTTCCAACCCTGGATGTTCCCTTTTCCTATCAGGGTAGCCTGCCGGAAAGGCAGCTGGATAATGGCAGCGACTTGTGCTGCAAGAGTATATGCCCCGTGGCAGAAATGGACCCCGGCTGATTTGGGCCATTTCAACATAATTTCGTACTCCTCCAAGGTAGGCACCATATCGAACTGCAGAAATTCAAAGCATCGCAGACTGGAGTTCCAAAAATGAATTAATACCCTGAGGAACACTTGATCGACACAGATCTTCAATAGGTCGAGAATCCGTCCATAGGATTTCTCAAAGTCGGCGCGGACCTCTGGTGGCATTAACGCGCAAAGCCGTTCCAACTTCTCAGTATGGTATCGGGGAATATCCACCTTCTTCAATTGTCTACTAGTCCCCTCCATTTTCTAAAACCAAAATGCATGTTTTATGAAAATGATGCTTATTGAATGAATGTGGGTGTTTATCATTTATCATGTTTCGTATGGTATTTACGTATTTATTTTTTGAAAAATAAACTACCTATATGAAGGATTTGGGATGTTTATGAATCAGGTCCAATTTATTGTTTTGGAAACGATTTTTTTATTATTATTATTTATTTTTTATAGCCTTTTATCTCTTCTGTAAAAACTGCGTGGCTACTTAGCTTACAAAGAACCTGAAACCAGGCTAGCTAAAAGGCAGATTGTCTAAGATAAAAAATGGCTTTATGCGAAAAATATTTAGTGCCCCTTATCTCTTCTGTTGGACTGTGTGACTACTTAGCTTACAAAGAACCTGAAACCAGGCTAGCTAAAAGGCAGACTGTCTGAGATAAGGGTGTTTATTGTAAAAATGTTTTGAGATTTTTGTTGTTTGGTTATGCTATGCAACAGACAAATGCAACAAACAAATGCACACACAATTCGATCATCCACGAACAAGCGAGAAGTCATTTTAATCACGAGGTAGGGTTTTCCTGCAGAAAAGTGATTTGGCGAAGGTAGGTTCTAACTGTTCTCACCAAGGCTAAGGCCCCCAAGGTGCCCCCATTATAGGGCCCCCACTCTCCAGCCTTCTGACCATGCTTAGCACTAAGGCCATAGTCAGTCTTTGTGCCAAAAGAGGAAGGTTATCACCTTGAGTGGTGGTTTTCGATCGCACTGGTGGGCACAAGGCCATCACTACAGCGAACCGTACCTGCCACCCACTCCCTATGGATTTCTCACTTGCCCCTGGGTATAGAGGGAACTGTAGTGTGCAAAGGTTTGTGTACAATTTGTATTTCAAACAATTGCGTAAATATAAACAAACAACAGTTATTAAAGCCAAGCATTAAAACATGTTATAATACAAGGTAGGGTAAAAGCGTAATTTTCTTGGTTTATTTATTTTTAAGCTGGCCCATCACTAAATGGGATCAACTCTCTAGGCTTCCCCAGTGGAGTCGCCATCTGTCGTCATCGTCAAAACGAGGGCGATCGGAGCGATGCGATGGTTTCCGACTTTTCATTTTTCGCGTTTTTATTGATGTGGTTACAACGCCTGTAGGTCGTCCGATAATCGGGCTGAACCTAAAGGCGAAGTTTTCGAAAAGGCGTCATTGGGTTGTCCGATAACCGGGCTAACCCAAGGACTAGTTTTGAAGGGTTCTGTGGAGTCGCCACCGATGTTTTTACCAGAAACATCGGAAAAGGGTTTAAAAAGGCGTTGGTTTTCGAAAAACCAACTTTGGTCGTTAGAACCAGAGTTGGGTAAGAGAGTTAGTTACGTGTAAAGGAAGTGTTAGTTCCTTTACGACGCTCCTTTCGGGTTCCCTATGATAGGCCAGCTATTTAAATGATTAAACCAGAAAAATACGCTTTTACCCTTTTATTTGCGGAATTTAAACTATGACTACATCGCCCTAATGTCTATTGCGTAATTTAAAATTAAGCGGTAAAAGATAGAGGGAGAAAGTAGAAACCTCCGGAGCAAGCTTTCTATCAATCTTCTGCAAATTAGGGTGCTTTGTGGCAACCCTTCACTCTATACAGCGTCGGAAACCTCTCGAAATGCTAAAAAAACTCTTAGAAACGCTCAGAAACTCCGGAAATGCTTCGGAGGGGTTCTAGAGAGAGAATCTAGTGATGTGACTAGAGAGAGAATGAGAGAATTGTGTGGAATGAGGGGAATGGGGCTCCTATTTATAGGGATTCGTGCCTGTCAGGTCGAGACGGGTCATCTCGTCTAACAAGGTCGAGACGGCCGTCTCGCCAAACGAGACGGCCATCTCGACCCCAAAAGGCGAAAATCCTTTTTTTATGCCAAAAATCTCTCATATCCTAGTATGGGGCCTAATAGTCTCTCCTAATGGCTGCTTAGGCTTCATCCATCTTCAAAAAGGAGGTCTTCTGGTCTTTATTATGAGGCCGGGCAAGATTTGGGGTCTACAGGACACCCGAACAAAAGTAAAGGGTAGCCTAGGCAAAAGTTAGGGTTAAAAAATAAGGTCCGATAGGATTCCCGAAAAAAAGGGAATCTAGACAAAAGATAGGACCAAAACACAATATCCTAGTGTAGACCCAAAATCTTGCCCGGCCTCCAAATAAAGAGTAGAAGACCTCCTATTCGAAGATGGATGAAGCCTAAAAAGCCACTAGGAGAGACTATTAGGCCCCATACTAGGATAGGAAGGATTTTCTACACAAAAAATAAGTTTTCTCGCCTTTTTGGGATGAGACCGTCGTCTCAAAATCGAGACTGCCGTCTCGCCTCACGCAAATGGCGAGACCGCCGTCTCACCAAACGAAACGGCGGTCTCGCCACCTGCGAATGACGAGACGGCGGTCTCGTTTGGCGAGATGGCGGTCTCGACCCTGTCAGACGAGAACGACGGTCTCGCCACTGTCAGGCGCGAAAACCTATAAATAGGGGCTCTCCCCCCCTCATTTCCACACACCACACAGCTTTTGCTCTCCCTTCTCTCTAAAACTTCTCTCTAGAATCCCTCCGACGCATTTCCGGAGCTTCTGAGTGCCTTTGTGAGCGTTTTTCGGCGTCTAGAAAAGTTTCTAGCGTCGTGTAGAGTGAAGGGCTGCCAAAAAGCACCCATTTTCTTTAAAAGAAATAAAAAGAGAGCTTGCTTCGGAGGTTTTAATTCTCCCTCTCTACTTTTACTGCTTTACTTTTTAAATTATGCAATAGATTAGGGCCATGTAGTCATAGTTTTAAATTCCGCAAAATAAAAGGGCAAAAGTGTAATTTTCACCGGTTTAAATATTTTTAAATAGCTGGCCTGTCATAGGGAACTCGAAAGGGGCGTCGTAAAGGGACTAATACTCCCTTTACACATAACTAACTCCCTTACCCAACTCTGGTTCTAATGACCAAAGTTGGTTTTTGAAAACCAACGCCTTTTAAAACCCCTTTTCCGATGTTTCCGGTAAAAACATCGGTGGCGACTCCACAGAACCCTACAAAAATTAGTCCTTGGGTTAGCCCGGTTATCGGACAATCCAAGGATGCCCTTTCGAAAACCTCGCCCCTAGGTTAGCCCGGTTATCGGACAACCTAAAGGCGTTGTAACCACCCATAAAAAATGCAAAAACAAAAAGGGTTGAAACCATCGCGTCGCTCCGACCGCCCCTCGTTTTTTACGGCGGCGACAGATGGCGACTCCGTTGGGGAAGCCTCGAGAGTTGATCCCATTTAGTGATGGGCCGGCTTAAAAATAAATAAACCAAGAAAATAACGCTTTTTTGCCCTTAACTTGTATTATAACATGTTTTACGGTTTGACTTTAATAATTGTTGCTTGTTTATACTTACGCAATTGTATGAAATACAAACTGTACACAAACCCCTTACACACTACAGTTCCCTCTATACCCGGGGGCAAGTGAGAAATCCATAGGGAGTGGGTGGCAGGTACGGTTCGCTGTAGTGAGGGCCTTAAGCCCACCAGTGTGATCGGAAACCACCACTCAAGGTGATAACCTTCCTCTTTTAGCAATAAGACTGACTACGGCCTTAGTGCTAAGCATAGTCGGACGGCTGGAGAGTGGGGACCCTATAATGGGGGCACCTTGAGGGCCTTAGCCTGGTGAGAACAGTTAGAACCTACCCTCGCCAATGCACTTTTCTGCAGGAAAACCCTACCTCGTGATAAAAACGAATTCTCGCCTGTTCGCGGATGATCGAATTGTGTGTACATGTGTTTGCTGCATTTTGTTTATTGCATAGCATAAACAAACAACAGAAGAAAAAATCACAAAAAAATACTTTCGCAAATAAACACCCTTATCTCGGACAGTCTGCCTTTTAGCTAGCCTGGTTTCAGGTTCTTTGTAAGCTAAGTAGCCACGCATTTCCATCAGAAGAGATAAGGGACGCTAAATATTTTTCGCATAAAGCCACATTTTATCTCGGACAGTCTGCCTTTTAGCTAGCCTGGTTTCAGGTTCTTTGTAAGCTAAGTAGCCACGCAGTTCGATAGAAGAGATAAAAGGCTAAAAAATAAAAATAAAATCCAAAAACAAATAAAATAATAATAAACAAAATCAAAACATTTATAAAAATAATTTTGACAAAGTCGTATCATTTATATTGCATCATGTCATAAGTGAAAAAACCAAGAGAAAAAAAATAAGTGCATAAGGAAAGTATGCATACGCATCATTTTAATAAACCCCTAAAAAATGGGTCTTAGGAGCATTTTTTGGGAAAATTACTGGGCCAAATCCCCTTCGGAAATTTGCAACTTGGTTCTTCACCCTTTTCTCTTCGTTTTGACATGCTATGCGTCCAAATCGGACAACCCAGTCAAAAGTTATGCCACTTTGAACATCTACCGCCCTTTTGTACTGGTGCATGCATAAATACATTCATTCTAGGGAGCACTAGATATCCCTAAGACAATGGCGAAAGAGGCCCCGAGCACATTTGTAGCCTTCGTGACAAGGAAGAAACGAGTGTACTAAGGTGTGATGGTGACCCCCATTATACTTGTCAAGTCTGTAATAGGAAGGAACCATTACACCAAGGTGGGTATGATACCCCACAAAGCGTAAGCTTTAAGGAGGATACCTAAGCCGTTTTCTCAAGGAATATCCATCTCATAAATCATTCATTTTTAACAATAAAAATATTTTTGCATTCTAGAAAGCGGCTGGCATTCTTCATACCCTCATCCGCATACAAAAAAAAACACAAAATCCCAAACACTATCATACATCATGAAACATGATAATGTTTAGGAAAAAACAAACACCTAAATACATGCATCCACCAAACTTCATAACATAATAGACAGTTGAAGAAAGTGGACATTCCTCAATGTCATGAAAAGAGCATTAGGGCATTCGCATGCCATGCACGAGAAGTAAAAAAGAAAATAAATAGAAATTCTAACATGCCTATGGGTTCATTTTGGCTTCCCCACTTTTAAAAAATGTACTTCGAAACATTATGTTGAGGAATGTACACTGTCTAGATGAAATAAATAAAATTGTTTGTCTCAACCGTCTATTGCATTCATAAATTGCATTCATTCTCACTTTAATAATAATAAGATAATAAAAAGAAAGGATTAGTTGATGTGCTTTCCACAAATCGAAGTAGGGAGAAGAGCAAACCTTTTGTCGTCAAGTTATCTCCAACGGTTGATCCGCCTAAGAAGGATAATAAGCCTCAACCGTTGGGTATCCGAGTTAATAAGGAAGAGGGGGCAAGGATGTCGTTACATTTGTTCACCCCATACATCAAATAAGGTTGCACCATGGAGATACGCAGAAACATCGTCCATCAATGAAGATATCTCCAACATAGCCAACATTCGGGGGCAGAATTAGAAGTGAAACAATCTACACCCCCAGGAGCTATAAGGCAATGCTCCCAAGAATAAAGGAAAAATAATAACACTGAAGAAAAACATAATCCAAAAGGGAAATTGAAGAGACTTTGGATTCACGTCGCTGAGGCAATTCACGATGCTCCACCAAAGAGACAAACTCAGGGTAGGCGACAAGCCAGTCACAGTTTGAGCTAGAGACGACATTCAGATCAGCAAGTCGTTTGCCCTACCTTGAATGGATGCGACTGAAAAGGACCTTTGAAATATCTTTTGCCAATATGAAAAGACTTCCCCAACAATATGAAGGTGACCCACATGATGAGGAAATATGGATGCCGCCCAAACCAAGGGCTCATTAGAAACTCTCAAAGAATAAGGGAGCCACCAGATTTTAAAGACAATCCTTTAAAGCATGGCCTAGGGCATGACCCTACAAAGGATCAAGCTACATGGAGAAAAGGGAAGTCTCCCCTCTGCAGCTCGAATCAGATTTTCCCAAACAGAGGGGTTCAGGCGTCAAAAACGACTTTAGTCATTAGGTGTTCTCCTTCTGATTCTTAGGGTTTGTAAATCCAATGACTATTAGAGATTACTCCTCGGAACTAGCCCGACCCCCGAGCATTGTAGGGCACACATTTCCCTATTAATTACAAAGAATGTCATTCTTACCATCTGCTTCTCTTCTTGCTATTAATGTCTAAACCTCATTAATAACCATGTTTAAGCAAACATTTTCAAAAGTACGTCAAGGTAATCAAAATGCGCCATTGACAAAAATAAAAGTCAAATCCATCACCACTGATTGACTAGAAGCACAAAATAAAGTTTTACCTCGTCATAAATAAAGCCGTGTTTCGCCAATGTTGTGCAAAAAGAAAACAAAAATCGAAAGAAGCCCATAAAAAGCTGAAGGCCAAAAAGAGAGGGCAAGGTACCCAGTAGGAAACCCATTAAGGGGGCTACGCAAAAGTTAGGGTAAACCTGCTAGGAAACCTGAACAACCATAAAGGGTAGCCTAGGCAAAAATTAGGGTTACAAAATAAAGTCCGCTAGGTTTCCAAAGCAAGAAAAAAGAAACCTAGACAAAAGTTAGGACAAAACAAAACACAACATCCTAGACTGAAAACCCAAAGTGCGGACTAGGGAAGTCAATCAGTCATAACAAGCGCCATAGAATAAGACGCCACTCCATAAACAAAACGTTTGTCTAAACTAGCCTAAACACTTTAACCAACCTTGGCTAGTCGTGCTTACAAAAACCATTTTTTGTCAAAATAAAACAATTCTAAAACACAAGCCTTTGAATTAAATATCCTCTTCTTTCTCTTCTCTTGACCCTTACCACTACGACATTCTAGTAATTAGTAGGGAAATGTGGAGATAGTAATCAATAGGAGGATCAACATCCCCAAGGAAAGGGAGGGGCGCAGTAACATGGCAAGTTGCTCTACAATTAACACAATCATTCTTCGGTCATGAAAAAAATCGAGACGGAAAAATTGGTACAGCCTATCCCTGTCGACGAAAGCACATAACGTCAGAAGCTCATCAGAAGTAAAAGCACATTGGTTAATCCTTTTGAAAAATTAATTGAAATAGTATTATAGGATGCATATCGCAAACATTGCATGCATATGATAGGCTCCTATCTCTCAAAAAAGAAGAAAAAGAAAAAATGACAAAAAAAAGAATAATGCCTACTAGGAGATTCTTAGGCAAAAGTTAGGGTAGCCTGCTAGATCGAAAACCCGCAAAGGGCGGTCTAGGCAAAAGTTAGGGCATTCATAAAAAAGGAAAAAGCCCGCTAAGATATCCTAGGCAAAAATTAAGGCAGTCCGCTAGACCGAAAACCCCAAAAGGGCGGTCTAGGCAAAAGATAGGGCTAAACCAAAAAATGAACAAAAGAGAGGGGTCCTTCATCATAATCATAAAAATTCCAGCAGGAGAATGCCATTCACTTTTCCAGATGCATCAATCAAAAAGAATAGACTGCATTTAGGGCATCCACACACGAGTAGTCGCACAAAACGACTTTGTCAATGTCAAAAATAAAAGAAATAAATATTACTTCAGACAAATAACAAAAAACGAAAAGCATTCATGCATATAAGGAGACTAGCTCCATGTTTGTGATTGAAAACAGGATCACTGAGACTGAGTCTCCAAATAATGCCCCGAAGAAAACAGAGCAAGTCGTCAATCAAGTGACTCAGCAAAATAAGAACTTCTGAAAATCAAGAGCTCCAGCTACCATCCTTCTACCCAGAAAAGAAGGCACAAGAAAGTAATAAGTCTCCAAACATTGCTCTCCCTCAAGAAAGAAGAGAGATTCGTCATAAGAAGCTTCCAGAAGCCAAAGCTCCAATCATCACCCAATAAAAGAGGGCACAATCATCAGATATCATAAAAGAAAAGCCGACGGAAAGGCTTTGTTATCCCCAAGAGGATCCTTGCCTACTCCAGAGGCAACACAAAAACACTCCTCACGGCTCAGCATTACCACCACATGAGTCATCGAGCACACTCACCCAAAGTCTCCTCCACACTCCCCAATGGAGAATAAAGGCTTCAAGAGCCCATCATCACCAACACTCAAAAGAGTCCGATCTCCATACCAACAAGGGTTCAACAAAAAAGAAAAAAAGAAGAAAACTCTTGCAGAAGATGTCCAAAAGAAATGACAACAACAAAGAAGGCCGAATAAAAATCCTCAAATGGATCTCCAAAAAAAAAAAAGAAAAAAAAATCTACAAAAAGGAATAAGAAATTCTCATCCCCCAGTGGAATAAGAGCTTCACAAGTTTAACTCGCATCAACATCAATCAAGGAGCCAAGACTCCATTCCTAGAAAAGAAAAGTCAGATCCCCAGGAAGTCAACTAATTCCCTGGTGGATCACTAAAAAAATAAAACGTCATCCCTAGTGGACCTTCCCCAAAAAGAAAGGAAAAAGCCAGCGTAATAAAAAGAGAATGAAAAGTAAAAGGCTTACGCATTATCCCCATAAAAAATCCAAATTTCAAAATCACGATAAAAAAGAGATAAATCGTGGAAAAAAGGCGAAATCAAAACCATTGCAGCAGAATAAAGAACTTCAAGGAAAATAGCTCTAACCTTCTACACCAATAAACGAAGCTACACCAGAAAAAGCCAACGGAAAGACTTGATCATCCCCAGCGGAATAAGAGCACCACAAAAGCCAGCTCGCACCCACATCAATTAAGGAGTCAAAACTCCATTCCCTCAGGGGGCAAATCAAAATCAGATCCTTGAAAAGTCAACCAACTCCTCGGTGGATCAATAAAAAAGAAAGATCATCTCAGTGAGCCTACTGCAAAGGCAAAGCTTCAAGTTCATCCTCAGAATGTCATTTGCCTACGCATAGGCAAGACCTGCCAAGCAAGAGCCAACATCCCCATAAGGGAATATCATCCTAGTCAGAGGCAAAATAAATGCAACCAAAAGTCTTCACTTCCGATGAAGCATCTGCCTACCTAGAGGCATTACCAGAAACTCAATGAATATCCGCCTACTCAAGAGGCGTCACCAAGATCAACAAATTCCTAGAGGATTTCTGCCTACCTAAGAGGCACTCATAAAAAATCCCCGACAACCAGTAGAGTCAGATGATCACCACAAAAGATCAAAAACAAAGAATCCCCAACAACCAACGAAGTTGGATGAAACACCGACAAAATCCCCAGCACGATCCGGATGACCACTCAGGACCAAGCACATTCACCAACATAGAAATCACTCCCCAGAGAGCCGGCGCATGAGCTAGAGCAATAAGTCGCCACCATAGCCAAAGGATCAGCTACCGCAAGAAGGGGCATCCAAAGGCACCAAAACCAGATGAGGGTTCATACTCGTCCGCCAAGGGGTCAGCTACCGCGTCAAAGGAGCATCCCGAGGTTTCACACCGACGCATGAGCTAGAGCAGTAAGCCGCCACCACGGCCAAAGGATCAGCTACCGCAAGATGGAGCATCCGGAGGCTTAACACCAGATGGGGGTGTGTACTCATCAGGCCTTACAAAATGGGGCTTACCAGACGGGGGTTCATACTCGTCAAACACCAAATGGGGGTGTATACTCATCAGGCCTTACAAAAGGGAGCTTACCGGGCGAGGGTTCATACTCGTCAAACCAGATGGGGGTTCGTACTCATCAGCCGAAGCGGTCAGCTACCGTATGAAGGAGCATCCCGAAAGCGCACAACATTTTCCCAGAGGATTGTTCGTCGCAAAGACGGAGCATCTGAAGGGCAACCGGGCAAGAGGGTCAACTCCTTTACCTCCCAGTCGATCACCTTGGCACAAAAGGCCAGCAGTCGACTGGTCGGGTAAAGGGTGGGCAGCTGTAGACCCCAAATCTTGCCCGACCTCCAAATAAAGAGTAGAAGACCTCCTATTCGAAGATGAATGAAGCCTAAAAAGCCACTAGGAGAGGCTATTAGGCCCCATACTAGGATAGGAAGGATTTTCTGCACAAAAAATAAGTTTTCTCGCCTTTTTGGGACGAGACCGCCATCTCGAAATCGAGACCGTCGTCTCGCCTCACGCAAATGGCGAGACCGCCGTCTCACCAAACGAGACGGCGGTCTCGCCACCTACGAATGACGAGACGGCGGTCTCGTTTGGCGAGAAGGCGGTCTCGCCACTTTGGCATGACGAGACGGCGGTCTCGTTTGGCGAGACGGCGGTCTCGACCCTGTTAGACGAGAACGGAGGTCTCGCCACTGTCATGTGCGAAAACCTATAAATAGGGGCTCTCCCCCCCTCATTTCCACACACCACACAGCTTTTTCTCTCCCTTCTCTCTAAAACTTCTCTCTAGAATCCCTCCGACGCATTTCCGGAGCTTCTGAGTGCCTTTGTGAGCGTTTTTCGGCGTCTAGAAAAGTTTCCAGCATCGTGTAGAGTGAAGGGCTGCCAAAAAGCACCCATTTTATTTAAAAGAAATAAAAAGAGAGCTTGCTTCTGAGGTTTTAATTCTCCCTCTCTACTTTTACTGCTTTAATTTTTAAATTATGCAATAGATTAGGGCCATGTAGTCATAGTTTTAAATTCCGCAAAATAAAAGGGCAAAAGCGTAATTTTCACCGGTTTAAATATTTTTAAATAGCTGGCCTGTCATAGGGAACTAATACTCCCTTTACATGTAACTAACTCCCTTACCCAACTCTGGTTCTAACGACCAAAGTTGGTTTTTGAAAACCAACGCCTTTTAAAACCCCTTTTCTGATGTTTCCGGTAAAAACATCGGTGGCAACTCCACAGAACCCTACAAAAATTAGTCCTTGGGTTAGCCCGGTTATCGGACAACCCAAGGACGCCCTTTCGAAAACCTCGCCCCTAGGTTAGCCTGGTTATCGGACAACCTAAAGGCGTTGTAACCACCCATAAAAAACGCAAAAACAAAAAGGGTCGAAATCATCGCGTCGCTCCGACCGCCCCTCGTTTTTTACGGCGGCGACACCTAGTCCAAAAACCCAAAGGGCGGTCTAGGGAAATTAATTGGACATAAAAGCAATGGAAATAAGCTAAGGCGTAAATCTACAAAGAACATTTGTTTATACAACAGCTTAAACACTCGAGCAAACCCTAGCCAGCCATTCTTACAAAATCGTTTCTAAATAAAATCAACCATCTAAAACACAAGTCGTTGAATTTATCCCCTTTACTTCTTTTTTCTTGACTGTCACAACATTATTCTAACAATTAGTTTGGGAATATGGAGGCATATAATCAACAAGAGGATTGAAATCCCTAAAGCGAGGAAAAAGGGCACTGATGTGGCAAAGAGTTCTCTCCAAACCAAAAGCCATTCTTCGGTCACGTTAAGTCCGGAACGACACAAACAAAGTACAACAGAACATCAGAGGGCCCCCGTCTATAAGACATACCAGTTAATCCTTCTAAAGAAACTAATAAAATAGCATTATAGGGCATCAAACATGAAAACATTGCATGCATAAAATGTTTTTGAACAAGGTCCTTTTTTCTTCAAAAAAAAAATCTTCTAAAAATTGAGACCGCCGTCTCGACCCGCGGAGAAACGAGACCGCCTTCCCAAATTTCGAGATCGTCGTCTAGCTTTGGTAAAAAACGAGACCGCCTTCTCACTTGGCGAGAAGGCCGTCTCGCCATAAGCCCAAAATGAGACCGTCGTCTCGAAGTTCCAGACGGTGGTCCCGAGTCTCGCAAAATCGAGACCGTCGTCCCGAAATCCTAGACGGCGGTCTCGACCTGCAGCGAAAATCTATAAATAGGGGGGGCCTTAGGGTTAGTTTTAATCATCCACTTCTACATATATTTTCCTACATTCTTGAGTGCTTTTTATCAAAAATGCATAGAGGAGATTCTTCTAGGAAGAGGGGTAGGGGTTTCGGCCCAAGCACATCTGCAATCCCGGTTCCTCCGGACCTGACCCAACTGACACCCCAGCACCAGGCCCAGCTCGAGCACATCCGGGGCTATACCTGCCATCCCATGCTGAGGTTGGATTTTTGTATCCTCACCGATTTTGGATGGGAGGACGAGGTGCGGGGATACATCGAGAGCATCAGGTGGAACTTCCTCCTCTAGCCTCCACCCACCCGCATGGGAGGATCTCACCGGGGTACAAGTCCTACCGACCCTACTTAAGGGGTCAACTCTCCTCCCCACTCTCCGTATTTGCCACAAGCTGTTGGCGGGGACTGTCCACGGGCAGAAGGAGAGTTAGGGAAAGGTCACCCATTTGCCCTACACTGCATGCTCCATGGGTGCCGATGCAATCCCGGCTACTTCTTTGTGAAAGCCCTCAAAGATTTTGGGTGTCGTCCTGTGGGAGCCATTCTCATGGGTCCCCTCATCACCCCACTAGCCGAGAAGTGGGGGTGCCGCGACGGAGAGAGCATCCCCTCTAATCTTCGACCCGAACACATCAGCGGGTCTATGCTTGTCAGCATGGGGATGCTCATCCAGCAAGGGACCCAGATGGCCCTTCACCCATCACTCGCCATGACCCTAGACCTTCAAGATCTAGTGGCGATGCAGGAGATGTTGATGCCCCTTAAATTCCAACAGCAGCAACAATAACAGTACAGGGACGACTTCACTGGCATTAACTGCAACATCTACGACATGCGCCAACAGTTGGACCAGATGTCCCTGAGACAAGATGTCTTCGAGACCCGATTGGAGACCTTTGGCCAAATGCAGGAGGGGATGAGACAAGACCTAGCACTGCTCCAGCAAGAATATCTCAGCTCAGTACGGAGCCAGGAGGAATTTCAAAGACACATGTATCGACAGTTCCCCCCTCCCGGATCGTCTCCCGGATCGAGTCCACCGCCGTCTTAGGGATATTACCCCAAAATAACTATTGTAATAAATTTTATCATATCATGAATAAAATTTTTAGTAAATCCATTCATCTTTACTCTCTCTTTTCGAAAAAAGTCTGTGTAACAAAAAATACTAAAAAAGTAAAAAGACTTACTCTTAGTCCTGAAAAAGCCAAAATCCAAAGTCGTGAGAAAAAAGATAAAACTGTGGAAAAAGGCAGGATTAAAAGCCAAAACGATAGCAAAGGCAAAGAATCCCCAGCAACCAACAAGCTGAATGACTATCAGAAAAGTCGAAAATCAAAAGATCCCCAGCACACCGGAGGACTCTATCAGAAGAAGACAATTATCAACCGACGCATGATCAGAATCAGTAAGCCGCCACCATAGCCAAAGGGTCAACTACCGTATCGAAGGAGCATCTTGAGGCACCCAGCCTGATGGGGGGTTTATACTCATCCAATCCTACGAACAGTGGACTGCAATTATCAGCCTGATGGGGGGTTTATACTCATCCAGTCTTACAAACAGTGGACTGCTACTACCAGCCTGATGGGGGGTTTATACTCATCCAGTGTTACGAACAGTAGACTGCAACTACCAACCTGATGGGGGGTTTATACTCATCTAGTCCTACGAACAGTGGACTGCAACTACCAGCCTGATGGGGGATTTATACTCATCAACCGAAGGGTCGGCTACCGCAAGAAGGAGCATCCTGAGGTTCTACCACGTGTCAACCAAAGGGGTCGGCTACCGCAAGAAGGAGGATCCTAGAGGCGCACAACACTTTTGTCCAGAGGGTCGGCCACCGTAAGACGGAGCATCCGAAGGACAGCCGGGCAAGAGGGTTAACTCCTTCACCCTCCAGTCGATCTTGTTGGCATAACAGGCCAACAGTCGGCTAGTCAGGTGAAGGGGGGGCAACTATAGACCCAAAATCTTGTCCGGCCTCAAAATAAAGAGCAGAGGACCTCCAATTCAAAGATGGACAAGGCCTAAAAGGTCCCTAGGATAGACCATTAGGCCCTATATTAGAGTAGGAAGGATTTTCTGTACAAAAAAATAAGGAATTCCACCTTGAGGATAGAGACCACCGTCTCGCTTATCGGGACCTCCGTCTCGTCATTGGTAAAGTCGAGACCGCCGTCGCGTTTGGAAAGACGTTCGTCTCGCCACTTGCCATGGCGAGACTGCGTTCCCATTTGGCGAGACGACCCTCTCGCCATTTGGCAAATCGATACCGCCGTCCCGATTGGCGAGATGACCGTCTTGCCATTTGTCAAAGACGAGACCATCGTCCCGAATGGTGAGACGGTTGTCTCGACCTTGCCAAGCGAGACGGTGGTCTCTACCTGACAGGGGCAAATCCCTATAAAAGGGGGGTGCTTTCCCCTTCATTTCACACAGTTCTTCCTCCTTTCCTTCTAGTATTTCTCAAAATTCTTCTCCTAGAGCCCCTCCGAAGCATTTTCGGAGTTTTCTGAGTATCTTGAGAGAGTTTTTATAGCGTCGTAAGAGAGAAAATTCGACGTTGTAGAGCGAAGGGCTGCCAAAACGCACCCTATTTTCTAAAGAGAATTAATCAAAGCTTGCTCCGGAGGTTTCTTCACTCTCTTGCTCTCTTTACTGTCTTTTTACTTATATTAATTTGTGTAAAAGTTACTAGGGTCATGTAGTCATCATCTTTTAATTCCGCAAATAAAAGGGTAAAAGCGTCATTTTAAAGTTTGTTTATAAAATAACTGGTCTATCATAGGGAACCCGAAAGGGGCGTTGTGGGGGTGCTAATACCTTCCCCACACGTAACTAACTCCCTTACCCAACTCTGGTTATAATGGCCAAAGTTGGTTTTTCTTAAAAACCAACGCCTTCTTTTTTTTTCCTTTTCCGATGTTTTTGGTAAAAACATCGATGGCGACTCCATAAGAACCCTCTTCAAAAACTTTCTTTTAGGTCCAGCCCGGTTATCGGACAACCTAAAAGCTCCCTTTCAAAAACCTCGCCCTTGGGTCCAACCTGGTTATTGGACAACCTAAAGGCGTTGTAACACCACCCATATAAAATGCAAAAATGAAAGTCGGAACCATCGTGTCGCTCCGACCGCCACTTTTGACAGCGGCGACATATCCATTATGTTCATCCCCTCATAAAAGTACTGCAGCAGTAGTTGTTCTGATATTTGGTGGTGAGGGTAACTTGCATAAAGTCTCTTGAACCTCTCCTAATACTCGTATAAGCTCTCTCCCATATGTTGCCTGATAACTGATATATCCTTCCTGATGGCAGTGGTCTTGGAAGTAGGGAAGAATTTCTCTAGAAAGACTCTCTTCAGATCATCCCAGCTCATTACGGAACCAAGAACTAAGTAGTACAACTAGTCTTTGGCATATCCTCCAAAGAGAAAGGAAAAGCCTTCAGGTATATGTGATCTTCAGGAACATTTTGTGGCTTCATGGTGGAGCAAACTATATGGAACTCCTTGAGATGCTTGTGTGGATCCTCACCTACACGACCATGAAACTTGGGCAATAAATGGATTAGTCTAGTTTTAAGCACACATGGTACATCCTCTTCAGGGTATTGGATACATAAATTTGCATAAGTGAAATCAGGTGTAGCCATTTCCCTAAGAGTCCTCTCATGAGGTCCAAAATTATTTTGCTCACCCATGTTATCAAAATCAGGATTATGTTCAGATGCAACAGAATGGTCAGATGCAGAGGAATGTTCAGAATTATGTAGATTTGAGCTATCACTAACAGGTGGATTCCTATTATAGCTAACTAACCTATGGTAGGTCTTATCAACTTCAAGGTCAAATGGGTGTAAAATTCCTAGATTACCCCTAGTCATGCACTATATAAGCTTAAACAGGGGGTAAAACTGGAAATTTTTTAAAATTTTCAGATCCACCAAAACAACTACACCACAATCATCCTAGGATCAATAGAAACTAGAACAAAAAAGTTCAGGTGAAAATTCAATGGTTAAGTACATGCACAAAAGGGTCAACTTTATCTAAATAGCCCACCAAAAGTCAACAAAATCACTCAAAAATTCAAATCTTGAGCTACAGAACTCATATTACGAAATCCTTTGGTCAGCATGCACCTAAAATCATATGATTCAACATAAAAAATCAACAAGGAAAAATGCTAAGTCTAGCTATGTGAACCACCCTAGAAAAGTTTGGAAAAATAAGACAATAAAACTTCAAAGATAAAAAAGAAATAGTAAACGACATTTTTTTTAAGTTTCTAGTGGGCCAACTTGACATAGTGAGCTGGGTTGCATGGATAAGAAAATTCACTATTTTTTTATATAAAATTTGACCAATTCTGACAATTGTAGCAAAAGTTATGGCCGTTTGAAGTTTTCACAATTTTTTCTTCACCACCCACTTGGAAACCATATCAAATGAATGAATTTGGACCTGTCCTTTTGCATGCACTTAATACATAATGAAAGAAGTGTGGACACCAAAAATGAGGGAAAAAATTCCTTGAGGAAGTATTTTTTTTTAGATTTTCCAAAAACTAATGAAAAATTGGTACTATTCACTAGCACTATTCATCTAGGAAAGGAATAGTGTTTTTTTGCAACCTACACAATTCGAAATATGCACCACCTCAACTTCAAACTGAAATGCCCTCTTCTATGCTACTATAAACACAACACAACCTATGATCAAATCTCATTACACAGCATCACATAAGAAAAATAAAATCACTCTCCCATTGGTTATCTGTTTTGTATTGTTGAATTGGTAAGTTTACTATTTCATTGGTTTTTTACTGCTATCAAAACAAAATAACTCCAATTCTTTGTAGGCTTATAATTTAACAGCACAGAGGGAAACAATTAACCAATGCCGATATATGACAACTACTTCTGTGATGGAAATTCCAGAAACATACCAGAACACACTAAAACAGAAAACCAAATTCACACACTACACACCATAGAACATAACAGAGAACTACTAACACTAGCAAAGACGAAACTGAAACTCAAAACACAGCAGAACACAACATAAACAAGTACGACATTGCACAAATAAACTACCCTAAACTAAAGTAAACAAAATTTGAATTATGCAGACACACTGACCATTAGGTTCAATCAAAGATTCACACATCAAACAGATAAAACAGTGATGGGGGGGGGGTTGGTTTGTAGATTAAACAAATAGACACAATTTAACTTCTACAAAACACAAATAGTGACAAAAGCAGAAATTAAAAACGTATTGATTCCTTAATTCAAATGTAAATCTACCTATCATAGATTACCAAAATGAATGCCCTATTCAATCTTGAAACCCGAAATTAGACAACTAAGCGAAGACTAAAAACGAGTGCAATATGCATTAAGCAAGCATACATCATTCAACCTTGGTGCCACGGATTAAGCAACCATGTAGCAACCCACATCCATTAAGCATGAACAGGGGCTGTTAAATGCAAGAACACATATATGAGATTAAGCATACATCAAATTTGTGATCCCTTAATCAAGCACAAAGTTAATTAGATGAAGACCAAAATAGGACATGGTAGAAACGCTACATAACACAAAAATCTCAAGGGTTCATCACATTCTCCTCAAGGAATCAATACCTAAAGTTTACCTAGCCATGGAAATGATCTACAAATACAGAAATGAACAAAAATACTTCATCATATATATGAAAGAACTGGAAACCGAAACTCAAAGATCCAATATGCAGAAAAATCGAAAAACCCCAAGTGGGCACTGTTCCAACATCAAAATACAGAATACCAACTTGTTCCAAGCTGAAAATGAGCAAAAAACATGAAAATGGAGTCTATCCAAGAATGAAAACGCAAAACCTAAGTGGTGGCACCATGGGTCACCAAGGAGAACTTCCCATAACTTCAACAATGGAGAGCAATCTGTTTGGAAGAAGCCCCCTCTTTCAAAATGAAACCCTCTCCCGAATTCACATAATCTCAACACTCCATAATTACAGAAATGTCATTTTAGGGTTCAGAATTACGAAAATGCCACTCCAAGCCTCAAATGTTGGACCAATCACTTAAATGACGTGGAAATGACGTGGAAATGATGTGGAAACTCTCTTCATCTTAAGATTAATGTCCAAGCTCCAAAATAGCTTCACCAAAAATACCTAAAAAATAATTAGAAACAAAAATTAGACCAATTAATGCTAAATTAAGCAAAATTCGGAATAATGGCCCAATGAAGCCTAATAAATGAAAATGCACTAATATTAGACAATTAAGCACAATGCACCAAATAAGACAAGTACGAAAAGGTAAGAAAATGGGAGAAAATTGTTAGAATCGTGCAGCGGAATGATCGCGTTGTCGGACAAAAACCAAGAGGGGGGGTGAATTGGTTTCTTAACAAAAATTAGGTTTTAAAAATTTTCCCCAAATTTTACCGATTAAAATATTGTGTAAATGTAAATAGAATAGAGATAGAGTCTTACACAGGAGATTTATATTGGTTCGGATCAAAAGACCCTACGTTCAGTTGCTAATCACTCAAACAGAGGATTAACGCTGTCACTATAATCAAAGTTGTTACAACAAATAACAATGGACAAGATAAAGTAAAGAAAACACCTCTCTTGAAACCCACAAGAGATGAAGAACAACTTTCCCTAGAGACGGCACAACGCACAATCCACTAAGAACTCCATTTAGTGATTCTTATCGCTTCTAGCCAACACCAAGTTCCAAAAGCCCCTTTTTCCTCCAACAAACAGTTCTCTGGCACTCACAGCACTTAACTTTTGTTTGAAAAAGGTTGTTCTTTTTTATGAGAGCCTTAGAGAACCTTAAGTAGAGAAATTAGGATTTGGGAATTGGGGATTCTCAGAACTAGGAATATTGGGATTAGGGTTTTCGAAAACAGGTTTAATTTGAAGTTGAAAATCAAAATCTGACTGAAATAATCGATTAAATGAAGTGTTAATCGATTATTACAGAGCCAAAATCAACAGAACCCGAAAACTCTCTGTTTTAATCAATTAACTGGCCTGTTAATTGATTAACTGGCCTGTTAATCGATTAACAGGTGTGTTAGTCGATTATTATAGTGAACAGATACAGAAATTAGTTTTTCTCACTGTAATAATCGATTATCTGATGTTTTAATCGATTAAACCCGAGGCTAACTGATAAATATGTGTTTTTGAAGCTTCTAAAGAGTAGATTATGTACCGGCTATCTTAGACTCTAATATTACAGACTCAAATTCATCAAAACAGAGTTATTACACAATCAAACAAGTCTTCAACTCTCTTAGTTCTTTGTTCTTGAATCATCATCAAAATCAACAAGCTTCATGTCCATGTAAGTTCAACATCAAGTCCTTGTATGTTCAACAATCTCCCCCTTTTTGATGATGATCAAAATTTTCTTTTAAAGCCTTGTAATAACCTATTTTATCTGTCATACTAACAAACACATTAAACATACCAGATAATATTTAAATTCAATCATAAGAGGCTTTAAATATTTCTCCCCCTATTTTGATTATAATAAAAAAAATTAAGAGCTCCCCCTCAACATATGCATAACTTTGAGATAACTCCCCCTCAAACAAAGCATTAAGAAAATACCACATTTTATTTCAGAAGGTAAAATACATTACAACACAAGAAAAATAAAAGAAATTTAAAATTCTTCACTATCACTATGAAAGTGTGCATCAAATTTATTTTCTAAATGGCACACTTTATCATCTACATCAGATATACGGCGAATTATTTCCTCATGCCGTACTCCAGAAAGAGTAAGAATGCCTGCATCCTCTGATTCATATCAGATAACATGTCTTCCATAGATTGACGGGTTTCATGATGAGCAGAGGAAGTTCCAATACTTTGGATCTTATCAGAATGAAAATCAGCAGCAGGAGACATATCTTCATCAGAATCTTCATTATCGTCACCTTCGTTTGGAACGTCATCCCTGTGAACATAAATATTGTTGACACGCACCATTTAGAGTTGGGTTAATGTGCTGTCCAGCATGCGGTTTAAGTTATTCGTTCGTACTATTTGTTCACCTTCGACATTTACTCCTTTGTATTTAAGAATGCGAGAGACAAGGAGGGCATATGGAATTTTGAAGATGGGATGGTGTTTGGCTTTTAACATAGTCATGGTGACAAGAATGTCCCAATCTAAAGGCTCATTATTCATTATGGCATGAATAATACGAAGATCAATTGAAGAACATTGAGCATGATTTGTAGCTCGGGGACATAGAATCCAGACAAGTAAATGCAAAATCATGCGTTCCTCCTTCTTCAAAGGTCCAGCTAGAAGGAGACGCCCAATCTCCATGGAGGGGTTTTGTAGAAAAGAACGATAAGCCATGATCCTGTCAAAATCATCTAACTCACCAAACACGTTAATAGCATCTTCTCTTATAGGAAAATGGGCAACGTTTTCCCAAATATCATCATCAAGAATAATTGTTACCCCCTTTACACGAGAGGTAGCTATTTGATCTCTGAATTTGAACCTAGAGTAAAATACCCTAACTAAGTCAGGATAATACATACCTTGAATTTGGATGAAAGGGAGAACTCCTTGAATTTCAAGGAGATTAGGAAAGTTGAATCCCCTATTGATGAATTGATCACCAATAAGAAATTTAGGAGAAATAATACCACGTTCCTTCCAATAAGATAGAAATTCTTGTCGGCCTTCAGCATCAGAGATCCATCCTTCTACAGAATTAGGACGGAGATGAGATGAGGGTGCAAATCTTCTTCTGGTGGGAATTTTAGCACGAGAAGATGAGGCCATTGTAGGATTAGAAGAGTAACAAGAAGATTTAGGAGGACAAGTTAAGTTAGAAGAAGGCAAGATTGATAGAATTAGGCAAAAAATCTTGAGTTCAAGAGATAGAAGTGAGTATAAGTGAAATGAAGGTCCCTATTTATAACCAAGCAACTCCAACAGTCATATGGGAGTGAATAAGGATCAAGAGAGTCGTTGGCAACGGCTAGGAACCAAAACTTGCTAGGTTTAATCGATTAAATCTTGAATTAATCGATTAAACCAGTACCAGACCCATTTAATCGATTAATTCAAGCTGTTAATCAATTAACACTATGTTTAATCGATTATCTGGCGAGTTAATCGATTAATCCAGAGAGAAATGTCATGTTTTGGGTGTTTTGGGTGCAAATAATCGATTATAACTCCAAATAATCGATTATTCCAAAGAGTTCATCAAATTTTTGAGGTTTATACACATGATAATCTATTAACATCCTACATAATGAATTATAACATTACAACCATCCAAAAATTGTCTAATTAAGCAGAATTTAAGCTATTTCTAATATCCCTAAGTCTCTTTTAAGATCATAGAATCTATCCTTGGGTAGAGGCTTAGTAAAAATATCTGTTAATTGGTGCTTTGTATCAACATACTCAATTTTACAGTTTCCTTTGCTTATATGATCTCTCAAAAAATGATGTCTAATTTCTATATGCTTAGTCCTAGAGTGCATTATGAAAGTGATCCTAGCAAAGATCTCAGTGATTTGATGAAGTCAAAGATAAAGTCAAGGGTCAACTCTGCAGCTGTCAAACAAGTCACTCAGAACAAAGGAGCTGAAGACTTAGTGTGTCTAAACAGAAAGCTTAGGTAAAACCACTTTACTTTTTCCACTGCATGAAGCTTCTTCATTCATTTTGCAAAATGCCTCAAAAATAGTTTTAAACAAATCAAAAACAAAAGCATTTTGACAAAGAACTTTCTTAAAATGTTTTTAACTGATATTGCTTTGAAAGAAACGATTAAAATTACTTAGAATGTTTAAAGAAGTGTTTTTACAGTATTTTAATCGATACAAACTTCTTTTAATCGATTAAAACTCTTTATGACCGATTAGAATTCGAATATAATAGGTCAGAATGCAATATAATCGATCAGATCTTAAATATGAGCGATCAGAATTATTTTAATCGATTAAAACATGTTTCAATCGATTAAAATCACTTTGGAAGTCAGGATGATCGATCAGAATGAAATTATGACCGATCAGAGTTGGTTATGATCGATCAGAATTGAATTATGACCGATCAGACTTATTTCAATCGATTAAAACGTATTTCAATCGATTAAAATAACTTAGAAAATCTTTTCAATCGATTAAAACGAACTTTCAATCGATTAAAATGACTTGAAAATATATGTGCAGATTTTCAATCGATTAAAACGACTTTATATCAGCTAAAATAACTTGGAAAGTTTTATAAGAAGGTTTTTAAACAAATCAATCGATTAATACGCGATTCAATCGATTGTTTTATACTTAGAAAATGTTTGTAAAATGTTTTAACTGATAAAAACGTGGTCGTATCAACTAAAACATTTTCTGTTAAAGATCAAGAATGCATTAATGGGTTGAAAGGACTTTTAACAGATTGTAACGGCTATTTCAACAGATTAATTAATGCAGCAGATTTGAAAATACTCTTTTATAAACAGAATTGCTTGGAACTTTTAACATATCAGTTTTTACACAATTCAAGCAATAAATACAAACAACTATTAGCATTTTTCAAGAAAGATACACAACTGTTTTTGTGAACTTCTTTTGAAATCTTTCTTGAGGCACTTTGCATCCTTGAAGAAGAAACTTACTGTGGATTGGTGTAATCCGGTTTGAGCTTTCTAAGTCTCTTCTTTGTAAATTCTTTTTCATTACTTTGTATTGTGTTGTACCTGGAATTTGGGTACAAGTTTTTTTTCTGCAGCTGTTGTAGAAAGTTTCCAAGAACTGGAATTTGGTTCTTGGTGGTTGAGTACAGGAACTGGAATTTGGTTCTTGTACTGTGTGGTGCCTGGAATTTGGGCACTGGTTTCTCTCGCAACTGGAATTTGGTTGTAGAGGTTATCAAGAGCTGGAATTTGGTTCTTGGTGGGAGAGGTTAAGTGCGGGAATTGGAATTTGGTTCTTGTACCTGTGTGGTGCCTGGAATTTGGGCACTCGGTTTCTCTGCTAGCTGGAATTTGGTTGCGAGAGGTTTCCAAGAGCTGGAATTTGGTTCTTGGTGGAGAGTTAGAATAGGTGTAAGAGTGTGAGTCTGTAAAACATCTATTCTAGTGGAACCCAGCTGGAATTTGGTCGGAGACTGGACGTAGCCCTGGTATTGGGTGAACCAAGTATAAAATTACCGGTGAAATCTTTCCTAACCTTTCTCTCTTTAAATTCGGTTCGTTGCGCTTGTATTGTTTAATTGCTTTGTGATTCGTGAATTGATTAGTAAACTTAATTTTCGAATTAGATAATGCATTTATTGCGAAAAACTTTCAAAAATCAATTCACCCCCCTCTTGATTTAAAACTACTTTTCTAACAATTGGCATCGAGCGAGGTGCTTGAAAGTTACTCAAGTTACTTCGATCCATGGCATTTTCCGAGGAGCGTACATTGATAGACCTCCACTGTTGTGTGGAACAGATTATCTATTCTGGAAACTAAGGATGAAAATCTTCATTGAATACGTTAGTATAAATGCTTGGAATGTTATTGAACAGGAAACTGATATTGCTAACGGAATTCAAGATGATTGTATTGCCAAAAATATCATCTCTTCCGCTCTTAACGAAATGATTTTTTTAGGATTGCACATTGTCAAACTGCTGCACAAATGTGGAAGATCCTTGAAAAGACCTATGAAGTAGCACCAGAGATATGCTTAATAGTCAACTCAGAATCACGAAATACCAGTGGCCATGACAGGATAGAATGCCTAGAAAATTCTGATCAAGTAAGTTCTAGCTCCTCTTCAAATTTGGTCAATTATGATGCATTACAAGAAGCATTTAATGAAATGCATGAAGAGGCTAAGAAACTTCAAAAAGAAAATAGTAGGCTGAAAGGGCTAAACAACTGGCTAGTAAATAAAGTTGATTCTCTAGAAAAACAAATTCTTGAAAATGAAACTGAGCGTGACTTCTTGAAACTGATTCATGCTAATTCGATTGTGAATGCAATAAACCATGCAAAAACTGTTCCGAATTGCAAAAGAAAATTGACTTTCTATCTCAAACTATTTCAAGATTCACACAAGGGAAAGCCAATCTAGATGTATTACTTGGATCTCAAAAATTAATTTTTGACAAATCTGGAATAGGATTTAAATCTAGATCCGATAGAAACAAAAACAAATAGGAATTCATACTCCGTAATTAAATGCTCTTACTCGTATGAAAAAAGGGCACTCTGTTAAAAATTGCAGAATCAAAAAGTATGCCATTCCTAAAGGGAGAATGAAATGGGTTCCAAAGATTAATTCTTTTCAAATAACATGATCAGGACCCAATAATTATAAAGGGTACCAGAAAAATACTTAATTGTTTTGCAGGAACAAGTCTCGGGAATCCCTTGAAGATCAGAGCTGCGAAACCAGGTTACGTGTATTTAAATTAATTGTTTTAATTGATATAAACCAATATTAATCGATTGAAATAACTTACCATACCATTTTAATCGATTGAAATGTCGAAATAATCGATTAAATTGTTCTCGGAATGTTGGTTTAGTCGTTTTAATCGATTAGAATAAATTTATATCAACTAAAAACACTTAGGATCAAAATTAATCGATTCATTTACGTTTTAATCGATTTAAATACTGGTGATATTTTTTTTACATTTTGTACCATACAAATCGATTCTTTCATAAAACAATCGATTAATTCACCTGTAGATGTTTTCAACCCAAATGTCAAGAATCAAATTAATAGATAATGAGTTGATTAATCAATTAATTAGGTTCGAAAACATGATTTACAGACATCTAATTAAAGTTTGATAGGCCAATTCGATTAAAAGAACCCAGGTCTTTATGATAATCCAGAATCTGCATAATGTGTTTAAATGTCTCTTTGAATTTCAAAAACTTGAAATCCGTTTCTTCATCAAACCAGGTTCGAACTTATCATTTCTCAACTTATCATCTTTCTTCTGTTTTCATATTTTCAAAATCTCCTCTCAATTCTCTCATGTAAACATGATCAAAATCATGACTGGTTCGAGCAGTCTGTTTCGAAACGTATCCATATTCAATTTTCTTTCAATGGCACAAATTTTTAAATTAGAAAGCGAAGGCTGAACAAATCTTTGAATTGGGAACTCGATATTACTGTTATTCATGAATGAAAGAGTCTTTTATTTTGACAACAACATAAACATGATTCAAGCTGTAGATGTTTACATTTCTCTTAATACTTTACATGGAATGCTGCATGGTAATACACTGAAAATCAAAGAAATTATCAAAGAATGGACTATAACTTTTCTTATAGACACTAGTTACAAACAGGTCAAACTGTTAGGACTGAAAACATAGTTTATCAAAAATTTTTTAGTGATAATTGTTTCTGGTAATAAGTTATTCATTACTAGGAAATCCAATAAACACATGTTTTCATTAAATTTCTTGATATTACATTGCAATATATTTGAAATAATTTTGAGCATGCATTGGTTCAAAACTCTTGGTGAAATTCATTGGAACTGTGCAACTTTGAATATTTGCTTTAATCATCAATGTCACGAGGTGACACTTTAAGGGAACCAATCTGGAACAGCAATTCAAAAATTGAATATCGTGGTACAGGGAATGTATGTTTTATGGTCAGTACAGGGATAAATTTTATATTGTTTTAGAATTCTGGATTGATTGTCATCACCTGTCCTCATTACTAATCATTGCCCACTCTACCAGAATAAGTTTTTGTTAATCACTTGTGCATATGATACCACAGGAAACAACAAAGTTAAAAATGACTCATTCCTCAAAAGATAATGATGACTGGTTCATTATAAGTGAGAATAACACCCATCATACTACATTGAGAAGAATGCAGTTATTTGCTTGGATAGTGATAACTGCAGGGTTCAAAATAGGTTGGCTATTATGAAAGGAAATTCCTATCTCAGTACATCATTAACCTGTGATTCATGCAATTTATGGTATCGTGCACTCTGTGTGGAATCTGATAGTGAATGTACGTCTGTCAGTACATGATTCTGCCTCAGATGTGTAATAGTTGATGTTCCTAAAGAAACATTTAATTCCATTGTGGTGTCAACCATGGACTGTAATGCAGTCAATAGTAACAGTGAACTGCTAAAAGATTTCTTTTCAGGAAAAGTTTCTGTGTCTGTTACTGATACAGGAAAGTCAGCTGTTGTTGAATAAATGGTTGATAGAGCAAAATCCGTTCCAGCGAAAAGTGGTTGAGGATCAAATGACTGAGTCACGTATTTTGGCATCTGACACAAATAATCAGGGAAATAAGAACAAATTCGTTTACACCAAACTGGAGGATTTGCAACTAAACCAAGGAAATTGGGATAATTAAATATTGGTGGATAAACAGGGTCCCTTCTTACCTTTCCTTTATATCTTATCCCTTTTGATGCTAATTTCAATTTATGATCTGTAGTATCACTGGTTATTAAACATAAACAATATTTTTAGCCTTGATTTATATAATGAAGGTTTAAAGTTGAAACAGGAAAATCTAGATAGAATTTAAATAGATCCCTGAGAGCTTTAGCTAAATAAGATTTTATTCTGATGGATCTATTAGTTAAGATTTAATCAATGTAGTTGTTAGTATTGTTAAAACATCCTTCTAGATGATCAGTTTTACAAAATATGCATTAAACATTACTTCATTTTCAAAACTGATTGTTTTAATCAATACAACACCTTTTAATTGGTTAAATAAACTTAAACAACAGTTTTCATTACTGTTTTAATCGATTTAAAGTCGAAATAATCGATTGTTTTTACTAAAAATTCATGTTTTCAAAATCTTAAATGTTTTAATCGATTAAACCTTTCTTTCAATCGATTAAAATCATTTGCCAAGAACATTTTAAACCGATTATGCTCTGTTTTTAATCGATTTTTATTCTGAAAAGAGGATTAAAGGCTTTAGTTAATGGTTGTTCCTGTAACATGCTACTAAAGCGTGATTCCCTTATCTTTACACGTGTTAATTGTACTCATTACAAACGTGTTAATGGAGATAAGTTTGAATCAACTTTAATTGATTCTTTTCATGAGTGAAATATTGATTCACTTTGTATTTTTCAAAAACTTAAGCATATTTTCGAAACCTTACATTTTATTCTTCTCTCTTCTATTCCCTATTTTTGATGAAGCCAAAAGGGGGAGAAATAGTTGCATCACTTTAAGATAAATTTAAGAGCAACAGTTTAGGGGGAGAAATAAGTTTTAGGGGGAGAAATAAAACTTTATTACATTCTTATATTTCTCACTTAACTACATTATCAAGTGACTTATTTTGCAGAGATTGTTTTTTCAAAATGGTGTTTGTCTTCATCAAATAGGGGAGACTCGAAAGTGATCCTAGCAAAGATCTCAGTGATTTGATGAAGTCAAAGATAAAGTCAAGGGTCAACTCTGCAGCTGTCAAACAAGTCACTCAGAACAAAGGAGCTGAAGACTTAGTGTGTCTAAACAGAAAGCTTAGGTAAAACCACTTTACTTTTTCCACTGCATGAAGCTTCTTCATTCATTTTGCAAAATGCCTCAAAAATAGTTTTAAACAAATAAAAAACAAAAGCATTTTGACAAAGAACTTTCTTAAAATGTTTTTAACTGATATTGCTTTGAAAGAAACGATTAAAATTACTTAGAATGTTTAAAGAAGTGTTTTTACAGTATTTTAATCGATACAAACTTCTTTTAATCGATTAAAACTCTTTATGACCGATTAGAATTCGAATATAATAGGTCAGAATGCAATATAATCGATCAGATATTAAATATGAGCGATCAGAATTATTTTAATCGATTAAAACACGTTTCAATCGATTAAAATCACTTTGGAAGTCAGGATGATCGATCAGAATGAAATTATGACCGATCAGAGTTGGTTATGATCGATCAGAATTGAATTATGACCGATCAGACTTATTTCAATCGATTAAAACGTATTTCAATCGATTAAAATAACTTAGAAAATCTTTTCAATCGATTAAAACGAACTTTCAATCGATTAAAATGACTTGAAAATATATGTGCAGATTTTCAATCGATTAAAACGACTTTATATCGGCTAAAATAACTTGGAAAGTTTTATAAGAAGGTTTTTAAACAAATCAATCGATTAATACGCGATTCAATCGATTGTTTTATACTTAGAAAATGTTTGTAAAACGTTTTAACCGATAAAAACGTGGTCGTATCAACTAAAACATTTTCTCGTTAAAGATCAAGAATGCATTAATGGGTTGAAAGGACTTTTAACAGATTGTAACGGCTATTTCAACAGATTAAAACAAACTTTCAACAGATTAATTAATACAGCAGATTTGAAAATACTCTTTTATAAACAGAATTGCTTGGAACTTTTAACATATCAGTTTTTACACAATTCAAGCAATCAATACAAACAACTATTAGCATTTTTCAAGAAAGATACACAACTATTTTTGTGAACTTCTTTTGAAATCTTTCTTGAGGCACTTTGCATCCTTGAAGAAGAAACTTACTCGTGGATTGGTGTAATCCGGTTTGAGCTTTCTAAGTCTCTTCTTTGTAAATTCTTTTTCATTACTTTGTATTGTGTTGTACCTGGAATTTGGGTACAAGTTTTGCAGTTGGTAGGTGGTTGTAGAAGTTTCCAAGAACTGGAATTTGGTTCTTGGTGGTTGAGTACGAGAACTGGAATTTGGTTCTTGTACTTGTTTGGTGCCTGGAATTTGGGCACTTGGTTTCTCTGCAACTGGAATTTGGTTGTAGAGGTTATCAAGAGTTGGAATTTGGTTCTTGGTGGGAGAGGTTAAGTGCGAGAACTGGAATTTGGTTCTTGTACTTGTGTGGTGCCTGGAATTTGGGCACTCGGTTTCTCTCGTGCTGGAATTTGGTTGCGAGAGGTTTCCAAGAGCTGGAATTTGGTTCTTGGTGGAGAGTTAGAATAGGTGTAAGAGTGTGAGTCTCGTAAAACATCTATTCTAGTGGAACCCAGCTGGAATTTGGCTGAGACTGGACGTAGCCCTGGTATTGGGTGAACCAGTATAAAATTACCGGTGAAATCTTTCCTAACCTTTCTCTCTTTAAATTCAGTTGCTGCGCTTGTATTGTTTAATTGCGTTGTGATTCGTGAATTGATTAGTAAACTTAATTTTCGAATTAGATAATCTGTTTATTGCGAAAAACTTTCAAAAATCAATTCACCCCCCCTCTTGATTTAAAACTACTTTTCTAACACATTACTGGATTCTTAGTAAGATTGATTACACTCGTATTATCCCACATCAAAGGTATGTCATTTAGAAATATACTATAATCTTCTAGTTGTTGTTTCATCCACAAAATTTGAGCACAACAATTACCAGCTGCAATATATTCAGCTTTAGTGGTGGATAAAGCAACACATGCCTGTTTCTTAGAATGCCAAGATATTAAAGATGAACCTAACAAATGACATGTCCCACTAGTACTCTTTCTATCAATTTTGCATCCACCATAATCAGCATCAGAATATCCTATTAAACTAGTACAAGCATCAGATGGATACCATAAACCAAAACCAGTAGTTCCTTTTAACTATTTTAAAATATGTTTTACTGTAATTAGGTGAGATTCTTTTGGACAAGCCTGAAATCTAGCACACACACAGAAAGAATGCATAATATCCGGTCTACTTGCAGTTAAGTATAACAGTGAACCTATCATACCTCTATACATAGATTGATTAATTTCCAAACCTGATTCATCCTTGTCTAAATAGCATGAAGTTCCCATGGGTGTGTTAGCTTCCTTTGAGGTGTCCATTCCAAACTTTTTGAGTATCTCTTTGCAGTATTTTGTTTGAGAGACAAAGATATCATCTTTAAGTTGCTTTATTTGATGTCCAAGGAAGAATGTTAATTCCCCCATCATAGACATTTCAAACTCTCCCTACATTATCTTAACAAATTCTACACACAAAGAATTATCAGTTGATCCAAAAATAATATCATCAACATATACCTGGACCAATAAGATATGCTCTTTTACTTTCTTTATAAACAACGTAGAATCAATTTTTCCTCTAGAAAAATCATTTGAAGTTAGGAAACTACTTAGCCTTTCATACCAAGACCTAGGAGCAGCTTGTTTCAACCCATATAATGTTTTCTTTAATTTAAAAATATGATTAGGATAACTAAAATCTTCAAATCCAGGGGGTTGCTCCACATAAACTTCTTCTTTAATAAAACCATTCAAAAATGCACTTTTAACATCCATTTGATATAATTTAAATTTCATCAAAGATGCATAAGCAAGAAGTAGGCGTATAGCCTCTAACCTGGCAACAGGAGCATAAGTTTCATCATAATCAATACCTTCCTCCTAACAATAGCCTTTGGCAACAAGTCTGGCTTTATTCTTTGTTATGTTTCCATCTTCATCAAGTTTATTTCTAAACACCCATTTGGTTCCAATTACTTGATGTGATTCTTCTCTTGGGATTAATTCCCAGACTTGATTCCTTTCAAATTGGTTAAGTTCCTCTTGCATAACTATGCACCATTGGTCATCTTTAAGCGCTTCCTCAACATTTTTGGGTTCTATCTGTGACACAAAAGCTACAGACATGCAGAAATTAGTCATATTTCTAGTTCTTACCCCTTTTGAGATATCACCAATGATATTGTCCATTGAGAGTCCTCTTGGTGATTGCCATTCTTTTGCTAATTCAGGTGTTTGAGAAGGCTCATTTTCTTCCAAATACAATTCATCAAAAGCCTCTCTTATGTACTCATCATCACCTGCAAGTTCTTTATTTGACTCAAGAGGATTTCCCCCAAGGTCTACAATTTCATCAAAGGTAACATGAATAGATTCTTCAATATTTAAGGTTCTTCTATTAAACACCCTGTAAGCCTTGCTAGTTAATGAATAACCTAGAAAAATGGCCTCATCAGCTTTTGAGTCAAATTTTCCTAAGTTGTCCTTTCCATTATTTAACACAAAGCACTTACATCCAAATATTTTCAAATGAGCAACATTAGGCTTTCTACCATTTAATAATTCATAGGGAGTTGATTTTATAATTGACCTAATGAGCATTCTATTTAAAACATAACAAGCAGTACTAACCACATCAGCCCAAAAATATTTAGGAACATTTGATTCATTTAACATTGTTCTAGCAAGTTCCTCTAGTGACCTATTTTTCCTTTCAACTACACCATTTTGTTGGGGAGTCCTAGGAGCAGAAAAGTTATGTAATATTCCATTTTCATCACAATAATTTTCAAACTTTTCATTTTGAAACTCACCACCATGGTCACTTCTTAAATCTTTAATTCTTAAGTCTTTCTCATTTTGTATTTGCTTTGCAAACTTTCTAAAGACCTGAAAAGCTTCACTTTTCATTGTTAGGAAAAATATCCAAGTATATCTAGAGTAATAATCAACAATCACAAGACCATAATAATTTCCACCAAAGCTTTTTATCCTAGAAGGTCCAAATAAATCTAAATGTAATAATTCTAGGGGTTTTGAAGTGGAAATAACATTCTTTAATTTAAATGATGATTTTACTTGTTTACCTTTTTGACATGCATCACACAATCTATCTTTTTCAAATTTTAACTTAGGCAAACCAATAACTAAGTCTTTTGAAATCAATTTGTTCAAATGATGCATATTTATATGAGTGCTCTCTTATGCCATAACCAAGGGTTCTCTTCCTTAGCAACTAAACATGTTATGCTAGAATCATGTAAACAATCCAAATCAATCAAGTATATGTTATTATGCCTAATGCCTTTTAATTCTATATTTTCGGAATCTATCAAATGTATGGTGCAAAATTTACTTTCAAAGATTACCTTAAATCCTTTGTCACATAGTTGACTTATGCTAAGGAGATTATGCTTTAGTCCATCAACAAGAAGCACATCCTTAATCTCCAAAGTGTTTGCACCACCTATATTTCCAATTCCAAGAATTTTCCCTTTGTTGTTGTCCCCGTAAGTTACATATCCTTGTTCTTTAGCTTTGAAACTCACAAATTTCGTTTTATCACCGGTCATATGCTTTGAGCATCCACTATCAAGATACCACATAGACTTCTTTGATTTGGAAGTTTCCTACAAAACAAGAACATAGTAAACTTAGGTCCTCATAACTTTTGGGTCCTTGGGGTTAGAGACAAACAAATTATTTAACAATAGGAACCCAAATGTATTTACCTTTAGGAACACCAAAATGTTTTATTTTACATTTATTTGAAGTGTGACCTTGTTTCATACAGTAAAAACATGCTTTAGATGTAGCTTTAGAATAAGATGCATTTCTAACAATAGATGCTCTAGTTCCTTTTTTTACCCATACTCTTTTATTTTTCTTTTTAGGCTTTTTCAAAGGAACTTGATGATTTTCACTATTTTGAGCTAAAACAATTTTATCCTTCTTAAAATCACTTATCTCCTTTTCGGCTTTGTCTAGCAAATGGTTAAGGATATTTATGTCATATTCATACTCTTTACAAGATGCACATGCTAAGTTCTTATCATCATTCTCATCTAAACATGCAATTTTCGTTTCTAAGGATTCCTTTTCCTCTAAACATGTGATTTTCGTTTTTAATGAGTCAACTTCCTTTTCGGATCTACTTAAACTCTTCTTCACAACTTTATATTCATTTTTCAAGTCCTTAAAGGCACTAAACAATTCATTATATGCATTTTGCAGTTCATCATAGTTATTTTCATCATCACTTGAGGATGAGTCGGAATCACTTACCTCAAAGTCGGAAGATATGTTGTCATTTGCCATTAAGCAAATATTGGCTTCAACTTCTGAGTCACTTGATTCCGAACTTGAATCGCTATTATCCCAAGAAATATAGGCTTTCTTCTTGAAGAACTTTTTGCCTTTGATTTCTTCATTTTTCTTGTTTGGACATTCGGTCTTCATATGACCTGCTTCACCGCAACCATAACATTTTATATTTACGGAAGTACTTTCTCTTACCTTTCCCTTACCTTTGAATGGATGTCTTCCTTTGGCTTTCATGAATTTGGTGAACTTCTTTATCATAAGAGTCAATTCTTCTTCTTCATTCTCCGAGTCTTCTTCTTCCTTTTTATTTTTACCTTTGGAAATTTCGGTTTTGAAGGCTAAGTTCTTCTTTTGATATTGTCCTTCTTCATCATTTAGCCTTCCAAGCTCAAGCTCATGCTCTCTTAGCTTTCCAAAGAGCGCCGCCATAGACATTGTCGAAAGGTTTTGTGACTCCGAGATGGCCGTCACCTTAGGTTGTCATTTCCTATCCAAAGATTTTAAAATTTTAACATTCAATTCATCAACGTCAAAGATTTTACCTAATCCGGTGAGATGATTCACAATATGAGTGAAACGCTTTTGAACGTCAAATATCGTTTCGCCTTGTTGCATCCGGAACATCTCGTATTCTTGGATTAGGGAATTTTTTCATGCTCTCTTAACATCATCGGTACCTTCGTGGGTCACTCTTAGCATTTCCCACATTTCCTGAGCACTTTTACAAACAGAAATCCTGTAAAACTCGTCAAGGGTTAAAGCAGATGAAATAATATTTCTAGCCCTAATGTCAAATTGTGTTTTTCTATTTTCCTCTGTTGTCCATCTAGAAAAAGGTTTGGGAACTTCTACATCGTTCTCAGTAACTTTAGGAATATAAGGACCGTTTAAAATAGCGTCCCAAACACCTCTATCAACAGAATCTAAAAAGATTTGCATTCTTACATTCTAGAAAGGATAATTTTGACCCGCAAAAAGTGGGGGTATGTTGATAGACGCACCTTCGGCAAAAGTTTGATTTTGTCCGGCCATTTTTGAAAAGTTTGAATGACTATCAAAGCAAGCTCTGATACCACTTGTTAGAATCGCGCAGCGGAATGATAGTGTTGTCGGACAAAAACCAAGAGGGGGGTGAATTGGTTTCTTAACAAAAATTAGGTTTTAAAAATTTTCCCCAAATTTTACCGATTAAAATACTGTGTAAATGTAAATAGAATAGAGATAGAGTCTTACACAGGAGATTTATATTGGTTCGGATCAAAAGACCTTACGTCCAGTTGCTAATCACTCAAACAGAGAATTAACACTGTCACTATAATCAAAGTTGTTACAACAAATAACAATGGAAAAGATAAAGTAAAGAAAACACCTCTCTTGAAACCCACAAGAGATGAAGAACAACTTTCCCTAGAGACGGCACAACACATAATCCACTAAGAACTCCACTTAGTGATTCTTATCGCTTCTAGCCCACACCAGGTTCCAAAAGCCGGTCACACAAAATATTGATAAAAAATAATAAACAAGTTGTTAAACTAATGCAGTACAGCTAACCCATGTCAAATCTCATAAGGATACAATTATAGGAACATACTCATTATCACATATCATTCTCTTTAAAACAAGTAAATAAGGTATGAATGAAAGAATGCAAAAGAAATAATTTGATGTAGAATAATAAAAATTAAAATCAAAATTGTTATAGAATATTAACGACAATTAAAATTAAACAAAAATAGAATTTAAATAATTGAAATTTATAAAATTAAAATAAAGTGCTTTTAACTAAAAGTGCAGGAATAAAAAATTTGTTTGGAAATAAAATACTCGAAATAATTAAATTTAAAATTTCGAAAACGATAACTCTAAAACTAAATTGCGAATTAGAATTGAAAACGAGACGAATTGAAAATGAAAATTATGCAAGATGCAGAATAAAAATTCTAAAGAATTAAATAGCACAAATTAAAATAAGCACTGAATAAATAAAATAATTAGAACAAGATAAACTGGAAAATTCAATAGAAATTGCAAAATTACATAAAAGAGAAAAAATCAGAAGTGCAGTACCAATAGATGAACTCGTCTAATTGAAAACTAAACTATAAATTGAGAGTAGGAAAAGAAACTGAGGACGAGACAAAACAACAATTCTCACCCCAGGCCAAGAGATTATGATTGTGGGTTATCGTAAGGCCTCTATTTATAGGGGTTCAAACAAGAGAAATTAAACCTAAAATTAGCTATAATAAAAATCAAATATTCCTCAAATAAATAATTGCAAAATCTGAGTGCTGTGAAGAGAAATTCTTGGGACTGTTTTGGAGAAAATAGTCTGTTTTTTTTCCTATTTTGTCTGATCCAGCACTAATTTGCATTTAATTCTTGATTCCTGCTGGCCTTTACTTAAGCTAAATTGGATTCCCGCACCAGTTAATTTGCTTGATTCAAAATTTTCATTTGTAACATTCTACAAGTGGGCTTCAAAAGCAACCTTGGACTTTCAAGAAGAGTGAAGTTTGACGACATCAATTTGGACATTTCTTTATATAAATTTGGCCCATCTCAAATTACTTCTCCTACAAAAGAAGAAAAAGAAATATGCAATATGGATGTATGCATGTATATTATTTATTATGCTAAAACTATGTAAAATGTAACAAATTAAGAAAAAATGAATTATGCTATGTTTTTAATGAAAACATGTTAAATGCATCGTTTTTGAATAAAATAACTAGCTTAGAAAATGCTCTTAGATCAAGAAATAAAGAGTAAAATGACATACATCAAATACTCTAACACTTTTCCTCTTTTGCACTTCCAAGCAAAAGATAAAAGAAAGAAAAGAAGAAAGAAAATAAAAGAATACATGCAATGCAAAGATGGATAATGTTGCAAACGTTATTGACATTCTAAAAACTACAATAGTCAAGGAAAACTTCATCAACCAAAAGTAAGAGAATAAAAAAGGTCAAGATCATAACTCACAAAGTATTATCATGGTCAAGTACTCTTTAAGGATTCTAGGACTCATTTTAAGGGAACATCCTCTCGTGGTAAAGTGTTTACTCTAATCTCTCAAGTGTTTATGCTGAAAATTTCACTCATCATGACATCATCCTTTACCATAGGCTTGAAAGATCTCTAAATTTTCACCATTAGAACACATACCTTTGTAGATCAATAGGACTTTTACTGCTTGGCTTGTAATGGGGCTAGGGTTTAGGGTAGATTATATTTAGGAAAGTGAGCTAATACTTTAGGAAAAATAAAGAACATGGATTAATGTACCTGGAAGTTTTGTTCCAGTTGCATCTTTTTGTTTTGTCACCTTTATATTGTTAGAATCGCGCAACAAAATGTTCGCGTTTAGGGACAAAAACCAATAGGGGGGTGAATTGGTTTCTTATAAAAAATTAGGATTTGGAAATTTTTCCCAAAATTTCACCAATTAAAATGCTTGTAAATAAAGAGATAAGGATGAGATGATTACACAGATGTTTTATACTGGTTCGGATCAAAAGACCCTACGTGCAGTTGCTAATCACTCGAAAAGAGGATTAACGCTGTCACTATAATCATAGATTACAACAGATTACAAATTGAAAAAGATAAGGAATAGAAAACACCTCCCTTGAGTCACACAAGAGATGAACACCTCCTTTGAATCCACAAAGGATGAACAACAGTTTTTCCTAGAGACGACACAACACACAATCCACCAAGAAACCCACTCAATGATTCTTATCGCTTCTAGCCCACACTAGGTTTTCAAAAACCCCTTTTTCTTCCCTACACAAAGTGCTCTAGCAATCACAGCTCTTAACTTTTGTATGAAAAAGGATTGTTATTTTGTAGAGAGCCTTAGGGAACCTGAAGTAGAGAGGATAGGGTCTGCGAAATAATGATTTTCGAAACTTGAAGTATTGGGAAAAGGGTTTTTCGTAAATTGGTCCAAATTTGAAATTTAAAACTCATAACAAACGTAGATAATTCATTATCTTGAGTGATAATCGATTATCACAGAACCATTTTCGCAGAGGAGAAGTTTTGGACCAGGATAATCGATTATCATAGAGTGGTTTTGATAAAAATGAACTTTTAGATGATGAACTATGTGCTGACTATCTTGGACTCTATTTTTACATACTCAAAAAGACAAAACAGAGTTATTATAAGCAAATACAAATTATTATAAGTATTCAAGTCTTTAAGTCCTTTGTTCTTGAATCATCATCAAAATCTTCAAGTGTTATCTCCTTGTATGTTCAACATATATTAGAGTGCCTTTAGAGATTTTTTATGGTTTTGACACAAACAAAATGATTTTTTTTTACTTGTTGGCGGTGAGTAGAACTAGATTTTTTTTCTTTGTTATGATTCCACGCTCCTTACTTCCCTTTAAGTCTAGGTTTGGGTAGTTTTGGACTAGAAAGGCTTTAAATCTTGGGTTTAAATTCAAGAAAAGGCTAAGACTCAAAGGTGGGTTCAAAGGATAATTTAAGGTAAGGGTATGCCATTTGGATAAGTAGTTAAGACAAAGAAGGCCTAAATCATATCTACTGATGTATTTGTTCATCTGGTGTCACAGAGAAATCAATCAAGTTATGGAAGGTTCTCATGTCATGAGTGGCGCACACAAAAAGGAATAAGGCTCAAAACTCACATGGGTGCTTTGTTCACCTTGAAATTACTCCAAACCAATGTTAATGTAACCCAACCATGACTTCCTATGTGAATCAAATCTTTCAAACTTTGAACTCTTCCTCCTGATCAAGTCGGTCATCTTTTCTAAAGTAGCCTCCCATCAATCTTCAACATTATACAACAATTAAAACAAAAATATGAATGAAACCTCATGCATGAAATGCAAATACTCCCCACTTTTGAAATTAACATTGTCCTCAATGTGGAGAATTTATGTTATGCAAATGTAAATGTAATTGAGCTATTATAGCTTGGATCCCGGGTCTATCTCATCAAATGGTATAGATGCAATAGGTGTTGAAGTCATCAAGTAGCAACTTGGCTTAGCTGGTTGGATGGTCTGATTCTCACAAAAAATCTTCAATCATTGCCCTTCACTTTAAATGTCCTGTCATCTTTCATGCCTCGAATCTCTACAACTCCATAAGGGAAGACATTGGTGATCATGTATGGTCCATCCCACTTCGACTTCAACTTTCCAGAAATCAACTTCAATCGGGAGTTAAACAGTAGAACCTTTTGACCAATCTCGAATAGGTCTCTTGGATAGAGTTGTGGTGGCGAATGAGGTTATACACGAGTACAAGAGTAATTTGGTACTCAAGGTAGATTACAAAAAAGCTTACGACTCGGTGGATTGGGAATTCCTCTTTTATATGTTAGAGAAACTTGGGTTCTGCAAATACTTGTTAAATATTTGGCAAGCGTACTAAAATTATCAATCGTAGTATAGTATTTCGATTAAATAAAAGTAGATCTCACGAGGAACGGTTTCACTGGAAATTCCAAATCATATGCTTACTAAGTGGATTAAAGCAAATTGGGTTTTTCATAAAGATTTGGGTTGAAAATAAATGACAAAGAACTGTAAAGTGCGTTTAGAAAATGTCAAATAAAAGAACTTCAATTAACCTATCATTGTTGATGTCACCTACTAAAATCATTCATATTGATTCCTCACACATGAAATTCATAAGAAAACCTAGTAAATGTTGATTCCTCACACAATTAAGAGATTTTCCAGCATTAGGTTTAAGGTGTTAAACAATTGATGCATTAATTCCATTCTTGGAAATTAACGTAACAAATATTCTTACCATGATCTAGGGTTCAAGATATATTTTCCAATCATATCCCAAACATCAAGAGTAAACGTTCAAAGGCACAAAGGATAAGAATAACAACATCAAGAACATATATTAATATCTCAAAATATCACCAAGATACAAAAGAGTTCAAAGGAAGTGCACCCAATCCTAAGAGAATGAAGTTAGCCACTCATGGTGGCCATTACAAACATCCAAATGAGGAAGAATTGAAGATGAATTGAAGATTGGACGAAAACTTGATCAACTGTCGTGCCTTTCTTCTCAAAACCCTAAAAACTTCTCTTTCTCAACAACATCTAATCTATTTATAGAAAACTTTCTCATCATTCGCTCAAGCGAATACTTTCGCTCAAGCAAGTATTAATGATTTTTGCTCAAGCAAGAATTTAACGTATTATCCAGAGAGGTTTAACGTATTATCGCTCAAGCGAACGTCTATCCCGCTCGAGCAAATTTGAGGCTGAAAATCTTCTTCCCTTTTTCCACTTTTTTCTTCAATTTGTTAGAAATGTAGGCTGAGATCAAGAGGGGGGGTGAATTGATCTTTGAAAGATTTTCGCAATTTACATAATACAAATTATTTATTTCAAAGATTTTGAATTTTGGTCAAAATCCGTCAGTAAATAATGTTTTACGAAATTACCGACGGATAGGGATGGCAAAACATACTAGGCTCAGCGGGCCAGCCCGCCAACCCGCCATAATATCGCGGGGCGGGTTGGTGTTTTCGGCTCACCGGCCCGCTTTGGCCCGCACCGCCAAGCCCATCAACCCGTTGGGCCAACCCGCGGGACGGGCGTGCCAGCCCGCGACCCGCCTAATTAATAAAAAAATAAATTTTTAATGTAATAAAATTAATTATAAAGATAATATATAAAGTTAAAATTTTAAAAAGAGAATTAAAAAAGTTTCATTCTCACGGAAAATATTCTCCTTCCCGAAACATAACATTCTCTCCTGTTCTCCTTGTTTATCCTAAGCACTGATTATTTTTATCCTTATTACTTGAATTAAAGGTGTAAGAATTACTCAACCAAGAATAACATGAAGTTTTATCAAATAAAAAAGATATAGGTATTTAAATTTGTCAATATAAAAAATATAAATTTTATAAGTTTAACGTTATTTATATATATATATATATATATATATATATATATTATTTCAATTTAATATTTATATTTTTATATATTTATATATTTTTATATATATTTATATATATATATATATATATGTATGTATTTATATATTTATATATTTATATATTTATATATTTATATATTTATATATTTATATATTTGTATATTTATATATTTATATATTTATATATTTATATATTTATGTATTTATCTATTTATGTATTTATCTATTTATCTATTTATATATTTATCTATTTATATATTTATCTATTTATATATTTATATATTTATATATTTATATATTTATATATTTATATATTTATATATTTATATATTTATATATTTATATATTTATATATTTATATATTTATATATTTATATATTTATATATTTATATATTTATCTATTTATCTATTTATATATTTATATATTTATATATTTATCTATTTATATATTTATATATTTATATATTTATATATTTATATATTTATATATTTATATATTTATATATTTATATATTTATATATTTATATATTTATATATTTATATATTTATATATTTATATATTTATATATTTATATATTTATATATTTATATATTTATATATTTATATAAATAAGCAAGATTTAATGTAGTGACTTCTTGAATCAAGAAAAATAAGCAATTCAATGTAAGACACAAGAGAGTAAAGATTTATAGAAAGACAACCAATATATATACTAGTTCACCAAAACTACAGGGCTACATCTAGTTCTCAACCAAACTCCAGCTGAGTTATACTAGATTGAATGTATTATAGATTACAATTCTGAATCTCACAACACTTAATCTACCACAAGAACCAAATTCCAGTTCTTGCACCTTAACCTTCACCAAGAACCAAATTTTAGTTCTTGTTTAAACCTGTAACCAAATTCCAATCACAGAACCCGTGTCCAACAACTTCATACACCAACAATTTAGTAAAGAATTAAAGAAATCAGAACAATCAAACCCGATTTATGCAGCTCCTGCAGTATGAGTTTCTTCACAAAAAGAAAGTAAAAATGTTTCAAGAAAGAATTTTGTAAAACTCCACAAAACTTGTGCGATTCTTTCTTAAAAATTTCTCTTATGATTGTTTGATTGATTGCTAAAAAGATGATTTTAAAAGATTGAAGCAATCCTGTTTATATAGGGTTGTTTTTCAACTACTGTTTAATTAATCGATTAAAAGTTTCTTTTAATCGATTATTAAATCTTGATTAATCGATTAGTTATTCTTTTAATCGGTTAAAAAGTACTTAATCATTTTCCAGATTTATTTTAACTGATGTGTGTTGAACATTCAAGGACTTGATGTTGCAAATAATGATCATGAAGAATGTTGATTTTGATGATGATCCAAGAGCTTAAAGACTTAGAGTATTGAAGATTGAAGATTGATGATTTCTGTATTGTAATAACTCTGTTTTAGTTTGATTGAATCTGTAATTATAGAATCTAAGATAGCCGGTACATAGTCCGTAACTTAGAAGCTTCAAAAAGCCCAAATATATCATCCAGGCTCGGCTTTAATCGATTATATAGGGAAATAATCGATTAAAACAGTTGAGAAAACCATTTTCAGTATATACTCACCTGTTTTAATCGATTAAAACATCAAAATAATCGATTATTAGGTCAAATAATCGATTAAAACTTCAAATAATCGATTAAAACAGAGAGGTTTTGGGTTACTGTTTTTTGGCTCTGTTTTAATCGATTATAACTCCAAATAATCGATTATTCCGATCTGTTTCGATTTTAAATTTCAAATTAACCCTATTTTTGAAAACTCAATTACCAAGAACCCTAGTTTCGAAATCCCCAAAACCTAAACCCTAATTTCCCTACTTAAACTCTCCTTTGGCACTCGAAAATAAGAACAACCTTTTCCATACAAAAGTTAAGTGCTTGTGAGTGCCGAGAACTGTTTGTTGCAAGGAAAAGGGGCTTTCGAACCCGGTGTGGGCTAGAAGCGATAAGAATCACTAAGTGGAGTTCTTAGTGGATTGTGTGTTGTGCCGTCTCCGGGGAAAGTTGTTCTTCATCTCTTGGGGCTTTCCGAACCTGGTGTGGGCTAGAAGCGATAAGAATCACTAAGTGGAGTTCTTAGTGGATTGTGTGTTGTGCCGTCTCCGGGGAAAGTCTGTTCATCATCTCTTGTGGATTTCAAGAGAGGTGTATTCCGATCTTTATCTGTTCATTTGTAATCTGTTTGTAACAATTTGTTCTTAGTGATAGCGTTAATCCTCTTTTGAGTGATTAGCAACTGGACGTAGGGTCTTTTGATCCGAACCAGTATAAACCTACTGTGTAATCTTCTCTACTCTTCTCTATTTACATTTACGCAGTTTTTTAATCGGTAAAATTTGGGGAAAATTGTGAAAACCTAATTTTTATTAAGAAACCAATTCACCCCCCCTCTTGATTTTTGTCCGACCACGCGAACATTCCGCTGCGCGATTCTAACAAGTGGTATCAGAGCTTGCTTTGATAGTCATTCAAATATTTTCGAAAATGGTCGGACAAAATCAAACTTTTGCCGAAGGTGCGTCTATCAACAGACCCCCACTTTTTGCGGGTCAAAATTATCCTTTTTGGAAGGTAAGTATGCAAATATTTTTAGAGTCTATTGATAGAGGCATTTGGGACGCTATTTTAAATGGTCCATTTGTTCCTAAAACTACTAAGAACGGTGTTGACGTTCTTAAACCTTTTTCTAGATGGACTGCAGACGAAAGTCGAAAAGCACAATTTGATGTTAGTGCTAGAAACATTATTTCATCTGCTCTAACCCTTGATGAGTTTTATAGAATTTCAGTTTGTAAAAGTGCACAGGAAATGTGGGAAATGCTTAGAGTGACCCACGAAGGAACTGACGACGTCAAAAGAGCGCGCAAAAACTCCCTAATCCAAGAGTACGAAATGTTCCGGATGCAACCTGGTGAAACGATATTTGACGTACAAAAGCGTTTCACTCATATTGTGAATCATCTCACCGGATTAGGTAAAGTATTTGACGTTGATGAATTAAATGTTAAAATTTTGAAATCTCTGGATAGGAAATGGCAACCTAAGGTGACGGCCATCTCGGAGTCACAAAATCTTGCCACTATGTCTATGGCGGCGTTATTTGGAAAGCTAAGGGAGCATGAGCTTGACCTTGGAAGGCTAAATGAGGAAGAGGGTCAATATCAAAAGAAGAACCTAGCTTTCAAGACCGAGATTTCAAAAAGCAAAAATAAGAAAGAAGAAGAAGAAGACTCCGAAAATGATGAAGAAGAGATGAGTCTTTTTATAAAGAAGTTCACCAAATTGATGAAAGCAAAAGGAAGACATCCTTTCAAAGGTAAGGGAAAGGTAAAAGAAAATTCTTCCATTAATATAAAATGCTATGGTTGTGGTGAAGCGGGGCATATGAAGACCGAATGCCCAAACAAGAAAAATGATGAACACAAGGGCAAAAAGCAATTCAAGAAGAAAGCATATATTGCTTGGGATGACAGTGATTCAAATTCAGAATCAAGCGACTCGGAAATAGAAGCAAACATTTGCTTGATGGCAAATGACAACATTTCTTTGGATTTTGAGGTTAGTGATTCCGATTCATCCTCTAGTGAAGAAAATGACCATGATGAATTGCAAAATGCTTATAATGAGTTATTTAGTGCATTTATGAATATGAAAAACGAATTTAAAGTTGTGAAGAAAAATCTAAGAAGATCCGAAAAGGAAAATGAGTCCTTAAAATTGAAAATTGCATGTTTAGAAGATAAGGAAATAGCTAATACGAAAATTGTATGTTTAGATGTGGATAATGATAAAAACCTAGAATGTGCAAATTGTAAAGAGCATGAATATGACATAGATATTCTTAACCATTTGCTAGACAAAGCCGAAAAAGAAATTGATGATCTTAAGAAGCATGAAATGGTATTTGCTCAAAATAATGTAAATCAAAGAGTTCCTTTGAAAAAGAGTAAAACTAAAAAGAAAAGAGTATGGGTAGAAAAAGGAACTAGAGCATGTCATGTTAATAATGTATCTTGTTCTAAAACTACCTCAAATGCATGCTTCTATTGTATGAAACAAGGTCACACTTCAAATAAGTGTAAAATTAAACATTTTGGAGTTCCTAAAGGAAAATATATTTGGGTTCCTATAGTTAAATGAACTATTTGTATCTTGTATTTATTCAAAGAAAATGGATCATTTAGTATGTTTTAAACATAATGCTTAGGTAAAATCATTTTATCTTTTCTATTGCATGAAGGTTCTTCACTTTAAGATTTTTGCGAAATGCCTCTAAAATTGTTTTAAACAACTAAAAACAAAGTATTTTTACAAAAGCTTTCTTAAACATGTTTTTAACTGATATAGTTTTGAAAGAACCGATTAAAATCACTTAGAATGTTCAAAGAAGTGTTTTTACAGCATTTTAATCGATACAACTTGTTTTTAATCGATTAAAACCATTTAGAACTCATTATGATCGATCGGAATACAAATATGACCGATCAGAATCAAATGTGATCGATCAGATTTTAATTATGAGCGATCAGAATTTTTTCGATCGATTAAAACACGTTTCAATCGATTAAAATCACTTAAAGGGTCAGGATGATCGATCAGAATCCAATTATGACCGATCAGAATCAAATGTGATCGATCAGATTTTAATTATAAGCGATCAGAACTTTTTCAATCGATTAAAACACGTTTCAATCGATTAAAATCACTTAAAGGGTCAGGATGATCGATCAGAATCCAATTATGACCGATCATAATCAGTTATGATCAATCAGAATTTAGTTATGACCGATCAGAACTCTTTTAATCGATTAAATCACGTTTCAATCGATTAAAACAACTTAGAAATTTTCTACACAGCGTTTTAATCGATTAAAACTTATTTTTATCAGTTAAAATAACTTGAAAAGTTTTATAAGAAAGTTTTGCAGTATTTCAATCAATTGTTATGTTTTAAATAGAATGCTCATTAGGTCAATTATTAAATCTACTCCATATGAATTGTTTAATGGTAGAAAACCTAATGTTGCACATTTAAAGATTTTTGGATGTAAATGTTTTGTGCTAAATAATGGAAAGGACAATCTAGGAAAATTTGATTCAAAAGCTGATGAGGGCATTTTTCTAGGTTATTCATTAACTAGCAAGGCATATAGAGTGTTTAATAGGAGAACTTTGAATATAGAAGAATCTATACATGTTACCTTTGATGAGATTGTAGACCTTGGGGGAAATCCTCTTGAGTCAAATAAAGAAATTGCAGGTGATGATAAATATATAAGAGAGGCTCTTGATGAACTGTATTTAGAAGATAATGAGCCTTCTCAAACTCCTCAATTAGCAAAGGAATGGCAATCACCTAGAGGACTCTCAATGGACAACATCATAGGTGACATCTCAAAAGGGGTAAGAACAAGAAATATGAATAATTTTTGTATGTCTGTTGCTTTTGTGTCACAGATAGAACCTAAAAACATTGAGTAAGCACTTAAAGATGATCAATGGTGCATAGCCATGCAAGAAGAACTTAACCAATTTGAAAGGAATCAAGTCTGGGAATTAATTCCAAGAGAAGAGTCACATCAAGTCATTGGAACTAAATGGGTATTTAGAAATAAGCTTGATGAAGATGGTAATATAACAAAGAATAAAGCCAGACTTGTTGCAAAAGGCTATTGTCAGGAGGAAGGTATAGATTATGATGAAACTTATGCTCCTATTGCCAGGTTAGAGGCTATACGCCTACTTCTTGCCTATGCATCTATGATGAAATTTAAATTATATCAAATGGATGTTAAAAGTGCATTTTTAAATGGTTTTATTAAAGAAGAAGTGTATGTAGAGCAACCCCCTGGATTTGAAGATTTTAATTATCCTAATCATATTTTCAAAATAAAGAAAGCTTTATATGGGTTGAAACAAGCTCCTAGATCTTGGTATGAAAGATTAAGTAGTTTCCTAACTGCAAATGATTTTTCAAGAGGAAAATTTGATTCTACACTGTTTATAAAGAAAGTTAAAGAACATATCTTATTGGTCCAGGTATATGTTGATGATATAATTTTTGGATCAACTGATAATTTGTTATGTGTAGAATTTGCTAAGATAATGCAGGGAGAGTTTGAAATGTCTATGATGGGAGAATTGACATTCTTCCTTGGACTACAAATCAAGCAACTTAAAGATGGCAATTTCATCTCTCAAACTAAATACTGCAAGGAGATTCTCAAAAAGTTTGGTATGGACACCTCAAAGGAAGCTAACACACCCATGGGAACTTCATGCTATCTAGACAAGGATGAATCAGGTTTGGAAGTTAATCAAACTATGTATAGAGGTATGATAGGATCACTATTATACTTAACTGCAAGAAGACCTTATATTATGCATTCTGTCTGTGTGTGTGCTAGATTTTAGGCTTGTCCTAAAGAATCTCATCTAATTGCAGTAAAACATATTTTAAAATACTTAAAAGGAACTACTGATTTTGGTTTGTGGTATCCGTCTGATGCTTGTATGAGTTTAATAGGATATTCTGATGCTGATTATGGTGGATGTAAAATTGATAGGAAAAGCACTAGTGGGACATGTCATTTGTTAGGTTCATCCTTAATATCATGGCATTCTAAGAAACAGGCATGTGTTGCTTTATCTACCACTGAAGCTGAATATATTGCAGCTGGTAGTTGTTGTGCTCAAATTCTGTTGATGAAACAACATTTAGAGGATTATAGCATATATTTAAATGACATTCCATTAATGTGTGATAATACAAGTGCAATCAATCTAACTAAGAATCCAATAATGCACTCTAGGACTAAACATATTGAGATTAGACATCACTTTTTAAGAGATCATATCAGCAAAGGAAACTGCAAAATAGAGTATGTAGACACTAAACGTCAATTAGCAGATATATTTACTAAGCCTTTACCCAAGGATAGATTCTATGATCTTAGAAGAGACTTAGGGATATTAGAAATAGCTTAAAATCTGCTTAATTTGACTGTTTCTGGATGATTGTTATGTTAAAATTCGTGGTGTAGCATGTTCATAGGTTATTATGCATATAAATCTCAAAAACTTGATATAGCCTCCGGAATAATCGATTATCGGAAGTGATAATCGATTATTTTCCCTCAAAACGTCCAAAACAGGGTATTCTCCTTCGGAATAATCGATTATTTCGTGAAATAATCGATTAAATGCCTCAGATAATCGATTATTTGCTAGAAATAATCGATTAAAGCTGTCTGATATAGAGATAATCGATTATTTTGAGATATAATCGATTAAATGCGACCAGTCTTGCCTCCTAGCCATTGCCAACGGATATTGAAGTGTGTCGTTTAGAGAATAGATTTGATGCACACTTTAATGATCATGATAGTGAAGAATTTTAAATTCTGTTATGTATTTTCTTTTGTTATTGTCTTGATATTGTAATGGATGAATGATTATGAAATAAAATATGATGCTTCTTTCATGCTATGATTGAGGGGGAGCTTTCTCTAACTTATGCATATTTTGAGGGGGAGCTCTTATGATTGATGTTGCAGAGTTCTTTTTGATTATAATCAAAATAGGGGGAGAAAAATTTAAAGCCTATGATTCAATTTTAAATTTTATCTGGTATGTTTAATGTGTTTGTTAGTATGACGGATAAAACGAGGTTATTACAAGGGCTTTAAAAAGATAATTTTGATCATCATCAAAAGGGGGAGATTGTTGAACATTCAAGGACTTGATGTTGCAAATAATGATCATGAAGAATGTTGATTTTGATGATGATCCAAGAGCTTAAAGACTTAGAGTATTGAAGATTGAAGATTGATGATTTACGTATTGTAATAACTTTGTTTTAGTTTGATTGAGTCTCGTAATTATAGAATCTAAGATAAGTTGGTACATAGTCCGTAACTTAGAAGCTTCAAAAAGCCCAAATATATCATCCAGGCTCGGCTTTAATTGATTATATAGGGAAATAATCGATTAAAACAGTGAGAAAACCATTTTCAGTATATACTCACTGTTTTAATCGATTAAAACATCAAAATAATCGATTATTAGGTCAAATAATCGATTAAAACTTCAAATAATCGATTAAAACAGAGAGGTTTTGGGTTCTGTTTTTTTGGCTCTGTTTTAATCGATTATAACTCCAAATAATCGATTATTCCAGTCTGTTTCTGATTTTAAATTTCAAATTAACCCTATTTTCGAAAACTCAATTACCAAGAACCCTAGTTTCGAAATCCCCAAAACCTAAACCCTAATTTCCCTACTTAAACTCTCCTTTGGCACTCTGAAAATAAGAACAACCTTTTCCATACAAAAGTTAAGTGTTGTGAGTGCCAGAGAACTGTTTGTTGCAAGGAAAAGGGGCTTTCTGAACCCGGTGTGGGCTAGAAGCGATAAGAATCACTAAGTGGAGTTCTTAGTGGATTGTGTGTTGTGCCGTCTCTGGGGAAAGCTGTTCTTCATCTCTTGGGGATTTCTGAACCTGGTGTGGGCTAGAAGCGATAAGAATCACTAAGTGGAGTTCTTAGTGGATTGTGTGTTGTGTCGTCTCTGGGGAAAAATGTTCATCATCTCTTGTGGATTTCAAGAGAGCTGTATTCTGATCTTTATCTGTTCATTTGTAATCTGTTTGTAACAATTTGTTCTTAGTGACAGCGTTAATCCTCTTTTGAGTGATTAGCAACTGGACGTAGGGTCTTTTGATCCGAACCAGTATAAACCTACTGTGTAATCTTCTCTACTCTTCTCTATTTACATTTACGCAGTTTTTTAATCGGTAAAATTTGGGGAAAATTTTGAAAACCTAATTTTTATTAAGAAATCAATTCACCCCCCCCTCTTGGTTTTTGTCCGACCACGCGAACATTCCGCTGCGCGATTCTAACAATGTGACGATGTTTTAATCAATTAAAGCAGTTAAACAAAAAGTTTATAAGTTGTTTTAATCGATTAATTTGCGTTTTAATCGATTATAATTCTGGCAATCTTTTTCTCAAAATTTCATAAGTGATTTTAACTTATAACAACAAGTTTTAATCGATTAAAACACTTGACAAAAGTTCCCTTAAGTTGTTTTAATCGATTAATTCGATGTTACATCGATTAAAATTTTGGTAGAACACTTTTCAAAACATCTCAAGTGATTTTAATCGATTATTTCGAAGTTACATCGATTAAAATACTAACAAAACACTTTTAAAAATATTTGAAGTGATTTAAATCGATTAATTCAAATTTATATCAGTTAAAATACTGGCAGAAGATTTTCAATACTCTTTTAGTGAAAATAATCGATTAATTCGAGTATGTATCGATTAAAATAGTTTCATTGAATATTTTAAATGATTTTAATCGATTATTTCGAAACATATCAGTTAAAATTTTTTTATGGATGTTCCAGCTCATTTTAATTGATTAACCTTATATAGAATCAGTTAAAACTATTTCTTAAGAACAGTTTAATCAATTACATTGATTTTTAACAGATTAAAACATTTTTAGATGCATTTTCAAATTCTTTTAAATGACCAAACCTCATGTAGCAGAGAGATATGAACGAATACCTATTAATATTGATGATGACTCACTAAATACTCTACCCTTAAACCCAAGTAGCATCTGACTTCATCAAAACCACAAGATCTTCATTTTATCATAAATTTCAATAAGATCTTCATCACTTTCTGTCTCCCCCTATTTGATGAAGACAAACACTTCTTTTTAAGGATCTTGATCTACAAAAAAAAAAAAAAAAAAAAAAAAAAAAAAACTTGAATACACAAGTTAGTTAGTGAGCATTCTAGTGATAATTCAATATTAATTTCTCCCACTTTGACTTCATCAAAAATAGGGAAAGAAGGTATATAACAAACATATGCATATATCTCAAGATTTTAAAGTGCATCCAGAATATAACAAACACCAAAATCAGAGAAGAAATTTCAAATTCATAGAAGGATAAGATATATTATTCTTTCAAGAAAAAGTAAAGTTGATTCAATCTTATCTTCATTAACACGTTTGCAATGAACGCAATGGATACGTGTAAAGATAAGGGAACCTTGCCTTAGTAGCATGTTACAAGAACAACCATTAACTAAAATCTTTATTTTGGATATTAGAATAATAATCGATTAAAATCAGAGCAAAATCAATTAAAATTGAACTTGTTAATGATTTTAATTGATACAATTTATTTTTAATCGATTAAAATATTAATGACATAAGTGCAGTTAGAAAATCAAGAGCTTTTAATCGATTAATTTGTGAAATAATCGATTAAAATAGTACGGAAAAATGAATTGAATCGATTAAAATAGTTTTATATTAGTTAAAATGATCAGAATATATGAATTATGTAATGTTTGATGCATCTAAGATCGATTAAAGTTTGAAATAATCGATTAAAACAATATGAATTATCTATGTGAACATGTCTATAAATGATTTTAATCGATTAAAATGATTTTATATCAACTAAAACTACCATAATGTGTGAATTATTAATTGTTTGGACTATCTAGGATTTCTAATTTAGTTCTAAAACATCTGCATTATAATAAAGGAAGTTCATGGAATGTTTCTGGTCAAAGAAAAGTTAATATTACGAATATTTAGAACAAACAATAAAAGAAACAGTAAATGAAGGTTTGTGATAGAAGAGAACCCTTGTTGATGAGATCAGTCATCCCAATTTCCTTGATTCAACTGCATATCCTCCATTTTGGTATAGATATCAACAATTTGATTCCCAAGGTTGGAGAATTGAGTGTTTGTTTGCTGAAAATGTTGATAAGTCATCTACATATGCCTTCTTTGGTTTTCTTGCAGTGTAGCCATCTGGGAAAGCATGGTTTGTTCAAAGTGTGAGAGTGGAGTCCCACGATCAGGTTGTTCAATGAATGATATGATCTCCATGTTATCATAGGAAGGATGGTCTTTAGTTGATTGAGGAACCTCAACAGCTGGAGAAGAGGGAATTTTTAGCTTATTCCGGTTCATCTTCATCCTCATCTTCATCTTTGGACATTCCAGCTTCAACTTTTGAGATCCATTCCTCATCAATTGGATGAAACCCCATCTTTCGCAAAGTTGATTCATTAACTTCATTGGAGGCCTTTGGAGTATCCACATGTTCTCCTGCAAGATCCACTACAAAATACATAAAGAATTGATTAATAAGCATTGCATATGGTAATTTGTAATCAACCAGCCTTTTTGCTTTAATCATGTGATCCTTGAATACATAAATCCAGTTGAAACGGATATTGTTTGTAATATAGTACATGAGTGTCAAATCCCCTTCGTTGAGCAAGGCATGATTGCTCCCCTTGGTGTGAGCATCCAAGCAATAATGAAGGCAAGAATTCTCTATTCAAGCCTCATTTTTCCAACATTGAGTATCCTCACCGAGTCATTGTCGTCTTTGAGGCAAGTGCAGAAGAATTGAATTTTATTGAAATCTGGTAATTCTGCAATGTTTCCTCTAGACACCTTGACACCAACATCACGAAGTCGAGCCACTTGTTCTCAAACTTCAGGAGTAATCACCATGTTGAATCCTTTAACCTGTGATCTAATAGTGGAACCACTTGCAGTGAGGTTGGCATAGTTGCATCCAGAACATCTCGTATTCTTGGATTAGGAAATTTTTTCGTGCTCTCTTAACGTCATCGGTAACTTCGTGGGTCACTCTTAGCATTTCCCACATTTCCTGAGCACTTTAACAAACAGAGATCCTGTAAAACTCGTCAAGGGTTAAAGCAGATGAAATAATATTTCTAGCCCTAACGTCAAATTGTGTTTTTCTATTTTCCTCTGTTGTCCATCTAGAAAAAGGTTTAGGAACGTCTACACCGTTCTTAGTAACTTTAGGAATATAAGGACCGTTTAAAATAGCGTCCCAAACGCCTCTATCAATAGACTCTAAAAAGATTTGCATTCTTACTTTCCAAAAAGGATAATTTTGAGCCGCAAAAAGTGGGGGTCTGTTGATAGACGCACCTTCGGCAAAAGTTTGATTTTGTCTGGCCATTTTCGAAAAGTTTGAATGACTATCAAAGCAAGCTAACACACCCATGGGAACTTCATGTTATTTAGACAAGGATGAATCAGGTTTGGAAATTAATCAATCTATGTATAGAGGTATGATAGGTTCACTGTTATACTTAACTGCAAGTATACCTGATATTATGCATTTTGTCTGTGTGTATGCTAGATTTCAGGCTTGTCCAAAAGAATCTCACTTAGCTGCAGTAAAACGTATTTTAAAATACTTAAAAGGAACTACTGATTTTGGTATATGGTATCCATCTTATGCTTGTACTAGTTTAATAGGATATTCTGATGCTGATTATGGTGGATGAAAAATTGATAGAAAGAGTACTAGTGGCACATGTCATTTGTTAGGTTCATCTTTAGTATCTTGGCATTCTAAGAAACAGGCATGTGTTGCTTTATCCACCACTGAAGCTGAATATATTGCAGCTGGTAATTGTTGTGCTCATATTTTGTGGATGAAACAACAACTAGAAGATTATAGTATATTTCTAAATGACATACCTTTGATGTGTGATAATACGAGTGCAATGAATCTTACTAAGAATCCAGTAATGCACTCTAGGACTAAGCATATAGAAATTAGACATCATTTTTTGAGAGATCATATAAGCAAAGGAAACTGTAAAATTGAGTATGTTGATACAAAGCACCAATTAGCAGATATTTTTACTAAGCCTCTACCCAAGGATAGATTCTATGATCTTAGAAGAGACTTAGGGATATTAGAAATAGCTTAAATTCTGCTTAATTAGACAATTTTTGGATGGTTATAATGTTATAATTCATTAGGTAGGATGTTAATAGATTATCATGTGTATAAACCTAAAAAATTTGATGAACTCTCTGGAATAATCGATTATTTGGAGTTATAATCGATTATTTGCACCCAAAACACCCAAAACATGACATTTCTCTCTGGATTAATCGATTAACTCGCCAGATAATCGATTAAACACAGTGTTAATCGATTAACAGCTTTAATTAATCGATTAAATGGGTCTGGTATTGGTTTAATCGATTAATTCAAGATTTAATCGATTAAACCTGGCAAGTTTTGGTTCCTAGCCGTTGCCAACGGCTCTCTTGATCCTTAATCATTCCCATATGACCGTTGGAGTTGCTTGGTTATAAATAGGAACCTCCATTTCACTTCTACTCACTTCTATCTCTTGAACTCAAGCTTTCTTGCCTCATTCTATCAATCTTGCCTTCCTCTAACTTAACTTGTCCTCGTAAATCTTCTTGTTACTCTTCTAATCCTACAATGGCCTCATCTTCTCGTGCTAAAATTCCCACTAGAAGAAGATCTGCACCCTCATCTCATCCCCGTCCTAATTCTGTAGAAGGATGGATCTCTGATGCTGAAGGCCAACAAGAATTTTTGTCTTATTGGAAGGAACGTGGTATTATCTCTCCCAAATTTCTTATTGGTGATCAATTCATCAATAGGGGATTCAATTTTCCTAATCTCCTTGAAATTCAAGGCATTCTCCCTTTCATCCAAATGCAAGGTACGTATTATCCAGACTTAGTTAGGGTATTTTTCTCTAGGTTCAAATTCAGATGATGATATTTTGGAAAACGTTACCCATTTTCCTATAAGAGAAGATGCTATTAATGTGTTTGGTGAGTTAGATGATTTTGACAGGATCATGGCTTATTGTTCTTTTCTGCAGAACCCTTCCATGGAGATTGGGCATCTCCTTCTAGTTGGACCTTTGAAGAAGGAGGAACGCATGATTTTGTATTTACTTGTTTGGATTCTATGTCCTCGGGCTACTAATCATGCTCAATGTTCTTCAATCGATCTTCATATTATTCATGCCATAATGAATAATGAGCCTTTAGATTGGGGCATTCTTGTCACCATGACTATGTTAAAAGCTAAATGCCATCCAACATTCAAAATTCCATATGCCCTCCTTATCTCTCGCATTCTTGAATACAAAGGAGTAAATGTCGAAGGTGAACAAACAGTACGAACGAATAACTTAAACCGCATGCTGGACAACACATTAACCCAACTCCAAATGGTGCGTTTCAACAATATTTATGTTCACAAGGATGACGTTCCAAACGAAGGTGACGATAATGAAGATTCTGATGAAGATATGCCTCCTACTACTGATTTTCCTTCTGATCAGATCCAAAGTGTTGGAACTTCTTCTGCTCATCCTGAAACCTGTCAATCTATGGAAGACATGTTATCTTATATGAATCAGAGGATGCAGGCATTCTTCACTCTTTATGGAGTACAGCATGAGGAAATAATTCGTCGTATCTCTGATGTAGATGATAAAGTGTCATTTAGAAAATAAATTTGATGCACACTTTCATAGTGATAGTGAAGAATTTTAAATTTGTTTTTATTTTCTCTTGTGTTTTAATGTATTTTCCCTTCTGAAATAAAATGTGGCATTTTCTTAATGCTTTGTTTGAGGGGGAGTTGTCTCAAAGTTATGCATATGTTGAGGGGGAGCTCTTAATTTTTTTTTATTATAATCAAAATAGGGGTAGAAATATTTAAAGCCTCTTATGATTGAATTTAAATATTATCTGGTATGTTTAATGTGTTTGTTAGTATGACAGATAAAACAAGTTATTACAAGGCTTTAAAAGAAAATTTTGATCATCATCAAAAGGGGGGAGATTGTTGAACATACAAGGACTTGATGTTGAACTTACATGAACATGAAGCTTGTTGATTTTGATGATGATTCAAGAACAAAGAACTAAGGGAGTTGAAGACTTGTTTGATTGTGTAATAACTCTATTTTGAAGAATTTGAGTCTGTAATATTAGAGTTTGAGATAGTCGGTACATAATCTACTCTTTAGAAGCTTCAAAAACTCATATTTATCAGTTAGCCTCGGGTTTAATCGATTAAAACATCAGATAATCGATTATTACAGTGAGCAAAACCATTTTCTCATGACTGCTTCATCGTAATAATCGATTAACACACTCGTTAATCGATTAATGCACCGCTTAATCGATTAACGAAGCCAATTAATTGATTAACAAGCGATTAATCGATTAAAACGAGAGTTTTGGGGTTCTGTTAATTTTGGCTCTGTAATAATCGATTAACACTTCATTTAATTGATTATTTCAGTCAGATTTTGATTTTCAACTTCAAATTAAACCTATTTTCGAAAACCCTAATCCCAATACTCCTAGTTCCGAAAATCCCCAATTCCCAAACCCTAATTTCTCTTCTAAAGGTTCTCTAAGACTCTCAGAAAATAGAACAACCTTTTTCAAACAAAAGTTAAGTGTTGTAAGTGCCAGAGCACTGTTTGTTGGAGGAAAAAGGGGCTTTTGGAACCTAGTGTGGGCTAGAAGCGATAAGAATCACTAAGTGGAGTTCTTAGTGGATTGTGTGTTGTGCCGTCTCTAGGGAAAGTTGTTCTTCATCTCTTGTGGGTTTCAAGAGAGGTGTTTTCTTTACTTTATCTTTTCCATTGTTATTTGTTGTAACAACTTTGATTATAGTGACAGCGTTAATCCTCTGTTTGAGTAATTAGCAACTGGACGTAGGGTCTTTTGATCCGAACTAGTATAAATCTCTTGTGTAAGACTCTATCTCTATTCTATTTACGTTTACACAGTATTTTAATCGGTAAAATTTAGGGAATATTTTTAAAACCTTATTTTTGTTAAGAAACCAATTCACCCCCCCCCCTCTTGGTTTTTGTCCGACAACGCGAACATTCCGCTACACGATTCTAACATATTGTTGAACATACAAGGACTTGATGTTGAACTTACATGGACATGAATCTTGTTTATTTTGATGATGATTCAAGAACAAAGAACTAAGAGAGTTGAAGACTTGTTTGATTGGGTAATAACTCTGTTTTGATGAATTTGAGTCTGTAATATTAGAGACTAAGATAGCTGGTACATAATCTACTCTTTAGAAGCTTCAAAAACTCATATTTATCAGTTAGCCTCAGGTTTAATCGATTAAAAACATCAGATAATCGATTATTACAGTGAGAAAAACCATTTTCTCTATCTGTTCACTGTAATAATCGATTAATAGACCTGTTAATCGATTACCAGGCCAGATAATCGATTAACAGGCCAGTTAATCGATTAACAGGCCAGTTAATCGATTAACAGGCCAGTTAATTGATTAACAAGCAGTTAATCGATTAAAACAGAGAGTTTTGGGGTTCTGTTGATTTTGGCTCTGTAATAATCGATTAACACTTCATTTAATCGATTATTTCAGACAGATTTTGATTTTCAACTTCAAATTAAACCTATTTTCGAAAACCCTAATCCCAATACTCCTAGTTCCGAAAATCCCCAATTCCCAAACCCTAATTTCTCTACTTAAGGTTCTTTAAGACTCTCAGAAAATAGAAAAACCTTTTTCAAACAAAAGTTAAGTGCTGTAAGTGTCAGAGAACTGTTTGTTGGAGGAAAAAGGGGCTTTTGGAACCTGGTGTGGGCTAAAAGCGATAAGAATCACTAATTGGAGTTCTTAGTGGATTGTGTGTTGTTCCGTCTCTAGGGATAATTGTTCTTCATCTCTTGTGGGTTTCAAGAGAGGTGTTTTCTTTACTTTATCTTTTCCATTGTTATTTGTTGTAACAACTTTGATTATAGTGACAGCGTTAATCCTCTGTTTGAGTAATTAGCAACTGGACGTAGGGTCTTTTGATCCGAACCAGTATAAATCTCTTGTGTAAGACTCTATCTCTATTCTATTTACGTTTACACAGTATTTTAATCGGTAAAATTTAGGGAAAAATTTTTAAAACCTAATTTTTGTTAAGAAACCAATTCACCCCCCCCCCACTTGGTTTTTGTCCGACAACGCGAACATTCCGCTACGCGATTCTAACATATTGTTGAACATAAGAGGACTTGATGTTGAACTTACATGGACATGAAGCTTGTTGATTTTGATGATTATTCAAGAACAAAGAACTAAGAGAGTGGAAGACTTGTTTGATTGGGTAATAACTCTGTTTTGATGAATTTGAGTTTGTAATATTAGAGTCTAAGATAGTCGGTACATAATCTACTCTTTAGAAGCTTCAAAAAATCATATTTATCATTTAGCCTCGGGTTTAATCGATTAAAACATCAGATAATCGATTATTACAGTGAGAAAAACCATTTTCTGTATCTGTTCACTATAATAATCGATTAACACACCTGTTAATCGTTTAACAGGCTAGTTAATCGATTAACAGGCCAGTTAATCGATTAACGAGCAGTTAATCGATTAAAACAGAGAGTTTTGAGGTTGTGTTGATTTTGGCTCTGTAATAATCGATTAACACTTCATTTAATCGATTATTTCAGTCAAATTTCTATTTTCAACTTCAAATTAAACCTATTTTCGAAAACCCTAATCCCAATACTCCTAGTTCCGAAAATCCCCAATTCCCAAACCCTAATTTCTCTACTTAAGGTTCTCTAAGACTCTAAGAAAATATAACAACTTTTTTCAAACAAAAGTTAAGTGCTGTAAGTGCCAAAGAACTGTTTGTTGGAGGAAAAAGGGGCTTTTGGAACCTGGTGTGGGCTAGAAGCGATAAGAATCACTAGGTGGAGTTCTTAGTGGATTGTGTGTTGTGCCGTCTCTAGGGAAAGTTGTTCTTCATCTCTTGTGGGTTTCAAGAGAGGTGTTTTCTTTACTTTATCTTTTCCATTGTTATTTGTTGTAACAACTTTGATTATAGTGACAACGTTAATCCTCTGTTTGAGTAATTAGCAACTGGACGTAGGGTCTTTTGATCCGAACCAGTATAAATCTCTTGTGTAAGACTCTATCTCTATTCTATTTACGTTTACACAGTATTTTAATCGGTAAAATTTATGGAAAATTTTGAAAACCTAACTGGTTTTTGTCTGACAACGCGAACATTCCGCTGCGCGATTCTAACATATTGTTGAACATACAAGGACTTCATGTTGAACTTACATGGACATGAAGCTTGTTGATTTTGATGATGATTCAAGAACAAAGAACTAAGAGAGTTGAAGACTTGTTTGATTGTGTAATAACTCTGTTTTGATGAATTTGAGTCTGTAATATTAGAGTCTAAGATAGCTGGTACATAATCTACTCTTTAGAAGCTTCAAAAACTCATATTTATCAGTTAGCCTCGGGTTTAATCGATTAAAACATCAGATAATTGATTATTACAGTGAGAAAAACCATTTTCTGTATCTATTCACTGTAATAATCGATTAACACACCTGTTAATCGATTAATAGGCCAGTTAATCGATTAACAGGCCAATTAATCGATTAATAGGCCAGTTAATCGATTAACAAGCAGTTAATCGATTAAAAGAGAGAGTTTTGGGGTTCTGTTGAATTTGGCTCTGTAATAATCGATTAACACTTTATTTAATCGATTATTTCATTCATATTTTGATTTTCAACTTCAAATTAAACCTATTTTCGAAAACCCTAATCCCAATACTCCTAGTTCCGAAAATCCCCAATTCCCAAACCCTAATTTCTCTACTTAAGGTTCTTTAAGACTCTCAGAAAATAGAACAACCTTTTTCAAACAAAAGTTAAGTGCTGTAAGTGCCAGAGAACTGTTTGTTGGAGGAAAAAAGGGCTTTTGGAACCTGGTGTGGGCTAAAAGCGATAAGAATCACTAAGTGGAGTTCTTAGTGGATTGTGTGTTGTTCCGTCTCTAGGGATAGTTGTTCTTCATCTCTTGTGGGTTTCAAGAGAGGTGTTTTCTTTACTTTATCTTTTCCATTGTTATTTGTTGTAAGAACTTTGATTATAGTGACAGCGTTAATCCTCTGTTTGAGTAATTAGCAACTGGACGTAGGGTCTTTTGATCCGAACCAGTATAAATCTCTTGTGTAAGACTCTATCTCTATTCTATTTACGTTTACACAGTATTTTAATCGGTAAAATTTAGGGAAACTTTTTAAAACCTAATTTTTGTTAAGAAACCAATTCACCCCCCCCCTCACTTGGTTTTTGTCCGACAACGCGAACATTCCGCTATGCGATTTTAACATATTGTTGAACATAAGAGGACTTGATGTTGAACTTACATGGACATGAAGCTTGTTGATTTTGATGATTATTCAAGAACAAAGAACTAAGAGAGTGGAAGACTTGTTTGATTGGGTAATAACTCTGTTTTGATGAATTTGAGTCTGTAATATTAGAGTCTAAGATAGCCGGTACGTAATCTACTCTTTAGAAGCTTCAAAAAATCATATTTATCATTTAGCCTCGGGTTTAATCGATTAAAACATCAGATAATCGATTATTACAGTGAGAAAAACCATTTTCTGTATCTGTTCACTATAATAATCGATTAACACACCTGTTAATCGATTAACAGGCTAGTTAATCGATTAACAGGCCAGTTAATCAATTAACAAGCAGTTAATCGATTAAAAAAGAGAGTTTTGGGGTTCTGTTCATTTTGGCTCTGTAATAATCGATTAACACTTCATTTAATCGATTATTTCAGTCAAATTTCGATTTTCAACTTCAAATTAAACCTATTTTCGAAAACCCTAATCCCAATACTCCTAGTTCCGAAAATCCCCAATTCCCAAACCCTAATTTCTCTACTTAAGGTTCTCTAAGACTCTAAGAAAATATAACAACTTTTTTCAAACAAAAGTTAATTGCTGCAAGTGCCAAAGAACTGTTTGTTGGAGGAAAAAGGGGCTTTTGGAACCTGGTGTGGGCTAGAAGCGATAAGAATCACTAGGTGGAGTTCTTAGTGGATTGTGTGTTGTACCGTCTCTAGGGAAAGTTGTTCTTCATCTCTTGTGGGTTTCAAGAGAGGTGTTTTCTTTACTTTATATTTTCCATTGTTATTTGTTGTAACAACTTTGATTATAGTGACAACGTTAATCCTCTGTTTGAGTAATTAGCAACTAGACGTAGGGTCTTTTGATACGAACCAGTATAAATCTCTTGTGTAAGACTCTATCTCTATTCTATTTACGTTTACACAGTATTTTAATCGGTAAAATTTATGGAAAATTTTGAAAACCTAATTTTTGTTAAGAAACCAATTCACCCCCCCTCTTGGTTTTTGTCCGACAACGCGAACATTCCGCTGCGCGATTCTAACATATTGTTGAACATACAAGGACTTGATGTTGAACTTACATGGACATGAAGCTTGTTGATTTTGATGATGATTCAAGAACAAAGAACTAAGAGAGTTGAAGACTTGTTTGATTGGGTAATAACTCTGTTTTGATGAATTTGAGTCTGTAATATTAGAGTCTAAGATAGCCGGTACATAATCTACTCTTTAGAAGCTTCAAAAACTCATATTTATCAGTTAGCCTTGGGTTTAATCGATTAAAACATCAGATAATCGATTATTACAGTGAGAAAAACCATTTTCTGTATCTGTTCACTATAATAATCGATTAACACACCTGTTAATCAATTAACAGGCCAGTTAATCAATTAACAGGCCAGTTAATCGATTAACAGGCAGTTAATCGATTAAAATAGAGAGTTTTGGGCTTCTGTTGATTTTGGCTCTGTAATAATCGATTAACACTTCATTTAATCGATTATTTCAGTCGGATTTTGATTTTCAACTTCAAATTAAACCTATTTTCAAAAACCCTAATCCCAATACTCCTAGTTCCGAAAATCCCCAATTCCCAAACCCTAATTTCTCTACTTAAGGTTCTCTAAGGCTCTCAGTGTTAGAAATGTAAGCTGAGATCAAAAGGGGGGGTGAATTGATCTTTGAAAGATTTTCGCAATTTACAGATTATCTATTTCAAAGATTAAGATTTCTGACCAGTTTTTGAATCACACACAGCAAGCAATCAAAAATAAATGCAGTGACAGAATTAAAAGAGAGAAAGGTTTAGAAAGATACAACCAAGATTTATACTGGTTCACCCAATCCCAAGGCTACGTCCAGTCTCCAGCCAAATTCTAGCCGGGTTCCACTAGATTGAACGTTTTACAGATTACAACTTTAATCTCACACTCAATCTACCACAAGAACCACAATTTCAGTTCCTGCACCTAAACCTTCACCAAGAACCAAATTCCAGTTCTTGATCAACCCTGCAGCCAAATTCCAGCCACAGAAACCAGTGCCCACAATTCCAAGCACCCACAATACAGTAAAGAAAGTAAAGAAATAAATAGAAGAAACTTAGAACGCTCAAACCAAATTTATGCAGCTCTGCAATATGTGTTTCTTCTCCAAAAGAATGCAATTTTGCCTCAAGAAAGAACTTCTATGAACTTCCCAAAAACTAGCGCGATTCTCTCTTGAAAGTAGCACTTATGATTGCTTGATTGATTGCTAAAATATGTGTTTTAAAAGTTCAAGCAACACTTGTTTATATAAAAGATTTTCAAAACTGCTGGTTTATTTAATCTATTAAAATAATTTTTTAATCTGTTAAAAGTCTTGTTTTTATCTGTTAAAACTTCTTTTAATCTGTTAAAAAGTTCTTGATTATTTTCCAGATTTGTTTTAACTGATACGAAACCGTTAATATAAATTAAAACTCTTTGTAAAAAATCTTCCAAACTGTTTTAATCGATTGTTTCATCTTTCAATCGATTAAAATACTGCAAAACATTCTTATAAACTTTTCTAAGTGATTTTAACTGATAATAATCTGTTTTAATTGATTAAAAAACTTTGAAAAAAGTTCACTTAGTTATTTTAATCGATTGAAATGCATTTTAATCGATTATAATTCTGCCAAAAGATTTCATAAAACTTTCTAAGTTATTTTAACTGATAGCAAGCTTGTTTTAATCTATTAAAACATTTTGGAAAAACTTCTTAGTTGTTTTAATCGATTATTTCGCATTTGTATTGATTAAAATACTGACAGAACAACTTTCAAAACACTTCAAGTTATTTCAATCGATTATTTCGAGTTTGTATCGATTAAAATTCTGCCAGAATACTTTTCAAAATAGTCTAAGTCATTTTAATCGATTATATCACTTCTATAGCAGCTTAAAATACTGGAAAAAGGTTTTCAAAAATCCTTCTAATGAAAACAATCGATTATTTCGAAAATATATCAGTTAAAAACCTGTTACAAAAGTGTTAAGAACATTTTAGTTGATAAAGCTCATATACTATTAGTTAAAATAGTTTATTAAAAACCTTTTAACAAAATACTTTGTTTTTTAATCGTCTAAACATTTTTTAGAGGTATTTGAAAAATCTTTTAAATGAAGAAACCTCATGCAGTAGAGAGATAAAAATGATTATACCTAAACAGAGATGCAGACTCACTAATCCCACTACTCTTTTATCTAAGTGACCTTTGACTGCCACAAAATAGCCTTTGACTTCATTTTTTACTTCATCAAATCAATAAGATCTTTGCCAAAGTAATTCAATAAGATCTTCATCACTTTCAGTCTCCCCCTATTTGATAAAGACAAACACCTCTTTGAATAATAACTCTGCAGAAGAAGTCACTTGAATATATAGATTAGTGAGTATTCAAAAATTAATCATTTTCCCATTTCTCCCCCTATATTGCTACTCCCCCTAAATAAAGAAAATCAATATTATTTCTCCCCCTTTTGACTTCATCAAAAATAGGGAACAGAGGAACAAGACTAAGCATGATATGTATAAATTTTTGAAAAACAGTAAAAGATTTTGAACAAGATACCTTACTCATGTAGAGACTAATCAAAGTTGATTCAAACTTATCTTCATTAACATGTTTGTAATGAATACAATTAACACGTGTAAATATAAGGGAATCATGCTTTAGTAGCATGTTACAAGAACAACCATTAACTAAAGCCTTTAATTTTTCTTTCCAGAGTAATAATCGATTAAAAACAGGACGAAAATCGATTAAAATGATCTTGTTACTAGTTTTAATCGATTAAAATAACGTTTTAATCGATTAAAACAGTGATGAGTTTCGAAAGTTTGAAACATAAGTTGATTTAATCGATTAAATCGACATTTAATCGATTAAAACAGTAAGAAAAATGATGTATAAGTGCTTTTAATCGATTTAAAACTTGTTTTTATCGATTAAAACAACCAATTTTGCAAAACTAAGTAATGTTTGATGCATCTAAAATGCCTAATTCAGTGCGGATTTTGTAAAAACGATCACGAGCAAGAGGTTTTGTAAAAAATATCTGCTAGTTGTTTTTCAGTTTCTATAAAGAAAATTTCACAATCACCTTTCAAAACATGATCTCTAATGAAATGATGTCTAATTTCTATATGTTTTGTCCTAGAATGTTGAATTGGGTTTTTAGTTAACATAATGGCACTAGTATTATCACATAAGAGAGGAATTTTTCTGAGAATTAAACCATAATCCTCAAGCTATTGTTTGATCCAAAGAGATTGAGCACAACAACTTCCAACTGCAATGTATTCTGCTTCAGCTGTAGAAAGAGCAACACATGATTGCTTTTTACTATGCCATGAGATTAGACTGCTTCCAAGGAGATGACAGGTGTCACTGGTGTTTTTCCTACCAAGCTTACAACCTGCAAAATCTGAGTCAGAGTATCCAATTAAATTTAGTTTGGACTCACCAGGATACCATAACCCAACATTTAAAGTTCCTTTGAGATATTTGAGGATTCTTTTTGCAGCAGTAAGATGAGATTCTTTTGGTGCAGATTGAAACCTGGCACACATACAAACACTAAACATAATGTCAGGTCTACTTGCTGTTAGATATAGTAAAGAACCAATAAGCCCTCTATATTTAGTTTCATCAATAGGTTTTCCTTTTTCATCAGAATCAAGATAGCAATTTGTGGACATTGGTGTTGATGCTTCTTTGTAATGTTCCATCTCAAATTTCTTTACAAGTTTTGTGCAGTATTTAGATTGATGAAGAAAACTTCCTTCTTGAAGTTGTTTAACTTGTAATATAAGAAAGTAGTTGAGTTCCCCATCATAGACATCTCAAATTCTCCCTGCATATCTTTGATAAAATCTTTACATAAAGACTCATTAGTGGCTCCAAATATGATGTCATCAACGTATACTTGAACCAGAATTACATCATTATTCAGTTTTTTTAAGAATAAAGTTTTATCAACCAAACCTCTTTGATAGCCCTTTGAAATGAGAAAATTACTTAACCTTTCATGCCATTGTCTTGGGGCTTGTTTGAGACCATACAAAGCTTTCTTTAATCTATAAACATATTCTGGATGAATATAATCTTCAAAACCAGGTGGTTGTGTAACAAAAACTTCTTCATTCAAGTATCCATTTAAGAAAGCACTTTTGACATCCATTTGAAATAACCTGAAACTTTTTTATTGAAGCATAAGCAAGTAAAAGTCTAACAGCTTCTAATCTAGCAACTGGAGCATATGTTTCATCAAAATCAATTCCTTCTTGCTGATTATACCCTTTAGCAACTAATTTGGCCTTATTTCTAGTAATTATACCATTTTCATCCATTTTTTTCCTAAAAACCCATTTTGTTCCTACAATATTTGCATTATCTGGTTTTGGAATTAATTCTCATACTTCATTTCTTGTAAATTGATTTAATTCATCATGCATAGCATTAATCCAATTATTATCCTTTAATGCATCAGATATGGTTTTTGGTTCAATTTGTGATACAAATGCCATGTGATTGCAAAATTTATTTAAAGATCTTCTAGTGGAAACTCCCTGATTTATTTCACCAATGATGTTTTCTATTGAAAGATTTCTTGGAGTTTTCCATTCTTTAGGCAGTCTGCTCTTCAGATTCTTCAATATCTTCGACCTGTCTTTGAGAAACTGTTGATTCTGGCAGTTTTAACTGATACATTTTATCAGTTAAAACATCATCTTCTATACTATACTCAGAAATATTCTGCATACTTGGGTTAGTCTCATCAAATACAACATGGACAAATTCTTCTACAGTATTTAGCCTTTTGTTAAAGATTCTGTAAGCATGGTTATTCAATGAATACCCCAAGAAGATACCTTCATCTGATTTGGAATCAAACTTTCCAAGACTTTCCTTTCCATTGTTTAAAACAAAAACCTTACTTCCAAATACTCTAAAATAGTTTATGTTAGGATTTTTACCTTTGTATAATTCATAGGGAGTTTTCTTAAGAAAAGGTCTGACTAAAACACGGTTTAATACATGGCAAGCAGTGCTAACAGCATCAGCCCAAAAATATTTTGGTAATGCTTTCTCATTAAGCATTGTCCTCGCTAACTCTTCAAGAGAACGATTTTTCCTTTCAACTACACCATTCTGTTGAGGAGTTCTAGGAGCAGAAAAATTATGCTTGATACCATGTTTATCATAAAATTTATTGAAATTTTCGTTTGAAAACTCTCCCCCATGATCACTTTGAATACAAGAGATAAAATAGCCTTTTTCATTTTGAATTTGTTTCGCAAATTTCTTAAACAAATGGAAAGTATTAGATTTTAATTTTAAAAATAATGTCCAGGTAAATCTTGAGTAATCATCTACTATAACCAGTGCATATAGATTTCCTCCTAAACTCATAGTTCTAGAAGGACCAAAGAGATCCATGTGCAAAAGTTCAAGAGGTCTAGAAGTTGAAACAATATTTTTCTGTGAAAAAGAATTCCTTACTTGTTTCCCCTTTTGACATGCATCACATACTTTGTCTTTCACAAACTTAAGTTTAGGTAAGCCAACTACAAGATCTTTAGAAATCAGTTTATTAAGATGATTCATATGAATATGAGCTAACCTCCTATGCCACAACCATAAATCATTCTCTTTAGAAATTAAGCAACAATTTTTAGCAGAATTAGTATCTAACATGTAAATATTGTTGATCCTCTTACCAATGAATCGACACTGCTCGAATCTGATTTGATTATTTGACATTGATCTTGACCAAAGACAACTTTGTGTCCTTTATCACAAAGCTGGCTAATACTAATCAAATTATGTTTTAACCCCTCAACATATAATACATTGTTAATAATACCTGATTCAGTGCATTTGATGTCACCTATTCCAAGGATTCTTCCTTTGTTATTATCCCCATAGACAACAATCCCACCATTCTTTATTTTTAAGTTGTAAAATTTTGTAATATCACCTGTCATGTGTTTAGAACAACCACTGTCAAGGTACAAGAGATCTTCAATTTGTTTTGCCTGAAAGAGAAATTAGTATAGTTGTAGTACAAAATGATACAGAATTGAAATAAACAATTAATTTTGCACTAGAAGTAAAATTTTAATCGATTAATTTGATATTCAATCGATTATCAAGTTCTGGAGAAAATATATCAGAATAATAATCAGTTTAAACGAGGAATAATTGGTTAAATTTATCATTTTAATGATTTTAACTGATATAAATTCAGTTTAATCGATTAAAACAACTAAACTAGATTCCATAGAGCATTTTAATCGATTAATTCGTATTTCAATCGATTAAAATTGTACGAACAAATTTTCTGATATTCTCTGTAAGTGATTTTAACCGATTAAAATAGTTTTATATCAGTTAAAATACTCAGTCCATGAATCCAGAAACAGAATTTGCTGATTTGATACATAGAGACTTCTATAATTGTTCCTGCAAAAAAGATTTGGCATATTTCTGGTACCCCTTTTTAATTACTGGGTCCAATCATGTTATTTGAAATGAATTTTTGGGTATCCACTTCATTCTACCTTTAGGAATAGCATATTTCTTAATTCTACAATATTTCACAGAATGACCTTTTTTCATGCAGTAAAAACATTTAATAAATGGAGACGACACAAATTTACTATATGCAAAATAATTTTTAAATTCTCTAGTTTTCTTTCCAATAGGAGGTGTAAAACCTATACCACCACGATCAATAACCAATTTTTGGGAATCAAGTATCATATCAAGACTAGTTTTTCCTTGTGCAAGTTTAGATGCAGTTTTTATTAAATATGTTAATTTCTCTTGTAACTCAGGACAATTTTTACAATCTTTAACATTACACATGCAATCAGAGTTATTACCTATTTCCAAATTTTCATTCTTGGTTTCTTCATTAACTATTTTCTTTTCAAGAAGAGTGATCTTGTTTTCTAATAAACTATTCATGCTTTTTAGTCTTTTGTTTTCAATTTCTAATCTCTTAGCTACTGCATGCATTTCATAAAAAGCATCTTGTAATGAACTATAATTCATAGTAGTTGTTGAGTCAAAACTTACACTGGTTATTGGAGAATCCGAATTGACCATTAAGCATATCTCTGTTATTTCTTCATAGGTCATTTCAAGGGTTTTCCACATTTGTGCAGCAGTTTGACAATGTGCTATCCTGAAAAAATCATTTCTGTTAAGTGCAGATATGATAATATTCTTGGCAATACAATCATCTTGGATTAATTTCTTTTCACAATCATTTAAGCTAGACCAATCTTTGTTAAAAACATAAGTTCCTTGTTCAATGATATTCCAAACATTTATACCAACAGATTCAATAAAGATCTTCATCCTAATCTTCCAAAAAGAGTAATATGTACCACAAAACAGTGGAGGTCTATCAATACAAGCACCCTCAGAAAATTTATTCCCAGCCATTTGGATCGAAAGACTTGAATAATTCTCAAGAACCTTGCTCTTGATACCAATTGTTAGAAATGTAGGCTGAGATCAAGAGGGGAGGTGAATTGATCTTTGAAAGATTTTCACAATTTAAAGATTATCTATTTCAAAGATTAAGATTTCTGACCAATTTTTGAATCACACACAGCAAGCAATAAAAAATAAATGCAGTGACAGAATTAAAGGAGAGAAAGGTTTAGAAAGATACAACCAAGATTTATACTGGTTCACCCAATCCCAGGGCTACGTCTAGTCTCCAGCCAAATTCCAGACGGGTTCCACTAGATTGAACGTTTTACAGATTACAACTTTTATCTCACACTCAATCTACCACAAGAACCACAATTCTAGTTCTTGCAACTAAACCTTCACCAAGAACCAAATTCCAGTTCTTGATCAACCCTGCAGCCAAATTCCAGCCATAGAAACCAGTGCCCACAATTCCAGGCACCCACAATACAGTAAAGAAAGTAAAGAAAAAAATAGAAGAAACTTAGAACGCTCAAACCATATTTATGCAGCTCTGTAGTATGTGTTTCTTCTCCAAAAGAATGTAATTTTGCCTCAAGAAAGAACTTCTCTGAACTTCACAAAAACTAACGTGATTCTCTCTTGAAAGTAGCACTTATGATTGCTTGATTGATTGCTAAAAGATGTGTTTTAAAAAGTTCAAGCAACACTGTTTATGTAGAAGATTTTCAAAACAGATGGTTTATTTAATCTGTTAAAATAATCTTTTAATCTATTAAAAGTCTTGTTTTAATCTGTTAAAATTTCTTTTAATCGGTTAAAAAGTTCTTGATTATTTTCCAGATTTGTTTTAACTGATACTAAAAGTGGTGATGAAGATCTTATTGAATTACTTTGGCAAAGATCTTGTTGATTTGATAAAGACAAAATGAAGTCAAGGCTACTTTGCTAACAGTCAAAAGTTACTTAGATAAAAGGGTAGTGAGATTAGTGTGTCTGCAGCTCCGCTTAGGTATAATCATTTTTATCTTTCTGCTGCATGAGGTTTCTTCATTTAAAAGATTTTGCAAATGCCTCTAAAAAATGTTTTAACGGTTAAAAACAAAGCATTTTGACAAAAGCTTTCTTAATCAACTATTTTAACTAATAGAATATAAGCTTTATCAACTAAAATGTTCTTCACACTTTTATAACAGGATTTTAACTAATATAACTTCGAAATAACCGGTTGTTTTCATTAAAGGAAGTTTTGAAAACCTTCAGTCAGTATTTTAACTGATATAGTTTCGAAATAACCGATTAAAATCACTTAAAATGTTCAGAGAAGTGTTCTGGCAGTATTTTAATCGATACAACTTCGAAATAATCGATTAAAACCACTTGGAGTACTGTTTGACCGATCAGAATGGGTTTATGACCGATCAGAACCAGATATGATCGATCAGAATTGAGTTATGACCGATCAGAATTATTTTAATCGATTAAAACTACGTTTCAATCGATTAAATCAACTTAAGAAAATTTGTACTAAGCGTTTTAATCGATTAAAACGGATTTTTATCAGTTAAAATCACTTGAAAAAGTTTATAAGAATATCTTGCAGTATTTTAATCGATTGAAAGACGAAACAATCGATTAAAACAAATTAGAAGATTTTTTACAAAGAGTTTTAATTGATAAAAACATTGTCGTATCAGTTAAAACAAATCTGGAAAATAATCAAGAACGTTTTAATGGATTAAAAGAAGTTTTAACAGATTAAAACAAGACTTTTAACAGATTAAAAGATTATTTTAACAGATTAAATAAACCAGCAGTTTTTAAAATCTTCTATATAAACAGATTTGCTTGAACATTTAATATATATCTGATACACATCTTTTGGCAATCAATCAAGCAATCAAAAGTGCTACTTTCAAGAAAGAATTACGCTAGTTTTTGTGAAGTTCATCAAAGTTCTTTCTTGAGGCAAAATTGCATTCTTTTGGAGAAGAAACAACATATTGCAGAACTGCATAAAACTGATTTGAGCGTTCTAAGTTTCTTCTATTTGTTTCTTTACTTTCTTTTACTATATTGTGGGTGCCTGGAATTGTGGGCACTGGTTTCTGTAGCTGGAATTTGGCTGCAGGGTAGGTCAAGAACTAGAATTTGGTTCTTGGTGAAAGGTTAGGTGCAGGAACTGGAATTGTGGTTCTTGTGGTAGATTGAGTGTGAGGTTAAGGTTGTAATCTGTAAAACATTCAATCTAGTGGAACCCAGTTGGATATTGGCTGGAGACTGGACGTAGCCCTGGGATTGGGTGAACCAGTATAAACCTTGGTGATATCTTTCTAAACCTTTCTCCTCTTTAATTCTGTCACTGCATTTATTTTTTATTACTTGCTGTGTGATTCAAGAATTGGTCTGAAATCTTAATCTTTGAAATAGATAATCTGTAAAATTTGCGAAAATCTTTCAAAGATCAATTCACCCCCCCTCTTGATCTCAGCCTCTTTTTCTAACAGATATGACACCGTTTATATCAATTAAAACTCTTTGTAAAAAATCTTCCAAACTGTTTTAATCGATTGTTTCGTCTTTCAATCGATTAAAATACTGCAAAACATTCTTATAAACTTTTCTAAGTGATTTTAACTGATAACAATCTGTTTTAATCGATTAAAAAACTTTGAAAAAAGTTCACTTAGTTATTTTAATCGATTGAAACACATTTTAATCGATTATAATTCTGCCAAAAGATTTCATAAAATTTTCTAAGTTATTTTAACTGATAGCGAGCTTGTTTTAATCGATTAAAACATTCTGGAAAAACCTCTTAGTTGTTTTAATCGATTATTTCGCATTTGTATTGATTAAAATACTGACAGAACAACTTTCAAAACACTTCAAGTTATTTCAATCGATTATTTCGAGTTTGTATCGATTAAAATTCTCGCGTAACACTTTTCAAAATAGTCTAAGTCATTTTAATCGATTATATCACTTCTATATCAGCTTAAAATATCGCGTGAAGGTTTTCAAAAATCCTTCTAATGAAAACAATCGATTATTTCGAAAATATATCGCTTAAAAACCTGTTACAAAAGTGTTAAGAACATTTTAGTTGATAAAGCTCATATACTATTAGTTAAAATAGTTAATTAAAAACCTTTTAACAAAATACTTTGTTTTTTAATCGTCTAAACATTTTTTAGAGGTATTTGAAAAATCTTTTAAATGAAGAAACCTCATGCAGCAGAGAGATAAAAATGATTATACCTAAACAGAAATGCACACTCACTAATCCCACTACTCTTTTATCTAAGTGACCTTTGACTGTCACAAAATAGCCTTTGACTTTATTTTTGACTTCATCAAATCAACAAGATCTTTGCCAAAGTAATTCAATAAGATCTTCATCACTTTCACTCAGAAAATAGAACAACATTTTTCAAACAAAAGTTAAGTGCTGTGAGTGCCTGAGAACTGTTTGTTGGAGGAAAAAGGGGCTTTTGGAACCTGGTGTGGGCTAGAAGCGATAAGAATCACTAAGTGGAGTTCTTTAGTGGATTGTGTGTTGTGCCGTCTCTAGGGAAAGTTGTTCTTCATCTCTTGTGGGTTTCAAGAGAGGTGTTTTCTTTACTTTATCTTTTCTATTGTTATTTGTTGTAACAACTTTTATTATAGTGACAACGTTAATCCTCTGTTTGAGTGATTAGCAACTGGATGTAGGGTCTTTTGATCTGAACCAGTATAAATCTCCTGTGTAAGACTCTATCTCTATTCTATTTACGTTTACATAGTATTTTAATCGGTAAAATTTGGGGAAAATTTTTAAAACCTAATGTTTGTTAAGAAACCAATTCACCCCCCCCTCTTGGTTTTTGTCCGACAACGCAAACATTCCACTGCGCGATTCTAACAAGTGGTATCAGAGCCAAGGTCACGAGTTCGATTCCTAGTGGGGCAATTGTTGAGGGGGAGATTGTTGCGGGTTGCACAATTGTCCCATGGCGGAGGCCGAGTGGGCCAAGTCACAATCCAAGAGTGGGATACCTTGTAGGACAATTGCTGAGGGGGAGATTGTTGCAGGTAGCATCAATTGTCCTGTGACGAAGGTCAGGTGGGCCGAGTCACAATTGAATCGTGGCGCTTGGGCTATTAAAGTAAAAAGAGTTGTGCTCTGACTAATGGCTATAGCTTTTGGCCTAGTGGTAAGGGCTCGATCCTAACAATCACCATGTTGACTCCTTTAACCTGTGATCTAATAGTGGAACCACTTACAATGAGGTTGGCATAGAAGGCCCTTACAAGATCAAGTTGAATGTTGCCTGTGTACTCCAAGAAGGACTTCAATTTCTGATTCTTTAGTTGTCTTCTCAGTGAAGTAAAGCCTTCTCCATCCAGCCATGTAAACCGTATGTATTTAGGAATCACAAGCTATTTTTGGCTAAAATGAGTGAAGAAATTATTCATCTTCTCTACATCACCATTAAACCAGTTTTCAAGGTGGCCCCCTTGATTTCCAGTAGCGGAGGAGGATTCCCCCTTTTTCTTTTTCCTCCCAGATTTTGATCTTTTGAACATATTTGAAGAAAAAATTGATTTTGTTTGAAGAGAAGAAGTAGAATTAAATTGAGAAGGTAGTAGAAACTATAATTGATAAGGATTTGCAGAACCTGAATTTGTACAAAAAAATAGAGACTGCATTTGATAAATTTATGAATTCCGAAAGTCAGTCAATGGAGTCTGTTTTGAGTTTCCATCTTTATCAATTTGTTGTGTTCCCTTGACCGAATACAAAGGTACAATTCTTGGACAGTGGGTTGCAGGATATATCAGCTATTTTGATCTTTTTGAAGAGATAAGGGTTGGCTGGTCAACAATGTTATTTAATGCAGCTGAGAATCAGAACTTGAGATTTATTTATTGATTTGCTACTTGAAATACAAAATTCTGCAATTAACATATATTGAAACAATTTTCAAGAACAAATTAATCGATTAATTATCAAATTTTATCAATTAATTTTGATCTGGATTTAATGGTTAGAGATAGCATAATGGAATAATAATCGATTAAAACGTAAAAGAATCGATTATTTTTGTACTAGATGTGGTTACTCGAAATAACAACAGAATTTTAATTGATTAAAATGAAAAAGAATTGATTAATTTTAACCATTTACAATTTTAACTCGATGTAAATCATTTTTAATCGATTAAAATAGAGATAGTAAATCTATATTAAAATTTTGAGAACATTTTAATCGATTAAATCGCGAGAATAATATTTAACATAGTACAGAGACCTCTTCAAAATCTTCTGTTAATGAATTTAATCGATTATTTTAAAAGTTTAATCGATTAAAACAGAAACATTATTGTTGTTTCCAACATTTCAATCAATTAAAATTGTTTTGTATCAGTTAAAATAATCATACCATGACTTTTACTCCTTGTATTTCATATTCATTATACAAATTTGCTCTCTATGTACCAAGAGATCTTCATATCATTGTTCCTGCAAAAGAAATTTATAATATTTAGTACCCTTTGATGATAATAGGGTCCTTTTAAGTTATTTGAAATGAACTTTTAGGAACCCACTTCATCTTACCTTTTAGCATAGCATATTTCTTAATTCTACAGAATTTAACAAAGTGACCTATTTTCATGCAATAGAAACATTTAATGATAGATGATGAGTATGGTTTTTTATATGCATTGTAATTTTTTATTTTTCTGATTTTCTTGTTAGATGTAAATCCAATGCCAGTTTTATCAAGAACAAGGTTTTGTGAACCAAGAAGAATATCTAGATTGGCTTTGCATTGTGTAAACTTTGAAACGATTTTTGACAGATATTCAATCTTCTTTTGTAGATCTGAACAATTTTCACATGGTTTGATTTTATTACACAAGCAATCAGAATTATCATGGATTAATTTCAAGTAATCAAGATCAGTTTCATCCTCAAGTATTTTCTTTTCAAGAGTTTCAACCTTATTCCCTAACTAGTTGTTCATGCCTTTTAATCTTTTGTTTTCTTTTTCAAGTTTCTTGGATTGTTCATGCATCTCATTAAAGGCATCTTGTAATGAATTGTAATTCATAAAATTTGTAGAAGAAGTAGAACTTACACTACTGGTTGAGAAATTCTGATTAGCCATCAAACACAAGTTAGCTTCTTCATCATTAGAATTTTCTGTTGACGAGGTATCATTGTCATCCCAAGCTATGTATACTCTCCTCTTTATCTTTTCTTCTTTCTTATCATTGTGCTTGTTTTTTTCTAAGCATTCCATTCTTATATGACCCTGCTTACCACAATCATAGCACTTATAGTTAAAAGAATCAGATTTCTTTTATACCTTTCCTGTCTTTCTTTATCTTGAATTCTTTTTCTTGAGAAATCTTGAATCACTTTCTTCTTCAGATTCTTTATCTTTTTCTTCAGCTTTGAATTCTATGCTCTTTCCTTTCTTTTCAAAAATCTCTTGCTCATTGAACCTATTAATTTCCATCTCATGTTCTCTGAGCTTACCAAATAAGGAGGTTGTTGTCATGATAGATAAATCTTTTAACTCTGAAATTGTTGTGACATTTGGCTACCATGACCTGTCAAGACATTTTTGAACTTTGATATTCAATTCCTCTTTATCAAAAGGCATACCTAGACCCATTAAATGATTGATGATGTGAGTAAAGCATTTCTGTACATCTGTAATGCTCTCTCCAGTTTTCATTTTAAACAGCTCATATTCTCTAATAAGAGTATGCTTTCTTGCTCTTTACACATCAACAGTTCCTTCATGGGTAACTTCAAGGACTTCCCACATTTCCTTGGCAGATTTTCATTGAGACACCCTAAAATATTCATCCATATTAAGTGTAGATGTAATTATGTTCTTGGCAGTACAATCACTTTGAACTTTTCTCTTTTCTTCATAATTTCAACTGGACCATTTTTTTTCTGTAGTTAGTGGACCATTTACAATTACATCCCCAAACATTTCTATCAATAGATTCAATAAAGATCTTCATCCTTATCTTCCAAAATGGATAATCTATACCACAAAATAGTGGAGGTCTGTTAATAGAAGCACCCTCAGAAAAAGATAATTTGTTTTCAGCCATGGAAAAAATTTGGACCGAAAGTCTTGAGTGATTTTTAAGACCCTGCTCTTGATACCAATTGTTTGAAATGTAGGCTGAGATCAAGAGGAGGGGTGAATTGATCTTTGAAAGATTTTCGCAATTTACAGAATACAGATTATCTATTTCAAAGATTTTGAATTTTTGATCACTTCTTGAATCAAGAAAAATAAGCAATTCAATGTAAGACACAAGAGAGTAAACGTTTATAGAAAGACAACCAAGATTTATACTGGTTCACCCAAACCACAAGGCTACATCCAATTCTCAGCCAAATTCCAGTTGAGTTCCACTAGATTGAATGTATTACAGATTACAATTCCGAATCTCACAACACCCAATCTACCACAAGAACCAAATTCCAGTTCTTGTTTAAACCTATAACCAAATTCTAGTCACAGAACCCGTGCCCAACAATTTCAAACACCAACAATTCAGTAAAGAATTAAAGAAATAAAAAAGGAAGAAATCAGAACAATAAAACCCGATTTATGCATTGATATTTTAGAGGCATTTTCAAATTCTTTTAAATGATCAAACCTCATGCAGTAGAGAGATATGAATGAATACCTATTAATATTGATGATGACTCACTAAATAGTCTACCCTTAAACCCAAGTAGCCTTTGACTTCATCAAATCCACAAGATCTTCATTTTATCATAAAGTTCAATAAGATCTTCAAAACTTTCACAATTAACTTGAGAATTATGATCCTTGCTCTTGTATCCAGGTACTCTGTAAATTCATCTGACATTGGAAGAAAAATAAATTAGAATCAACATAATTTAAGTGATTAAATAACAATTCAAATCATAATTACATCAACATTTTCCACTTAACAAATGGGTGTGGTGGATTAAAGGATGTTTAAAATCTGCTTCCATATCAGTACTTGTGAACAGTAGTCCAACAAAAGAGTTCCTCCCTAAAAAGGGATTAAGACGGAGAGTTCCTTTGGCCCTGTTCCTTTTCTTAGTGGTAGTTGAAAGGTTAGCTTGGGTGGTAAGACAAGCAATGGTGAAAGGAAAGCTACAAGGAGTCAGAGTGGGGGAAAAGGAGCTTCAGGTTAATCTCCTACAGTTTGCGGATGACACTTTGTTTTTAAGTGATGGAAAACCCAATAACATTACGGTTATCAAAGCAATCTTGAGATGCTTCCAGTTAGCTTCGGGATTGAAGGTCAATTTAAGAAATACAAAATTAGGAGGAATAGGGGTAGAGTCTGATTCACTGGAAAGCTATGCACGAGAATTAGGTTGTAAGACAATGGTATTGCCATTTAGATATCTGGAGTTAAAAGTTGGAGGTAAGCACAGAAGGCACGAATTTTGGGATGATGTCCTAAGTAAAATAAAGAAAAGACTTTCTAGGTGGAGAGGTAAAATGTTTTCTTTGGCAAGGAGGGTATGTTTGGTAAAATCGGTTCTTTCTACGGTACCATTATTTTACTTATCGATGTTCAAATTGTTGGTTAGAGTGGTAAAAGAGATAAGAAAGCTCCAAAGGGTGTTCGTGTGGGGCTGGGGCAAAGAAGAGAAAAAGATAACGTGGTAAAATGACAAAAAATCTATAGAAGAAAGGAAGAAGGTGGGTTAAAGGTGAAGGAAATTAAGAGGTTTAACGACTCCTTGCTAGCAAAATGGAAATGGAGGCTAGGAGTCGAGTCAAAAGGACTATGGAAGGAAGTAGTGGAAGCCAAATACGGGTCTTGGAGAGCACTAGACGAACCGTAAAACATTAATAAGGACTCAAAATGGTGGCAAGATATAAAAAGAATATGTAAGGCTGACGATGACAGAGCTTGGTTTGATAAACATGTGACATGGATGTTGCCGCCGTCCGTTCCGACGTCTAGGGACATCTCGAACGTTTATGCGAGCGGTCGCAAAAAGATGGTTTAGACTCACGTTTTATTTTTAAATGTGTTCATTGCTTCCGAGGTGCTCAACAACTGAACTATCCTCTAATAAAAGCAAGGTTTTCGAAAAGGGGTTCTTATGGAGTCGCCACCAATGTTTTGACCGTAAACATTGGAAAAGGATAAAAAGGCATTGATTTTAATAAAAACCAAACTTGGCCATTATAACCAGAGTTGGGTAAGGGAGTTAGTTACGTGTGGGGAAGGTGTTAGCACCCCCACAACGCCCCTTTCGGGTTCCCTATGACGGATTCATTCATTAAGTGAAGATTACGAGAAATTATGCTATTACCCTATTTTATTGCATAATATTTAAAAGATGACTATCTACATGACTTTATTTCATATTGCATACATAAAGCAATAAATAAAGCAATAAATGAAGCACTTGTTGGATTTGATGAAGACATATTGAGTTGATATAGTTTAGTTTGTGGGTGTGTAGTTGAATAGGTTAGAAGTTTAGAACTTAATCTCTTGATAGGCAAATAAATCTTGTGATAAGCGCCTTGAAATGATGCATCTCATTGAAATCATTTTTCTGCATGAAAAACTAACATATAAGCATTAAAAGAACAAACTAAGTTTTTAAATCTGTTGAAAAGGAATTTCAATCTGTTTAAATCACTTAACATAAGAAGTGTACATATAGAGTCGAAATTTCAATTGGTTGAATCGCAGAATCAACAGGTTAAAATGTTCTTAATGAATTTTTCAAATATCAAAGGTTTCGCATTTTCAATATGTTAAAATGTTTTTTAATCTGTTGAAAGAGAAAGACTATTTTTCAGTCTAAGTGTTTTTATAATTTCAATCTGTTGAAATACTTTTCAATCTGTTGAAATAGAGAGACTATTTTTCTGTCTAAGAACCTACAGGATTTCAATCTGTTGAAATGTTTTTTAATCGATTGAAATAGAGAGCTATCATTTTTTCATTAAGCTATTTCAATCCATTGAAAACACGAATCAATCGATTGAATGAAGTTTTAAATAAAATCAATCGATTGAAACATCGTTCTAATCGATTGAAATGCATTCTGATCGACCATAATTCGATTCTAATCGATCATAATTAGTTCTGATCGATCATAATGCTGTTTTAATCGATCATAATTGATTCTAATCGATTATATGTTCATTCTGATCGATTACTTTCTACTTTGAATCAGTTTTTAACAGATTAAACGTTCTGGTACTCTCTTTTACTCTATAAATACAAATTTGATCTATCTTCTGAAATATACAATTTGTGAAAACATTTGAAAGCAATCTTTGAGCTATCATATCTGTGACTTTCTCTGTGCATTCAAGAACTGTTCATATCATAAGGTGCTTTGATCAAGATTGTTGTTAATCAAAGAGAGAAAGTTCTGAGTTAGAATTGCTTCTGGACATTTGTACTGATAAAGCTGCAGTCCAGGTTTTTTCTTTTCATACTCTTGTGTAAAGTGTGATTGTGCAGATTGGATTTTGGATCTGCACTCGGTTACGATGACTTGGATTTGGTTACTTGGGAGGTTTTCAAGAATTTATCTTGTGGGTTTGTAAGATAGTTCTTGGGGTAGATTGGTGAATATCTACTGGTTGTAATTTTCACTTGGAATTAGTGGAACTTGGCAGATTTGTCAAGAACTGGATGTAGCTCTGGTAAAGAGTGAACCAGTATAAACTTTTGTGTTGATTTTCTGTTTTCATCTCTTTTATTTCTTGTTCATATTCTTGCTGTAATTAAAATCAAATCTACCTATAGAAGAATTGAATAAAGATAAATCATTCTTCCCAAAGAAAGTGTGTTTTGCGAAAAAGTTTTCTAAAGTTCAATTCACCCCCCTCTTGAACTCAACCATTAATTCTTTCAATTGGTACCGAGAGTTGGTTCTTGTAAGTTACTCAAGAATTCGGTCCAAGAATGGTCGAGGGAAAGATGAATTTTTCGGAAGGAGCATCCATAAACAGGCCTCCTCTTTTTCTTGGTGTGAATTATTCTTTCCGGAAGGTTAGAATGAAAATCTTTATTGAATCTCTTGATAGAGGTATTTGGGAAACAATTGTCAATGGGCCTTTCAAACCAACTCATACAGTAGATGGTAAAATTGTTGAGAAAAATTGGGCTGAGTTAACTGATGCAGAAAATAGGAGAGTCCAATATGATTATACTGCTAAAAATATTATTACCTCTGCTTTAAATCTTGATGAGTTTTTCAGGGTGTCTCAATGTGCCTCTGCCAAAGAGATGTGGTAAATTCTAGAGGTCACTCATGAGGGTACATCTAACGTGAAAAGGGCAAGAAAGCATGAGTTAATTAGAGACTATGAATTGTTTAAAATGCAGCAAGGGGAAACAATTGCAGATGTACGTAAAAGATTCACGCATATAGTCAATCATTTAATTGGGCTAGGAAAGACTTTTGACAAGGAAGAGTTGAACATCAAAATCTTGAAGTGTTTGGACAGAACTTGGCAACCAAAGGTGACAGCTATATCGAGAATCAAGAGACTTGATCGAAATGACTATTGCTTCACTATTTGGTAAGTTAAGGGAACATGAGTTGGAAATCAATCGGTTCAAAGAACAAGAGAATGCGAGAGAAGAAAAGCAGAAACATTGTTCTTAAGACGATTGAAGAAAACAGATGAGTCCGAAGAAGATGAATCCGAGAACTCGACTTTGTTGGTTAAGAAGTTTGGGAAATTTCTTAGAAGGAAGAACAGAACTGGCTAAATAAAAAGGTACACTGATAAAAAGACTGAATCTATTCAAAATACTGTTACTTGTTATTCTTGTGGTAAGCAGGGACACATAAGGAGTGACTGTCCGGAAAAGACCAAGAATCAGAACAAGAAAGAGTCAAAGTACAAAGGGAAAAAGGCCTACATAGCTTGGCAAGATAATGATTCATCCTCCAGTTCTGCATCTAAAAGTGAAGAGGTGAACCTATGTTTGATGGCTGGCTGTGAATCCTCTTCATCACATGTAAGTTCAACTCCCACAAAAAATGAAATGAATTACAGCACATTACTAAATGCTTTCAATGAAATGCATAGTGAAGCCAGAAATTTATCTCATACAAATAATCGGTTAAAAGGACTAAATAACTGGTTAGAAAATAGCGTTAAAATTCTGGAAAAAGAGTTATTAGAAAGCAAAATAGATATAGAACATCTTGAAATAATCTATTCATCTGCTGATAATGCTGCTGCTAACAAGAATTGTGAAAAGTGTATTCTTCTACAGAATAAGGTTTGAAAGTGATCCTAGCAAAGATCTCAGTGATTTGATGAAGTCAAAGATAAAGTCAAAGGTCAACTCTGCAACAGTCAAACAAGTGATTCAGAAGAATGGAGCTGAAGACTTAGAGTGTCTAACAGAAAGCTTAGGTAAAACCACTTTACCTTTTCCATTGCATAAAGCTTCTTCACTCATTTTGCAAAATGCCTAACAAATCAAACAAAAGCATTTTGACAAAGAACTTTCTTAACAATGTTTTTAACTGATATAGTTTTAAAAGAAACAATTAAAATCACTTAGAATGCGTAAAGAAGTGTTTTTACAGTATTTTAATCGATACAAACTTCTTTTAATCGATTAAAACCCTTTATGACTGATTAGAATTCGAATATGACAGGTCAGAATGATATATAATCGATCAGACGTTAAAAATGAGCAATCAGATATATTTTAATCGATTAAAACACGTTTTAATCGATTAAAACCACTTTGGAAGTCAGGATGATCGATCAGAATGAAATTATGACCGATCAGAGTTGGTTATGATCGATCAGAATTGAATTATGACCGATCAGACTTATTTCAATCGATTAAAAAGAATTTCAATCGATTAAAATGACTTGGAAAATCTTTGTACAGAGTTTCAATCGATTAAAACGTATTTCAACCGATTAAAACAACTTAGAAAAATTCTGTGCAGGTTTTTAATCGATTAAAACGACTTTATATCGGCTAAAATAACTTGGAAAGTTTTATAAGAAGGTTTTAAGCAAATCAATCGATTAATACGCGAATCAATCGATTGAATTACTCTTTGAAAATGTTTGTAAAATGTTTTAACTGATATAAACATGGTTGTATCAACTAAAACCATTCGTTAAAGAAACAAGAACGCATTAATGGGTTGAAAGGACTTTTAACAGATTATAACGGCTATTTCAACAGATTAAAACAAACTTTCAACAGATTAATTAATGCAGCAGATTTGAAAATTCTCTTTAAAAACAATTTTGCTTGAAACTTTTAAACAGAGATTGAACATCAGTTTTTAAACATCCAAAGCAATCAATTCAAGCAACAATTAAGCATCCTTTTCCAAGAAAGATTCGTAACTTCTTTGTGAACTTCTTTTTGAAATCTTTCTTGAGGCACTTTTGCATTCTTTGAAGGAGGAACTTACGAGTGGATAAGCGTAATCCGGTTTGAGCTTTCTAAGTTTCTTCTTTTCAATTGCTTGTCATTTCTTTGTATTGTGTTGTACCTGGAATTTGGGTACAAGTTTTCTGCAGCTGGTAGGTGGTTGTAGAAGTTTCCAAGAACTGGAATTTGGTTCTTGGTGGAGAGGTTGAGTACAGGAACTGGAATTTGGTTCTTGTACTTGTTTGGTGCCTGGAATTTGGGCACTTGGTTTCTCTACTAACCGGAATTTGGTTGTAGAGGTTTTCAAGAACTGGAATTTGGTTCTTGGTGAAAGGTTTGGTGCCTGGAATTTGGGTACTTGGGTTCTCTCGTGGCTGGAATTTGGTTGCGAGAGGTTTCCAAGAACTGGAATTTGGTTCTTGGTGGAAAGGTTAAAATCAGGAACTGGAAATTGGTTCCGGTGTTAGAGTAGGTGTAAGATTGTTGAGTCCGTAAAACATCTATTCTAGTGGAACCCAGCTGGAATTTGGTCGGAGACTGGACGTAGCCCTGGTATTGGGTGAACCAGTATAAAATTACCGGTGAAATCTTTCCTAACCTTTCTCTCTTTAAATTCAGTTGTTGCGCTTGTATTGTTTAATTGCTTTGTGATTCGTGAATTGATTAGTAAACTTAATTTTCGAATTAGATAATCTGTTTATTGCGAAAAACTTTCAAAAATCAATTCACCCCCCCTCTTGATTTAAAACTACTTTTCTAACAATTGGCATCAGAGCGAGGTGCTTGAAAGTTAATCAAGTTACTTCGATCCATGGCATTTTCTGAGGGAGCGTGCATTGATAGACCTCCACTGTTGAGTGGAACAGATTACCTATATTGGAAAATAAGGATGAAAATCTTCATTGAATCTGTTAGTATAAATGCTTGGAATGTTATTGAACAGGAAAATGATATTGCTAACAGAATCCAAGATGATTGTATTGCCAAGAATATCATCTTATCCGCCCTTAACAGAGATGATCTTTTCAGGATTGCACACTGCCAAACTGCTGCACAAATGTGGAAGATCCTTGAAAATACCTATGAAGAAGCACCGAGAAATATGCTTGATGATCAACTCGGAATCATCAAAAACCAAGTGTAAGTTCTGAATCTATAAACTATAGCTCATTACAAGATGCTTTCTTTGAAATACATGAAGTAGCAAAGAAATTAGAAACTGAAAACAGAAAATTGAAAAGCATGAATAGGTTACTAGAAAACAAGATCATTATTCTTGAAAAGAAAATAATTGATGAAGAAAAGTTAGAATTAGAAAATAATATTGATTGCATGTATAATGTTGAAGATTGCAAAAACTGTCCTGAGTTACAGAAACAAGTATCATATCTAGTAAAAACCTCATCTAAATTGGCACAAGGAAAAAATAATCTTGATAAGATACTTAATTCCCAAAAATTAGTTATTGAACGTGGTGGTATAGGTTATACACCGACCATTGGAAAGAAAACCGAGCTTTCAAAAATTATTTTGCATATAGTAAAACAGTTTCATCTCCATTTATTAAATGCTTTTACTTGTATGAAAATGGGTCACTCTGTTAAATATTGCAGAATCAAAAAGTATGCCATTCCTAAAGGAAGAATGAAATGGGTTCCAAAGATTAATTCCTTTCAAATAACCTGATCAGGACCCAGTAATTATAAAGGGTACCAGAACAATTCTTAATTTGTTTTGCAGGAACAAGTCTGGGAATCCCTTGATGATCAGAGCTGCGAAATCAGGTTACGAGTATTTAAACAAATTGTTTTAATTGATATATAACAATATTAATCGATTATAATAACTTACAGAACATCTGTCAGTACCATTTTAATCGATTAAAATGTCGAAATAATCGATTGAACTGATCTCAGGATTTTGGTTTAAATGTTTTAATCGATTATAATAACTGTATATCAACTAAAAACACTTAGGTATCAAAATTAATCGATTCATTTACGTTTTAATCGATTTAAATACTGGTGATATTTTTTATTACATTCTCGTACCATACAAATCGATTCTTTCATAAAACAATCGATTAATTCACTGTAGATGTTTTCAACCCTAATGTCAAGAATCAAATTAATAGATAATGAGTTGATTAATCAATTAATTAGGTTCTGAAAACATGATTTATGACATCTAATTAAAGTTTGATAGGCCAATTCGATTAAAAAACCCAGGTCTTTATGATAATCCAGAATCTGCATAATGTGTTTAAATGTCTCTTTGAATTTCAAAAACTTGAAATCCGTTTCTTCATCAAACCAGGTTCTGAACTTATCATTTCTCAACTTATCATCTTTCTTCCGTTTTCATATTTTCAAAATCTCCTCTCAATTCTCTCTGTAAACATGATCAAAATCATGACCTGGTTCGAAGCGATCTGTCTCGAAACGTATCCATATTCAATTTTCTTTCAATGGCACAAATTTTTAAATTAGAAAGCGAAGGTCTGAACAAATCTTTGAATTGGGAACTCGACCAGTGACATAATGTGGGAAAACTATTACTGTTATTCATGAATGAAAGAGTCTTTTATTTTGACAACAACATAAACATGATTCAAGCTGTAGATGTTTACATTTCTCTTAATACTTTACATGGAATGCTGCATGGTAATACACTGAAAATCAAAGAAATTATCAAAGAATGGACTGTAACTTTTCTTATAGACACTAGTTACAAACAGGTCAAGCTGTTAGGACTGAAAACATAGTTTATCAAAGATTTTTCAGTGATAGTTGCTTCTGGTAATAAGTTATTGATTACTAGGAAGTTCAATGAACAAATGTTTACATTAGATTTCTTGATATTACCTAGCAATATATTTGAAATAATCTTGAGCATGCATTGGTTCAAAACTCTTGGTGAAATTCATTGGAACTGTGCAAATTTAAGAATTAGCTTTAATCATCAATGTCACGAGGTGACACTGTAAGGGAACCAATCTGGGACAGCAATTCAAGAATTGAATAACGTGGCACAGGGAATGTGTGTACAGGGATCAATTTTAAACTGTTGATTTGTTCCCTCGCTGAAGGCAAATATAGTGAAAGCTCTGGATTACTGTCATCACTAGTTCTGCTGTGTATACATTACTAATCATTGCCCACTCTACCAGAATAAGTTTTAGTTAACCACTTGTGCATATGATACCACTGGAAACAATAAAGTTAAAGATGATTCATTCCTCAAAGATAATGATGACTGGTTCACTGAAAGTGAGAATAACACCCATCATACTACATTAATAAGAATGCAGCTATTTGCTTGGATAATGATAACTGCAGGGTTCAAAATGGGTTGACTATTATGGAAGGAAATTCCGATCTCGGTACATCATTAACCTGTGATTCATGCAATTTATGGTATCGTGCATTCTGTGTGGGATCTGATAGTGAATGTACGTCTGTCAGTACATGGTTCTGCCTCTGATGTGTAGTAGAAATTCCATTGTGGTGTCAACCATGGACTGTAATGCAGTCAATAGTAACAGTAAACTGCCAAAAGATTTCTTTTCAGGAAAAGTTTCTGTGTCCATTACTGATACAGGAAAGTCAGCTGTTGTTGAATAAATGGTTGATAGAGCAAAATCCGTTCCAGCGAAAAGTGGTTGAGGATCAAATGACTGAGTCACGTATTTTGGCATCTGACACAAATAATCAGGGAATTTGGGATGACTAGTTCCCCTCATCATCTTTATCTTCTGCTTATTTCTATCTTTATATTGTTTGCATGGACTGTGATATTAACTGGTGTTATACCAGGAACATTTGCCTTAATCTTTGGTTAAATATGGTTTAGGATCTAATCTAGATCGATAGGCGTAAATAGAATTTAAATAGATCCCTGAGAGCTTTAGCTAAATAAGATTTTATTCGATGGATCTATTAGCTAAGATTTAATCAATATAGTTGTTAGTATTGTTAAAACATCCTTCTAAATGATCAGCTTTACAAAATATGCATTAAACATTACTTCATTTTCAAAACTGATTGTTTTAATCAATACAACATCTTGTTAATCGATTAAATGAACTTATTCAACATGTTTTAATCGATTCAAAATCGAAATAATCGATTATTTTTACTAAAGTTTCATGTTTTCAAAATCTTAAATGTTTTAATCGATTAAACTTTTCTTTCAATCGATTAAAATCATTTACCAAGAACATTTTAACCGATTATGCTCTGTTTTTAATCGATTTTTATTCTGGGAAGAAAGATTAAAGGCTTTAGTTAATGGTTGTTTCGTAAACATGCTACTAAAGCGTGATTCCCTTATCTTTACACGTGTTAATTGTATTCATTACAAACGTGTTAATGGAGATAAGTTTGAATCAACTTTAATTGATTCTTTTCATGAGTGAAATATTGATTCACTTTGTATTTTTCAAAAACTTGAGCATATTTTCGAAACCTTATATTTTATTCTTCTCTCTTCTATTCCCTATTTTTGATGAAGTCAAAAGGGGAGAAATAGTTGCATCACTTTAAGATAAATTTAAGAGCAACAGTTTAGGGGAGAAATAAGTTTTAGGGGAGAAATAAAACTGTATTACATTCTTATATTTCTCACCTAACCTCATTATCAAGTGACTTATTTTGCGAGAGATTGTTTTTTCAAAATGGTGTTTGTCTTCATCAAATAGGGGGAGAGCTGAAAGTGATCCTAGCAAAGATCTCAGTGATTTGATGAAGTCAAAGATAAAGTCAAAGGTCAACTCGCAGCAGATCAAACAAGTCACTCAGAAGAATGGAGCTGAAGACTTAGAGTGTCTAACAGAAAGCTTAGGTAAAACCACTTTACCTTTTCCATTGCATAAAGCTTCTTCACTCATTTTGCAAAATGCCTCAAAAATAGTTTTTAACAAATCAAACAAAAGCATTTTGACAAAAAACTTTCTTAACAATGTTTTTAACTGATATAGTTTTAAAAGAAACAATTAAAATCACTTAGAATGCGTAAAGAAGTGTTTTTACAGTATTTTAATCGATACAAACTTCTTTTAATCGATTAAAACCCTTTATGACCGATTAGAATTCGAATATGACGAGTCAGAATGATATATAATCGATCAGACGTTAAAAATGAGCGATCAGATATATTTTAATCGATTAAAACACGTTTTAATCGATTAAAACCACTTTGAAGTCAGGATGATCGATCAGAATGAAATTATGACCGATCGAAGTTGGTTATGATTGATCAAATTGAATTATGACCGATCAGACTTATTTCAATCGATTAAAAAGAATTTCAATCGATTAAAATGACTTGGAAAATCTTTGTACGAGTTTCAATCGATTAAAACGTATTTCAACCGATTAAAACAACTTAGAAAAATTCGATGCAGGTTTTTAATCGATTAAAACGACTTTATATCGACTAAAATAACTTGGAAAGTTTTATAAGAAGGTTTTTAAGCAAATCAATCGATTAATACGCGAATCAATCGATTGAATTACTCTTTGAAAATGTTTGTAAAATGTTTTAACTGATATAAACATGGTTGTATCAACTAAAACCATTCGTTAAAGAAACAAGAACGCATTAATGGGTTGAAAGGACTTTTAACAGATTATAACGGCTATTTCAACAGATTAAAACAAACTTTCAACAGATTAATTAATGCAGCAGATTTGAAAATTCTCTTTAAAAACAGTTTTGCTTGAAACTTTTAAACAGCAGATTGAACATCGGCTTTTAAACATCCAAAGCAATCAATTCAAGCAACAATTAAGCATCCTTTTCCAAGAAAGATTCGTAACTTCTTTGTGAACTTCTTTTGAAATCTTTCTTGAGGCACTTTTGCATTCTTTGAAGGAGGAACTTACAGTGGATAAGCGTAATCCGGTTTGAGCTTTCTAAGTTTCTTCTTTTCAATTGCTTCTCATTTCTTTGTATTGTGTTGTACACTGGAATTTGGGTACAAGTTTTCTGCAGTTGGTAGGTGGTTATAGAAGTTTCCAAGAACTGGAATTTGGTTCTTGGTGGAGAGGTTGAGTACTGGAATCTGGAATTTGGTTCTCTGTAGCATTTGGTTGTAGGTTGTCACTGGAATTTGGGCACTTGGTTTCTCTCACGAACTGGAATTTGGTTGTAGAGGTTATTCAAGAACTGGAATTTGGTTCTTGGTGAAAGGTTTGGTGCCTGGAATTTGGGTACTTGGGTTCTCTGCATGCTGGAATTTGGTTGCAGAGGTTTCCAAGAACTGGAATTTGGTTCTTGGTGGAAAGGTTAAAATCGAGAGCTGGAAATTGGTTCTGGTGTTAGAGTAGGTGTAAGATTGTTGAGTTTGTAAAACATCTATTCTAGTGGAACCCAGCTGGAATTTGGCTGGAGACTGGACGTAGCCCTGGTATTGGGTGAACCAGTATAAAATTACCGGTGAAATCTTTCCTAACCTTTCTCTCTTTAAATTCAGTTGTTGCGCTTGTATTGTTTAATTGCTTTGTGATTCGTGAATTGATTAGTAAACTTAATTTTCGAATTAGATAATCTGTTTATTGCGAAAAACTTTCAAAAATCAATTCACCCCCCCTCTTGATTTAAAACTACTTTTCTAACAAGGTTGATTACTTGATTAAAACCTTGTCTAAGTTTACTCAAGGAAAAGAGAATTTAGATGCACTTCTTGGGTCTCAAAACTGTGTTTTTGAACATACTGGAATCGGGTACAAACCTAAGGTTGGGGTGAAAACTAAAAAGTATTTGAACTTCTTTTCCTTTAGAAAAGCAACAACATCCCCTTTCTCATCTTGTCATTACTGCATGAAAAAAAGGACATACTGTAAAATTATGTCATGCTAGGAAATATTTTGTGCCACAAGGTAGAATGAGATGGGTTCCAAAACATGTTAAACAGAAAATTTGACTCCTAAGGACCCAAAATATTTAAGGGTACCAAATACTTGATGCTTGATCTTTCAGGAACAACAACAATAGTCCTTTTGGTACCTGGACAGCGGATGCTCAAGGCACATGACAGGTGACATTTCAAAATTCCAGAAACTGAGATTAAAGAATGGAGGTCACGTGACTTATGGAGACAACAACAAGGGAAGAATTCTAGGTTCGGAGATATAGGACATGGTGAATCGGTGACCATTCACAATGTTCTTCTTGTTGAAGGTCTCAAGCACAACCTAATCGAGTATAAGTCGGTTATGTGATCTAGGTCACAAAGTTATCTTCAAACCGAGAAAAATGCCTAATCTGTGAGCCGGAATCGACACGGTAATGTTGGCAGGTAAGAGGTTAAATAACATTTACATGTTAGATATCAAGCATTCTATATCATCTCAAAGTTGTCTTCTTACTAAAGAAGAAGAATCTTGGTTATGGCATAGAAGGCTTGCTCATATTCATCTTAATCATCTTGACAAACTGATTTCTAAAGAGTTAGTTTCTGGGCTACCTAAGCTTCGAATTTTGAAAGACAAAATCTGTGAAGCTTGTTTGAAAGGTAAACAAACTAGAAAATCCTTTTCAAACAAAAACATTGTTTCTACTTCTAGACCTTTGGAACTGCTTCACATGGATTTGGTTGGTCCTTCAAGGAATAAAAGCCTAGGTGGTAATCTCTATATCATGGTAATTGTTGATGATTTTTCCAGATTTACCTGGACTGTCTTTTTAAAAGCCAAATCTGATTCTTACAAATCTTTCAAAAAGCTTGCCAAGGTCTTACATAATGAAAAAGGTTATTTCATTACATCTATTCAAAGTGACAATGGTGGAGAATTTGTAAATGAAAAATTTGAATTATTCTGTGAAAAGTATGGCATAAAACATAATTTTTCTGCTCCAAGAACTCCTCAATAGAATGGTGTTGTGGAAAGAAAGAACAGATCCATTGTGGAACTTGCTAGAACAATGCTTTGTGAAAATTCTTTACCTAAATACTTTTGGGCAGATGCAGTAAACACTGCTTGTCATGTTTTGAATAGAGTCTTGATTAGATCCATACTTAAGAAAACCCCATATGAACTGTACAAAGGAAGAAAACCCAACATAAACTATTTCAGGGTTTTTGGATGTACATGTTTTGTTTTAAACAATGGGAAAGAAAATATTGGCAAGTTTGATGAGAAATCTGATAAAGGAATCTTTCTTGGTTATTCTACTAACGGCCATGCATATAGAGTCTACAATTTAAGACTGAAATCTGTTGAAGAATCAAGTACATGTTGTTTTTAATGAGTCTCCTCGAGTGTTGCAGAATAGAACAACAAGTACTGCAGATGATGAAGATTTAACTGATAATTCTTATCAGTTAAAACATCCCAGATAGCTCGAGATCGGATCATCTGTCGATCAATCAGTTGATCCCGCAAAAGCTGATCCACCAAGAATTCCTGAAGAACGGGAAGAAGATGTCCTGGAAGAGCTTCCTAAAGAATGGATTGTCCCAAGAGATCTTTCTCTAGACAATGTCATTGGGCAAATCAATAAGGGAGTATCCACTAGACATTCTCTTAATCAATTCTGCAATCATATGGCATTCATTTCACAAATAGAACCTAAAAGCTGTTAAAGAGGCATTAAATGATGAATACTTGGGTTAGTGCCATGCATGATGAGCTTAATCGGTTTGAAAGGAATAACGTGTGGGAATTAGTTCCAAAAACCAAAGATATCAATGTAATTGGTACTAAGTGGGTATTCAAAAACAAACTAGATGAACACGACATTATCACTAGAAATAAAGCTAGGTTGGTAGCCAAAGGTTATAACCAACGAGGAAGGAATTGATTTTGATGAAACCTTTGCACCTGTAGCTAGACTTGAAGGCTGTTAGACTATTATTAGCTTATGCTTGTATAAGTGGTTTCGGATTACTACGAGATGGATGTCAAGAGTGCCTTTCTAAATGGACATATCAATGAAGAAGTTTATGTTTCTCAACCTCCTGGTTTTGAAAATCACAAGCATCCCGACCATGTCTACAAATTGAAAAAGGCTCTTTATGGTTTAAAGCAAGCTCCTAGACAATGGTATGAGAGGTTAAGTAACTTCTTAATTGATCAAGGATACAAACGAGGTGAAGTTGATAAAACCCTATTCATTAAGAAACTGCAGACTCGACATTATTTTGGTGCAGGTGTATGTGGATGATATCATTTTCGGTTCTACTAATAATGCCTTGTGTAATAAGTTTGTTAAGGAAATGCAAAGTGAATTTGAGATGTCTATGATGGGAGAATTAAATTTCTTCCTTGGTCTTCAAGTTAAGCAATTAAGAAATGGCATTTTCCTAAGTCAGTCTAAATACTGTAATGAGTTGTTGAAGAAATTTGATATGCACAAATGCAAAGAATCCTCTACACCCATGTCTACTAACTGCTGTCTAGATTTAGATGAAAAAGGTAAATCTGTTGATCAAACTAAATATAGAGGTTTGATTGGTTCTCTGTTATATCTGACTGCTAGTAGGCCTGACATCATGTTCAGTGTGTGCCTTTGCGCTAGATTTTAGGAAAATCCAAAGGAATCACATCTTACCACTGCTAAAAGGATTCTCAAGTATCTTAAAGGAACCATTAATGTCGGACTATGGTATCCTGAAGGTGCATCTCTTAAACTTGTTGGATTTTCTGATTCTGACTTTGCAAGATGTAGATTGGACAGGAAAAGTACCTCTGGTACATGTCATTTACTGGGAAGCAGTCTCATATCTTGGCACAGCAAAAAGCAAGCATGTGTTGCTCTTTCAACTGCAGAAGCTGAATACATTGCAGCTGGGAGTTGTTGTGCTCAAAGTATCTATCTTAAACAGCAACTGAAAGATTATGGAGTGGCTCTTAACATGGTACCTCTGGTTTGTGATAATACTAGTGCAATAAATTTAACCAAGAATCCTATTCAACACTCTAGAACTAAGCATATTGAAATTAGACATCACTTTATTAGAGAACATGTATCTAGGGGTGATTGTGAAATCTTATTCATTGAATCTGAAAAACAGTTAGCTGACTTATTCACTAACCCACTTCCTAGAGATAGACTTAATATGCTTAGAACTGAATTAGGAATTCTGGATATATCTAGTATTGAATAACTGATTCTTTATTGTGATTATGTGCTTTTTTAACAGGTTGATAACATGCTCAATCGATTAAAATTATCTGAAAATCTTGAAATTATTTGTTTTAATCGATTGAAATTGCGAAATAATCTGTTGATTTTCTGATTATCTATCTCTGTTCATGATATGTTACCAGTTCAATCGATTAAATGAGCTTTTAATCGATTTATTTCAGTAACCTTGTAGCTCTGCATGTTTTCATCTATAAATCAATCGATTAAATCTTCGATTCAATCGATTTAATTCACTTTTGATGCTCTGCATGTTTTTCTTTCATAAATAAATCAATTAGATCTTCGATTCAATCGATTTATTTTACTTCTAATAATCTGTTTCTATATCAGAAATTGAAAAATCAATTGATTTCATGAAAAATCAATTGGTTAATTTTTTCTAGGGTTAGTTGTGTATGCGCTTCCTCTAAACAATTACTGTAGATTGGATTGAATGCATTTACAGCTGGATAAACTTCAGCTACTCTCTTAAATATCAGAGATATCCAATAAAAGTTGATTGACCCTGATTGGATATCAGATGTGAGGGTAATTAAGATGCACAGTAACAATTCTCTCTCTCTCCACCTTTACCATCCCTGCGCTGAAGCAGAACAGCAGTAAAACATTTAAGACAACTGTGAAGATGAAGGGACCGGGTGTTCTCATTTCATCTTAAGAATACAACAATGTTTGAAAAGCTTATACTTTTCCTCTTAAAACATTCTCTCTTCTCTATTTTTCTTCTGTTCATTCCACAAATCAGCATGCTCAAACGCACCAAATCCGAAAGGAAGAAGTCCAGCAAAGGAGAGTCCTCTGCTGCAATGCAAGAACCAACTGTAGGAGGATGCATTGAATCCTGGTTCAATGGGAACCAAGAGAAGATGGATTTGTTCATTCATGAAATGAGCAGGAAACAAATCAATATACCCAAGGTTCTAAAGTTTTCATGGTTAGACGCTGAAGGTTTCAGAGGGGTTCGGAAACTGCTGCAACATCAGAAACTTCAGAAGTTTCTGGAGCTAAATGGTAGGATTTACCCTGACCTGATTAAAGTCTTTTTCACCAACTTGTCATTTGAAGGATCCACTCTAAAAACTCAAGTCAAAGGAGTGGACATTGAGATTACTCCCAATATCCGGAAAGAGGTTGCTTGGACTCAAGGATGAAGGTGTAAAAGTCACCAAAGGGTATACCTCGGATGTTGAAGAATTTAACAAAGTTCAGTACTTTCATTCTTGTCTGAAGAATAGGCGTGACTCGTAAGTTCCTTCAACACTTGGAAAGTTGAAGCTTGAGGAAAGGGTACTCGCGTTCATTGTGGCCTCGACAGCTCACACCCTGGGGGAGCAATCATGCAGTACTAAATGAAGGAGATTTGGTACTGATGGACTGCATTCACCACAAAATAAGGGTGAACTGGGTTTTTGTCATCAAGGACCACATGATCAAGGCTAAGCGGCTAAGTGATTTTAGATATCCTTATGCAATATTGATTTCTAAGTTTTTAACTCATTTTGGTGTTGATTTGGAAGGTGAATTAGTGGAAACTGTTCGTCCCACAAATGAGGTCAATAATTATGTCCTTCATAAAATGGGATTCATCAAAATTGACGGTGAGTGGATCTCAAAAGAAGAAGCTGGGAGAGAAGAAGAAATTGAAGAAGAAGAACAAGAGGAAGATGTCAATATTGGTGTCCCAGATGCTGCTGCAGCGAGAACATCAGACCCAATGGAAGAGCAGTCTCCATTAGAAATGATTCCATACATTCCACAACCTGACCATGGCACGCCTCTCTCACAGTTCGAAAGGACCATGCTGCATCAGATGAATGAACTGCAAACCAATCAAAGGAGGCACATGGAGATGACTTTTGCTCTGTGGGCTCGTCAGCATCATCTGGATGAAGATTTCATTGCCAGATTTCAACAAATTGATAATCAACTAGAAGATATCTACAACAGGATTGGTGATCTTCAATTTAATCAAGGTCCCTGGAATGGGGATGAATGAAGTCTTGCTTTTTTTTATGTTGTTGTTCTCTTGTTTCTTTTCTTTGTTTTTTTGTTGTTTTGTTTTATTTTGGGTACCTACGTGGTACTATTGGACTGTAACTAAACACTTTATTTGATGCAGTCAAATAGGGGGAGAAGTGTTTTCTTAAAACTGTCACTACACACACACCACAAATATATGTCTCTGTTTTGTTATTATCTGTGCAGGTGCAGTGATTATTTGTCTCCATCAAATAGGGGGAGATTGAAGCACTTGTTGGATTTGATGAAGACATATTGAGTTGATATAGTTTAGTTTGTGGGTGTGTAGTTGAATAGGTTAGAAGTTTAGAACTTAATCTCTTGATAGGCAAATAAATCTTGTGATAAGCGCCTTGAAATGATGCATCTCATTGAAATCATTTTTCTGCATGAAAAACTAACATATAAGCATTAAAAGAACAAACTAAGTTTTTCAATCTGTTGAAAAGGAATTTCAATCTATTTAAATCACTTAACATAAGAAGTGTACATATAGAGTCGAAATTTCAATTGGTTGAATCGTAGAATCAACAGGTTAAAATGTTCTTAATGAATTTTTCAAATATCAAAGGTTTCGCATTTTCAATCTGTTAAAATGTTTTTTAATCTGTTGAAACAGAAAGACTATTTTTCAGTCTAAGTGTTTTTAGAATTTCAATCTGTTGAAATACTTTTCAATCTGTTGAAACAGAGAGACTATTTTTCTGTCTAAGAACCTACAGGATTTCAATCTGTTGAAATGTTTTTTAATCGATTGAAACAGAGAACTATCATTTTTTCATTAAGCTATTTCAATCCATTAAAAACACGAATCAATCGATTGAATGAAGTTTTAAATAAAATCAATCGATTGAAACGTCGTTTTAATCGATTGAAATGCATTCTGATCGACCATAATTCGATTCTAATCGATCATAATTAGTTCTGATCGATCATAATGCTATTTTAATCGATCATAATTGATTCTAATCGATTATATGTTCATTCTGATCGATTACTTTCTACTCTGAATAAGTTTTTAACATATTAAACGTTCTGGTACTCTCTTTTACTCTATAAATACAGATTTGATCTATCTTCTGAAATATACAATTTGTGAAAACATTTGAAAGCAATCTTTGAGCTATCATATCCGTGACTTTCTCTGTGCATTCAAGAACTGTTCATATCATAAGGTGCTTTGATCAAGATTGTTGTTAATCAAAGAGAGAAAGTTCTGAGTTAGAATTCTTCTGGACATTTGTACTGATAAAGCTGTAGTCCAGGTTTTTTCTTTTCATACTCTTGTGTAAAGTGTGATTGTGCAGATTGGATTTTGGATCTGCACTGGTTACAGTAACTAGATTTGGTTACTGGGAGGTTTTCAAGAATTTATCTTGTGGGTTTGTAAGATAGTTCTTGGGGTAGATTGGTGAATATCTACTGGTTGTAATTTTCACTTGGACTTAGTGGAACTTGGAAGATTTGTCAAGAACTGGATGTAGCTCTGGTAAAGAGTGAACCAGTATAAACTTTTGTGTTGATTTTCTGCTTTCATCTCTTTTATTTCTTGTTCATAATCTTGCTGTAATTAAAATCAAATCTACCTATAGAAGAATTGAATAAAGATAAATCATTCTTCCCAAAGAAAGTGTGTTTTGCGAAAAAGTTTTCTAAAGTTCAATTCACCCCCCCTCTTGAACTCAACCATTAATTCTTTCAGAGTTGTCACCAATGTTTTGACTGTAAACATTGGAAAAGGATAAAAAGGCGTTGATTTTAATAAAAACCAAACTTGGCCATTATAACTAGAGTTGGGTAAGGGAGTTAGTTACGTGTGGGGAAGGTGTTAGCACCCCCACAACGCCCCTTTCGGGTTCCCTATGACGGATTCATTCATTAAGTGAAGATTACGAGAAATTACGTTATTCCCCTATTTTATTGCATAATATTTAAAAGATGACTATCTACATGACTTTATTTCATATTGCATACATAAAGCAATAAATAAAGCAATAAAAGAGAAGAGAATTGAAAAGAACCTCCGTAGCAAGCTTTGTATTGCGAATATTTAACTGTGAGGATGCGTTTTGGCAATCCCCCGCTCTACAAAGACTCTCCTCTCCGAATACAATATCGACTCAACTAAATTTTAAAGAAGAATCGAATGCCGGAATACAATTCCTTAACCGATTGCTACCTTTTTAAGGCAATCGGAGAGTTCATTCAAAGTAGGGAGAGAAGACAAGTGTCTGGAGTTGTTTGGGCTGTGAAAAAGTGGCAAATGAGCCCCCTATTTATAGTTTTCGCAGCCTGGCACCTTGGGACGGCCGTCTGGAGCTCAGAAAATAGGGATGGGCGTCTGGGGAAGTTGGGACGGTCGTCTGGACTTTGGGACGGCCGTCTCAAGCCTCCAAATCAGTTGGGACGGTCGTCTGGAACTTGGGACGACCGTCTGGACTTCTGGGACGACCGTCTGGACTTTTGGGACGGCCGTCCCAACTTCTGGGACGACCATCTCGACTGTTTTTGCCAGATTTTGTGTTCTGGGACCTCTGAGAAGCTTTCCTTTCTCGATTCGGACGTCGATTGATGCCGATAAACGTCCATTGAAGCTTTATCTTCATATAGGAAGTCTTCTTGGCCTATATTGAGATGTCGGGCAAGCTTTATCTTGTTATAGGAAGTCTCCTTTGCCTTTATTGAGAGGTCGGGCAAAATTAGGGGTCTACAGCTGCCCCCCCTTCACCTGCCTGACTAATTGTTGGCCTGATATGCCCACAAAGTTAGTTAGCAGGGGAAGGAGTTAACCCTTTTTGCCCGGTTATCCTTCAGATGCTCCTTCGCTTGAAGTTTGCTGGTCCTTCGGATAATAAATATTTTTGATAGGTACCAACCCCTATCTGGTTTGAACCTTCTTTTATAAGGTTTTGGTGAGTACTTACCCTCACTAGGTATGAGTCTGCATTTTGCTAGACTCTTGTGGGTACCTACCCCCACTTGGTATGAACCTTGTTCTGTAAGGCTTTGGTGAGTACCTACCCTCACCTGGTACGAGTTCGCATTTTGCTAAACTCTTGTGGGTACTTACTTCCGAGGTGTTCAACACTGAACTATCCTCTAATAGAAGCAAGCTCTTTACAACCCATTTTTTGTAATGCTCTGGTGGGTATTTTACCCTACCTGATGCGAATCTGCATTTTGCTAGATTCTGATGAATACCTACCCTCATCCGGTACAATCCTTATTTTATAAGGCTCTGGTGGGTACCTACCCCCACCTGGTACGGATCTGCATTTTGCTAGATTCTGATGAGTACCTACCCTCATCTGGTATAATCCTTATTTTATAAGGCTTTGGTGGGTACCTACCCCCACCTGGTACGAATCTGCATTTTGCTAGATTTTGATGAGTTCCTACCCTCATCTGGTATAATCCTTATTTTATAAGGATTTGGTGGGTACCTACCCCCACCTGGTACGAACCCCGTTTTGCAAGGCTCTGATGGGTACCTACCCCCACCCGGTATAATCCTTATTTTATAAGGCTCTGGTGGGTACCTACCCCCACCTGGTACGGACCCCGTTTTGAAAGGTTCTGATGGGTACCTACCCCCACCTAGTACGAACCCCATTTCGTAAGGTTCTGATGGGTACCTACCCCGACCCGGTATAATCCTTATTTTATAAGGCTTTGGTGGGTACCTACCCCCACCTGGTACGAACCCCGTTTTGCAAGGCTCTGATGGGTACCTACCCCCACCCCGTATAATCCTTATTTTATAAGGCTCTGGTGGGTACCTATTCCCACCTGGTACGAACCCCATTTTGCAAGGCTCTGATGGGTACCTACCCCCACCTGGTACGAACCCCGTTCTGCAAGGTTCTGATGGGTACCTACCCCCACCTGGTACGAACCCCGTTCTGTAAGGCTCTGATGGGTACCTACCCCACCTGGTACGAACCCCGTTCTGCAAGGCTCTTGTGGGTATCTACCCCCACCTGGTATGAACCCCGTTCTGCAAGGTTCTGAACAAGCCCCGTTCTACAAGGCTTTGATGGGTACCTACCCCCACCTGGTACGAACCCCGTTCTGCAAGGCTCTGATGGGTACCTACCCCCACCTGGTACGAACCCCGTTCTGCAAGGCTCTTGTGGGTACCTACCCCCACCTGGTATGAACCCCGTTCTGCAAGGTTCTGAACAAGCCCCGTTCTGCAAGGCTTTGATGGGTACCTACCCCCACCCGGTACGAACCCCGTTCTACAAGACTCTGATGGGTACCTACCCCCACCTGGTACGAACCCCGTTCTGCAAGGCTCTTGTGGGTACCTACCCCCACCTGGTATGAACCTCATTCTGCAAGGTTCTAAACGAGCCCCGTTCTGCAAGGCTCTCAGGATGCACTTTTTGGTAGTCAATCCTATGGTCATATGGTTTTGGAGATGTGTTGGCGGCTTATTGTTTCTGATCATGCGCCCATTCCATGGGGAGTGATTAATTTTTCTTTTTGACTTTTCTGTTTTAGTCATCCGGTTTTACCGGGGATTTCGTTGTTTTTGGCTTTTTCATTTAGCCATCTGACTTTACCGGGGATTCCTTGTTTTTGATTTTTCTTGTTTAGTCATCCGGCTTTGCTGGGGATGATTTGTTTTTGGATTTTCTTTTTTAGCCATCCGACTTTGACGGGGATTCTTTGCTTTTGGCTTTTCTGTTTAGCCATCCGGTCTTGCCGGGGATTTTTGGCTTTTCTTTTTAGCCATCCGGTCTTGCAGGGGATTCTTTGTTGGTTGCCTCTTATTTAGGCGGGAATCCACTGGGGATTTGTTGATTTTTGTTGGTTGTGCCTCTTGATTAGGCGGATGCTTCAATAGTGGTGAAGGCTTTATACTTGTTATTTTTCGCCTCTGCATAGGCTGATGCTCCACTTGAGGATATTTGCTCTTGATAATACCTCTGAGTAGGCAGATGCTTTATTGGAAGCTTTGTGCTTTGGGCTTATATTGCCTCTTGCGTAGGTTGATTTCCCGTTTCTTAGGGATATTGGCTCTTTGCTTGCCTCTGATTAGGCGGAGGCTTTCTTGGGAGTGAAGGCTTTGCATTTCACTGGGGATATTCATATTGGGTGTTATAGGCGATTAACTCCCTGAGGATATGAATTTGTAGTTTGCCTCTGTCGTAGGCTCACTGGTGATAGTTCTTCTTTTTGGTGATTCACCGGGGATTTGATCATTTTTCGGAGATCTAATTTGTCTTGCCTCCTAAGGAAGAATGGAGTTTTTGACTCCTTGTTGGATGCTACTATTTTGAGATGGCTTTTGCCTATGCTCTTATTCCGCTGGGGAATGGGTTTTTACCTTTTTTCTTGCGATTTTATCTTTTTTCGCGATTTTGAAAATTTGGCTTTTAAATGTGTGCGCCTTTTTAATTTCTTTTATGCACACTGGCTTTTTTGGTTATCTGCTGGATGAAGAGATTTATTTTTTCCTCTTTTCTTTTTGGCGATCCCTGGGAGTTTATTGGCTTCCGGGGGATCCAATCTTTGATTTGATTTTTTATGATGGAGTCTTGACTCTTGACTTTTGTGAAGCTCTTTATTGAGCGGAATGAAGAGATTTTTTCTTTTTCTCTTTTTTTGGAGATTCACCAAGGAACTTGTCAGCTTCTTGGGGATCCAACTTTGATGATGGAGTCTTGGCTTTTGGCTTTGTGAAGCTCTTATTTGAGCTGGAAGATGCAAATTTTCTCGTTTTCCTCTTTTTGTAGACTTTTCTTGATATGCTCTACTTGGAGATTTTTATTCGGCCTTTTTCATGCCTCTTATTGGGGAATGAAAGATTTTTCTTTCCTTTCTTTTTGTTGCCCCCTGGTGATATGGAGGATTTGACTCTATATTTTCTTTGATGGACTCTTGTGTAGTCCTTATTCTCCTTTGGGGAAGTGGCGGAGATTCTGGATGAGTTTGCTTGATGACTCATGTGGCGATGAAGCTGAGTCATGAGGTAATCTTTGTTTTGCCTTTGGAATAGGCAAGGATCCTTCTTAGGGATGATCAAGCCTTTCCGTTGGCTTCTTTTTCCGATGTACCTTTTTTTTTTTGGTGTAGAAGGTTGGAGCTAGTTTCCTTGAAGCTCTTTATTTTGCTGAGATGGTTTTGATTTCGCCTTTTCTTTCACGATTTTTGGAGACTAGGTTTTGACGCCTCCTGTTTTCAATCACAAGTATGGAGACTAGACTCCTTATGTGCATGATTATTATTCTTATTTGAAGAAAATTATTTTTTCTTGATCTTGACAAAGTCGTATTATGCAACTACTTTGTGTGTAGATGTCCTAAATGCAATCTATTTGTTTATTTTATTTTTTATGCATTTAGAAAGTAACTGACCTTCTCCCGTTGGCTTCTTATGAATACGCCGATGGGCTCCTCCTTTATGACCATGATGATGGGCTCCTCTTTTACCATCTCTTGGTTTTAGCCCTATCTTTTGCCTAGACCACCCTTTATGGGTTTTTGATCTAGCGAGCTGCCTTAATTTTTGCCTAGTATATCTTAAGGGGCTTTTGCCTTATCTTTTGCCTAGATCATTCTTTTGGGGTTTCTGATCTAGCAGGCTACCCTAGTTTTTTCCTAAGAATATCCTAGCAGGCATTTATACTTTTATTATTATTATTATTTTATGCTTCCTTTTTTTAGATGCATGCTTGATATTTGATTAAAGGTCTTTGTGCATATTTATGATTTATCAATAAAGAGGCATTTCCATAATATTTGGTCAAGAGAAAGGAAATGAAAGGTAATTTTATTGATAAATGAGCAAAAGTTTATTTCTTTTATAGAAGGATTTCAAAAGGTATTTAGAAGAATGAGTAGTCAGGGTTGGCTATACTGTATAGGCTTAAACAGTCATGTCCATGATATCTGCCCCCTGGTTCTCCTAATTGCTTCAGTTGAGATGCCTGAGCTCAGAGTGAAGACTATGCAGACTGCTTGCTTCTGGAAGAATGTTACCTTGGCCGCCTTTCAGTTTTTGACTGAGATAACCATTGCTCTTAATTTTTTTTTTATCTCTACTTTTTGCCTAGGACGTATCCTAGCGAGAAATATGGACCCTATCTTTTGCCCAGGAATGTCCTTTGCGGATTTTCATTCCTGACGGGTCTTGAGCAATGTCTTCAAGTATAATACTTCTTTACCGCATCAGAATTGATTGGTTTTCGAAGCTCCTCTCCATCCATATTGGTGAGGATAAGTGCCCCTCCTGAGAAAGCTCGTTTGACCATAAAGGGTCCTTCGTAATTTGCTGCCCATTTTCCAATTTTATCCTTCTGGGCTGGAAGCAGTTTCTTTATCACTAGATCCCCTTCTTGATAAGTATGAGGGTGGACCTTTTTATCATAAGCCTTTTTTATCTTCTTTTGATAGGCTTGTCCATGGCATATATCATTCAGCCGTTTTTCATTGATAAGGTTTAATTGATCGTATCGACTTTGAACCCATTCGGCTTCTGTTAATTTTGCTTCCATTATAATTCGCAAGGAAGGTATTTCGACCTCTATTGGCAATACGACCTCCATTCCATATACAAGAGAGAATGGAGTAGCTTCTGTTGAGGTTCGTATAGACGTTCGGTAACCATGAAGAGCAAAAGGCAACATTTCATGCCAATCTTTATAGGTCTTAACCATCTTTTGAACGATCTTCTTGATGTTTTTATTGGCCGCTTCTACTGCGCCGTTCATTTTGGGCCGATAAGGAGAGGAATTATGGTGTTGAATTTTGAAGTCTTGGCATAGTTCCTCCATCATCTTATTGTTCAAGTTGGTTCCATTATCAGATATAATACGATGTGGGATGCCATATCTACATATGATATTTTTCTTAACAAAGGTGACCATTACCTTTTTTGTCACATGTGCATAAGATGCAGCTTCTACCCACTTAGTGAAGTAGTCGATAGCTACCAAAATGAATCGATGGCCATTGGATGCCTTGGGCTCAATAGGTCCGATAACATCCATGCCCCACATAGCGAATGGCCAAGGGATAGCCATAACATTAAGAGGTACCGGTGGAACATGTACATTGTCCGCATGTACCTGACACTTGTGACATTTTCTGGCATACTGATGACAATCCTTTTCCATTGTGGACCAAAAATATCCTGCCCTGAGGATTTTCCTAGCCATGATGTGCCCTGGTGCATGAGTCCTGAAGGTTCCTTCGTGTATTTCTTTAATCAATGCCTGGGCTTCTTCGAGATTGACGCATCTTAGCAAAGTAGAATCAAAGTTCTTTTTATAAAGGGTTTCTCCTATTAACATAAACCCTATGGCCCTTTTCCAAATGATCCTTTTATCATTGTCACTGATTCCCTCGGGGTATTCACCCTTTGTCAAGTATCGCCTTATATCATGATACCAAGGGTTTTCATCTTTTCCACTGTTTATCATCATACAAAAGGCTTGTTTATCGTGCCTCTTGACTTGGATGATGGGCATCTCATGTTCTTGTCCTAATGCGAACATGGATGATAATGTTGCAAGTGCATCTGCAATTTGGTTATCTTCCCGAGGGATGTACTCGAAACTGATGTTTTCCATTTTTGAAGTCATATTACGGATGTGCTCCAGATAAGGGATTAATTTGGAATTTCTAGTTTCCCATTCACCCTTGAGTTGGTAAATAACAAGGGATGAGTCACCGAATACTTTAAGTTTAGTCACCCCATGATCCAGAGCTGCTTGAATACCTAGAGCACAAGCTTCGTATTCCGCCATATTGTTCGTGCAATCAAAGTTTAGTCTGGCTGTTACTGGGATATACTTCTTTTCGGGAGATATTAAAATAGCTCCGATCCCATGTCCCATTAAATTTGAAGCTCCATCGAAAAACATGATCCACTTATTATTTTCAAGTTCTTCATGTTGGATATGCATTATGTGCTCATCTGGAAAATCATCTTGGAGGGATTGATATTTGTTAGTTGGCCCATGTGCCAGGTAGTCTGCTAAAGGACTGCCTTTGATAGCTTTCTGAGTGACATGAACAATGTCGAATTCTGAGAGGAGTACTTGTCACCTGGCTATCCTTCCGGTCAAGACGGGTTTTTCAAACAGGTATTTGATTGGGTCCATTTTGGAAATCAACCAAGTTGTATGTCTGACCATATATTGTCGAAGGCGTTGAGTTGCCCACACCAATGCACAACATGTTTTTTCAAGTGGTGTATAACGGGTCTCATAGTTTAGAAATTTCTTACTGAGGTAATATATGCATGGCTTGTTCTTTCTTACCTGTATCGTCTTGTTGACCGAGCACACACCCCATGGATTCGTCAAGTACTGAAAGGTAAAGAATCAGGGGCTTTCCTTCCACAGGTGGTACCAATACTGGGGGATTGGTTAGGCACATTTTGATTTTTTTGAAAGCTTGTTGACATTTGTCGTTCCAAACTTTCGGTTGGTTTTTACGCAATAACTTGAAGATGGGCGTACACTTGTCTGTTAATTGTGCGATGAACCGTGTGATGTAGTGTATTCGGCCCAAGAACCCTCTGACTTCTTTTTCTGTTCTTGGTGGGGGCATTTCTACGATTGCCTTTGTTTTATTAGGGTCTACCTCAATTCCTTTTTTACTGACAATAAACCCAAGGAGTTTTCCTGATCGTACTCCGAATGTGCATTTAGCCAGATTGAGCTTGATCTGGTATTTCCGAAGCCGATTGAATAACTTCTTTAAGTATTGGAGGTGATCTATTTCGTTTTTGGACTTGGCAATCATGTCATCCACATATACTTCGATTTCTTTGTGGATCATATCATGAAAATAATGTTACCATAGCCCTTTGATAAGTAGCCCCTGCGTTCTTGAGTCCAAAAGGCATTACTCTATAACAGAATGTACCCCACGGCGTAATGAAGGAAGTTTTTTCTCTATCTTCAACAGCCAATTTAATTTGGTTATATCCTGCATATCCATCCATGAAAGAATAGAGAGTATTCGTAGCAGTGTGATCTACCAGCATATCAATATGCGGTAAGGGAAAATCGTCTTTTGGATTTGCACGATTTAAGTCCCTGTAGTCTACGCATACTCTGATTTTTTCATTTTTCTTTATAACTGGCACGATGTTTGCCAACCATTCAGGATATTTTGACACAATTAGAAAATTGGCATCCAACTGCTTTTCCACTTCTTCCTTAATTTTCAAGGACCATTCTGGCTTTACTCTTCTGAGCTTCTGCTTGACGGGCCAAAATCCCTCTTTTAGTGGTAATTTATGCTCCACTATGCTTTTATCAATTCCAGGCATATCATGGTAGGACCATGCGAATACGTCCACATATTCTCTTAGTAATTGTATCAGCCCTTCCCTGATATCATCGTCAATTTGGGTACCAATATTTACTTCTTTCTTATTGTCTTCTTGTCCCAAATTGATGGCCTCAGTTTTCTCCTGATGGGGCTGTATTGATTGAGATTCTTTTTCTAACAGTCTTTGCATGTCCGGGGAAATGGTCCCTTCCTCACCGTCTAACTCAATCCATTCGCCTTTGGCTTTCGGATCTTCCAGAGAATTTTCAATCACAGACATGACTGTATGGTTATGCTTTTTTTAGATTTCTTTATTATATGTGTAAGAGGGAAAAGAATGAAAGAGAATATGAATATTATGAAAAATGCCTCGTTGTATTGACAGAAAGAAATATTTACAAAGCTCACTTTAATCAAAAATCCTGTAATCATGGGCGAGGATCACGAGAGATACATCGGAAGCTTTAATATTTTTATTTATTGTATTTTTGTATTTATTTTTATTATTTTTTAGAGATGGAAAAAAAACGATGAGCCCTAATTTGCTGATCTTCCTTATCCCGTCTTTTATTCGGGCTTCGATAAGGGCTGGTCATCCACTTTTGGAGTAGATGCGTTAAAGGTAATCCACCCCGCATCTACTAAATCTTGGACCTTATGCTTTAAGGCCACACAGTTATCCACGGAGTGTCCCGGAGCGTCCGAATGATAATTGCATTTTTCGTGTAATTCTTCCGCTTTTTAATCCTTGCTCCACTCTTTCTCCTATAATTACCACATCTGCAAAAAGTGTTAATGTGTTCCCTATCATTTTGTCATAATAGGGACCAATTAGAGAATTGATAAACATGGATGTGGTTTCCTTGTCGGATAGAGGAGGTTCTACTTGTGCTGCCAATTCCCTCCATCTTTGGGTGTATGCCTTAAAGGGTTCGTCATCTTTTTTGCTTAGTAATTGTAGATCTGCTCTTTCGGGGGTCAGATCAATATTGTATTTATAACGACGAAGAAAAGCATCTGTCAGATGTCTCCAGGTTTGGACTTGCCCTCCTTCTAGTTGCATATACCAATTTAGGGCTGACTCAGCTAGGCTTTCCTGAAAGCAATGGATCAGGAGTTTCTCATTGTCAGCATATGCAGCCATCTTACGGCAGTACAACATAAGATGGCTTTTGGGGCACATTATCCCCATGTATTTTGGGAAGTCCGGAGTTTTGAATTTGTTAGGGAATTGAATGTTTTTAACGAGGCACATATCAGCCGCCTCTTTAACATCAAAATTATGCCCCTCCATGGCTCTCAACCTCTCCTCAAGGGCAGTAATTTGTTGTTTTGATATTTCCGGAGCATGAATATGTACTGCCCTTGTATCCGATTGGGCTTATTCATCATTGGGTCCCTCTTCCTCTTCTTGATGAGAAGCTTGTCCGCTCTCGGGACCTTCTTTGTGGGGATTCTGCTGACGCATCATTTCCAACATTTGAGCCATTTGCTCTTTCAGCGTGTTAAGCTCAGTGGTGAGCTTTCGGTTTTGCTCCTCTAGTTGTTCCATCTTTTTAGCTTTCTGAGCACGAGTGAGGACAGGCGGAAGACCAGCCACTTTCTAAATGATTTTAACGATTTTTATTATAGCTTTTTATTTCAAATGATTAGTGTGAAATAGATATGCCTTAGACAATAACTTTGGTATCTTCTCAAAAGCCTATGTTTTAAGGGTACCATACCCACCTTAGTGTGCTAACTTCCTTTTTTCAAAGGTTGCCAACATACCTTAGCGCACTTATCTCTTCTAGGAAGGTGATAAATGCACTTGGGTCTCTTTCACTATTGTCTAAGGATATCTAATACATCCTAGAATGAATGTGTTTATGTATGAGAGACTTTATTATGATGATGTTTATGCATACTTTTCTTAGTGCATTTATTTTCTCTCTTAGTTTTACCACTTATGGGATGATGTGGTATGAATGATACGACTTTGCCAAGAATCTTTTTATTATAAAAAGGCATTTTTATGTGTTTTAATCGTTTTTATATTTTTTTGACCATTTATCTCTTCTGTCGGTCAACGTGGCTACTTAGCTTGCAAAGAACCTGAAACCAGGCTAGCTTAACTGAACACTGTCCGAGATAAAGTTGGTTTATCTTATCACTTTCATGATTTTTTTAGGGTTTTTCACTATTTTTGTTTGTTGTATGATTACCCTATGCTAATGCATCAATACAAATGCAGCAAACGAATGCACACACACAATTCATTCATCCACGAGTAGAGCCACGCTATTACGAGGTGAGGTTTTCCTGTAGAAACGTGCTTGGTTTAGGTGGTTCTAAACTGTTCTCACCAAGGCCAAAGGTCCCCAAGGTGCCCCCATTATAGGGACCTCTCATCTCTCAGTCCTCGGGTCATGCACAGAACTTCGTGTCGACATCCTTGGACCAAAAGAAGAGAGTTATCACCTTGAGTTGGTGGTTTCCGACAACAGTTGTAGCCCCGTGTGCCAACAAGCCGGTCGTATCTGCCACCCATTCCCTATAGGTATTCACTCTTGCCCCCGGGTATAGAGGGACTGTAGTGTGCAAGGGTTTTTGTGTGCAATTTATATTTCAGACAATTTGCAGAAAATAATCATACAACAATTATTAAAGCCATACAATAAAACATACGGAAGAGGGTAAAGGCGTAATTTCAAATCTTTACTTAGTTTGAATTTATCCGTCACTAAATGGGATCAACTCTCTAGCTTCCCCAGTGGAGTCGCCATCTATCGCCGCCGTCCGTTCCGACGTCTAGGGACATCTCGAACGTTTATGCGAGCGGTCGCGAAAAGATGGTTTAGACTCGCGTTTTATTTTTAAATGTGTTCATTGCTTCCGAGGTGCTCAACAACTGAACTATCCTCTAATAAAAGCATGGTTTTCGAAAAGGGGTTCTTATGGAGTCGCCACCAATATTTTGACCGTAAACATTGGAAAAGGATAAAAAGGCGTTGATTTTAATAAAAACCAAACTTGACCATTATAACCAGAGTTGGGTAAGGGAGTTAGTTACGTGTGGGGAAGGTGTTAGCACCCCCACAACGCCCCTTTCGGGTTCCCTATGACGGATTCATTCATTAAGTGAAGATTACGAGAAATTACGCTATTACCCTATTTTATTGCATAATATTTAAAAGATGACTATCTACATGACTTTATTTCATATTGCATACATAAAGCAATAAAAAAGAAGAGAATTGAAAAGAACCTTCGTAGCAAGCTTTGTATTGCGAATCTTTAACTGTGAGGATGCGTTTTGGCAATCCCCCGCTCTACAAAGACTCTCCTCTCCGAATACAATATTGACTCAACTAAATTTTAAAGAAGAATCGAATGCTGGAATACAATTCCTTAACCGATTGTTACCTTTTTAAGGCAATCGGAGAGTTCATTCGAAGTAGGGAGAGAAGACAAGTGTCTGGAGTTGTCTGGGGTGTGAAAAAGTGGCAAATGAGCCCCCTATTTATAGTTTCCGCAGCCTGGCACCTTGGGACGGCCGTCTGGAGCTCAGAAAACAGGGATGGGCGTCTGGAGAAGTTGGGACGGCCGTCTGGACTTTGGGACGGCCGTCTCAAGCCTCCAAATCAATTGGGATAGCCGTCTGGAACTTGGGACGGCCGTCTGGACTTCTGGGACAGCCGTCCCAACTTCTGGGACGGCCATCTCGACTGTTTTTGCCAGATTTTGTGTTCTGGGACCTCTGGGAAGCTTTCCTTTCTTGATTCGGACGTCGATTGATGTCGATAAACGTCCATTGAAGCTTTATCTTCATATAGGAAGTCTTCTTGGCCTATATTGAGATGCCGGACAAGCTTTATCTTGTTATAGGAAGTCTCCTTTACCTTTATTGAGAGGTCGGGCAAAATTAGGGGTCTACAATGGAAGATAGGAAACAGGGAGAAAATTATAGGTTTTGGGACAATGTGTCGATTGGGGAATAAATCTTAGGTAGTTTGTTCCCAAGGTTAAAGCAAATAGGACTAAGCAAAGATGCAGTTTTATCAAAACATGACAAGTGGATTGAAAATAGATGGGAATGGAGAGTAAGTTGGAGAACACAACATTTTGAATGGGAGAAAGAAATGGAGGAGGAAATGCTAAGAAAGATTCAGGGCATAACCCTTAATAGGGATATAGAAGATACGTGGTTGTGGGGACCAAATAATAATAAAGGATTCTCCGTAAAATAAGCATATGAGACTCTATCCAAAAAAAATTGCGACAAGAACGAAGCGATCTTTAAATGGTATTGGAAAATTAAATCAGTACCAAAAGCCATGGTCACAGGATGGAGAATTCTTCAAGATAAGATCCCTACTAAGGTGAACTTAGTTAGGAGAGGGGTTGCTATGATTCAAAATGTGTTGTGTGTGGAATTGAAGACGAAACAACCAATCATCTCTTTTCACATGTAAGGTGACAAGTGAAATTTGGGACAACTGTTTTAGATGGGTGAGAATTAGTTTTGTTAGTCACTGCGAGGAAAAAGCAAGCCTGGAAAGCTTTGTAGTACGTTGTTTGGGAGCGAAGGGAAATATGTGGTGGAAAAGACTCTGGGTAGTGGTGGTATATCAGATCTGGTCTCAAAATGTATCTTCAAAAATGATAATTTTGATGCAGAAGTAGGATTCAGTAAAGCGAGTGTCAAATTCATAGCTTGGTGCGCTAGAGACTGGGATGGAGCGAGCATAGCAAATTTCGATTGGTTTTATGAACCGGTAAGATGTCTGAGGTTAATTGTTGTATAGCTCTTCACTTGCTGGCTAGTATATGTTTTAGCAGGTTAATGAAGGAAAGTCTACTACAAAGACGAGAATCCTTACAAGTAGACGAGGGTGGAAGCATCCGAGGTTTATATGGCCTGATTATGGTCCTTGCTGTAATATATATTGTCGTGCTCGAGAGAAACGAAGACCCGTTGTAATCTATATTACCGCGGAGCCCTTGTCTTGTTCTTAGCCATGAATCAGAAGTTGTTGAACCTTTATCTCTCAAGAGGCTTAGGGGTTTTTCAGCTGTCATTATTTCACCCTTTTTTATTAGTATGCTAAGGTGCTCAATTATTAATGTAAGCCAATTGGTATTGGTCTTGGCGGAAGAAATTCAAAGAATTTAATACATATTAATTGATCCTATACGGGAGGTTTTGTTGGTTTTGAAGAAAACTTAAATCTCAGGACGACATACTATTTGGGTACTCTTTGATGGAGGGTATTTTTTTTAGATTTATATGTATTCTCTCATTGTATCTTGAAACTTATCAGGTGTAAGTTTTATCTTTGTTATGTTGGGATTGTTTCTAAAGCTATTTTCTTTCTGCCCTACTGATGTTCTTGGGCTTTTGTGATTTGCCCAACTTTTATTCTTATAGGCTAGTTTAGGATTCAGCAGGTTGTTTTATTTTTTTTCATCTAACTTCTTTCTAGTGTATATGGGATGAAGTACCCCATGTACTTCTATTAATTTTATTTTTTGATGCCGAAAAAAAAAACTATTATAAATCAGTATTCATTAATGTTCATAATATTAACTTCTGGAGGGATTCTTGGTGCCTTGAAAACAGTGTTTTAGATGCTCCTGGCATTCCTACTGATATATATATATATATATATATATATATATATATATATATATATATATATATATATATATATATATATATATATATATATATATATATATATATATATATATATATATATATATCAGTGTTCAGCTTGAGGCTTCGAGAGAGAATTTTCTGAATTCTGGAATATTAGATAGAACGAATTAATCAATCTGCATGGTGCCTTTCTTCGGATTGTTTTTCTTAATTTCAGAGAATTTTTTTTTTTTTTTAATAAAATATTTGCCACATTAAATCTGAATACCCTATTCCTATATATAGCATATGTTAAAAAACACAGAATTGATTTTATGATTTTCGGATCTCAAATATTTCTCTATCACAATCTCTCCTCCGGTTCCTACAATTATTGTAATTATTTGACATCATCTTCCAACATATTGTATTAAATATAATACAGATGTTACTATAGCGTGCTAATTAATCTTAGATCTGTTTCTTGTGAAGCAACTTTTAGGGATTATCTAAGTAGTTTTCTTGAATGTTTCTTGGTTTTGAGCTACTACGGGATTTCAAGAGGCGTCCAAACTCTTCTTAATTGGTCGAGGATGTGTAGGAAAATACCTATAATGGTCTGATCCTTAATACAGATATGTGAGACATGGAAGGGAGTAGACTGTGAGTGAATTGAGTAACAGAGACAGTTGACTATATAAATTAGGTATTAAGAGATTTTATTATCTTTTAAGAGAAAGTAAAAAGACATTAAACTATTATTTTGATTTAAACACTAAAAAATGAGATATTATGAATATTTGATATTTTATAATATTTTTAATATATATATATATAGAGAGAGAGAGAGAGAGAGAGAACATAATGATATATCAAAAAATACATGTAAATCTTACAAATTCTCAACAAAAACGGAGAGAGTTCTGCATGTTAAAATCACCCAGAAGCTAAAAATGACTTTTATCCAGTTACAAAACGCCATTAAAACCAAAGGCTTTCTGCAGAAGGAAGCTCCATTCTAGGGTATCAAAAGCTATTTTGATATCAAACTCCATAGCTAAATTTCCTCCTCTAATACGATGATCAAGCATATTGAGGGATTCAGAGGCTGCGCATTTTCCATCTAATATATTCTTACCTTTCACAAAGCCAATTTACTGTGGTGAGATGATTCTTGGAATGATGGAAGACAACAGATGAGGAGCAAGGACTTTAGAGCTAACTTTAAAGCTAAAGTTTGCAATATGGATCTATGATCATGTATACGGCCAGCTCCAGGGAAGTAAGGTATAAGAGAGACAAACATTGGCGTTAAGGCCAAGAAGAATCCAATTCTGCTGAAAGAATTGTGCGACAGTCTCATATATGTATATGATTTCTCTTCTCTCATTAATGATTTTCTGTAGACCATATTGTACCTTTTCATTGCAACATAATTGAACGATGTATATATGGTGGTAGCCCATTGAACAATAAAATCCACCACTCCTCCTAATCATCACATATAAGAGTAATCAGCATGAACTTTTTAAATTGTGATTCCAGACAAAGTTGATAAACTTTATATGTATAACCAATGCAAATTAGGAGGGTCGAATTTAGGTTAAACAATACATTATAATTAGTCTCCTAGACAAGGATACTTTCTATCAATATTTGAGCATTACTATTGTGAAGAAGTCAGTTTTTACCATCATCCAATAAGTAAAACTTAAATCACGATGAGCCCCCTAAATTCTGTGTGGGGGAATGTTTTCAATTAATACTAGTCTTGATTTGAATCTTGATTTTTATTGGAAAAGAAACAAATCATATTATTAGTTCTTGTATCTTAATTTTGTACCAAAACACTTGTTGCTTATAATTATCAAACTTTGTATTATTAGAGATAAATAAAAAGAAGATCTTGATGTCACTTGGAATAAGATGTGTTTACCATTATCTGAAGGAGGCTTAAATTCAGAGAATTTATTTTCTCTATTTTTTTTAATAAAATATTTGCCACATTAAATCTGAATACCCCATTCCTATATATAGCATATGTTAAAAAACACAGAATTGATTTTATGACTTTCGGATCTCAAATATTTCTCTATCACAATCTCTCCTCCGGTTCCTACAATTATTGTAATTATTTGACATCATCTTCCAACATATTGTATTAAATATAATACAGATGTTACTATAGCGTGCTAATTAATCTTAGATCTGTTTCTTGTGAAGCAACTTTTTAGGGATGTAGTTTTCTTGAATGTTTCTTGGTTTTGAGCTACTAGCTACGGGATTTCAAGAGGCGTCCGAACTCTTCTTAATAGGTCGAGGATGTGTAGGAAAATACCTATAATGGTCTCTGATGCTTAATACAGATATGTGAGATATGGGAGGGAGTAGAGTGTGAGTGAATTGAGTGATAAGAACGAGACAGTGGATTTTATGTCAGGGTAAATTACGGTAATTAATCGAGATATTTGAAAGATTTATCTTTCATCTGTTAAGTAAATATTGTGGAGTAATTTCTGAAAATCCTAAAATGAGTTGATTTTCGGTCAAATCGGATACTTGGTTAATTTGATTACTCAGTCATGTCAAAATATTTAGATATTGCTGAGATATTTGGATATTACTCACATAATGGTCGAAATATTTCAACATTTATAAGGTTTAATTGTTTTCGAACCAGTTACATACATTCACGTTATATATATATGTTATTATTTTTGCTCTTGATCAAATGAACAAATTTAAGTGAAGAAAGACTTGGATAGAGTATGATTCAAAATTGATTCTTCAGACTTCTCTTGATTATAACATTATACCATGATGCTTTCAGGTTCGACCAACAAATGTATGAATTTTTGTCCTTCTTTATTACATTTTAAAACTTGACATATTAAAGAAATAAAAGTGTTAGCCGTCTTCCCAGTCACTATTTAGAGAAGAATCAACACATTGATTGGTGACACAATCTTTATGTTAAGACTTTTTTGAGATAGATTTGGTCTAATTCTCCCGTAATTCCTTAGTTTTTAATTTATTTATTTTGTCTATGTTGATGTGCTGTCCCTCGTCAAATCCTTTATATAGATATAAAAGTAATAAATCTAGTATCATACATTTTTTTTATTTAAATGGAAATAATGTTAATAATTATATATAAAACATAATTGAAATAATCAAAATAACATAAATTATTATTATTATTATTATTATTATTATTATTATTATTATAAAATATATCATATGGTTCTATTTGAAAAAGTTAGCTATCAAAACATATTTTTCTTTCTTTGGATTAAATAATATTATGAAGAAGTGAAAAAATAAAAAATAATAAGAAATAAATTATTTAGATTAAGAGAAAAAGAGTACAAAGATGTAAGCTAATGAAAAAATTGCATTGATATGTCATAATAAAAATTAATTTAATAATATAATAAACTATCAAAATATTTTTAATTATAATGAATAAAATACAAATAAAAATAATTAATTATGAAGTAACTATTTTATAATATTAGAATAATATTAAAAATTAATTTAAAAAATAAGTTTTAAATTATTTAAATAATTTAATCAAAATCAATGTATAATTTTTATAACATACCAATTTAAAAAATAGTTAAAGTATACAATTTAAACAAGTAAATGATTTTTATTATGAAATCATATATAATTTCATTGTGTATCATATAAAATTATTAAAATGATGAGACTGAAATTTAACAAGGTTAACGATATTTATACATAGGTAAAAATTTCATATAATATTTTATATTTCATAAGGTATTATTATAAAGTCTAATTACTCAATTATTTTATATTAATAAAATATTCTTAAACGTGTAATTAATTATTATTTATATATAATGAATATTATTATGAACAAAAAGAATAAAAAAATTATTCCTTTTTACTTCATCAGGTTTTGTTGGCATAAAATTAATATCAAGAAAATTTAATATTATAGATGAGAGAAATTCAAACCGTGTAACTCTTGGAAAAAAAATCAATAGTAAATTATATAAGCAATAAAAGCCACAAAATTATTGTAATAAAAACCACAAAATTCTAGGTTGCAATGTTAATCAAATTACGTTAAATGGAGGCTCTAAAAATTCCTTCCCACGAATCCTAACATTCAAATTAGTAATAAAAAGTAAAACAATAAGTAGAATAAGTTATATATACACTAGATAGTTGAATAAATTATGTGAAATAGAACTAAAATATCAAATATTCTGACGGTTAAGGTTATACCTATTTATATGATATTCTTCGTCTTCCACTGCAATTCAAGTCACCGCGTCAATAATGCGGAAGAAAGAAGAAGAAACAGTAGTGGTTAAAAAGAGAAGAATGGTAATATAGTCGAAAAAGAAGAAATGAAGATGAAATTGGATACTTAATGGAAGCAGAGAGGGAGAAATATTGACGAGGAGAAATGTCGAACAAATCTCAGCTTTTTTTTATATTTTAATTATTTTTAAAGTAACCAATTATAAAATATTTTATTATTTTTTTATAAAAATAATTAAAATCTTTTAAAAAAAATAAAAATTTTAAATTTTGCTGCCATTTTTTAAAATATTATTAAATCTTTTTTACAAATTTTATTTATAAAAAAATATAGAAAATAATTTTAATTCCTACCAAATTTTATACAAATATATATTTGAAAAATAAAATAAAATTATAATTAAATAATTGAAGAAAATTTTGCAGGAATTTCTTACTATTAATTTTTTGGAAAAAAAAATCTTACATATTTTCTAGAAAAAATATTTTGCAAATAAATTTATAATAATTTTTTGTGAAATATTTTTCATAGGAAAAGTTGTAACTATTTTTTACTAAAAAAATTGTGCAGAAAAATTCACACGAATCAGATGATTTTTTTAGTAGTGATATTTTATATTTCATAAGGTATTCTTATAAAGTCTAATTACTCAATTATTTTATATTAATAAAATATTCTTAAACGTCTAATTACTCAATTATTATTTATATATAATGAATATTATTATAAACAAAAAGAATAAAAAAAATTATTCCTTTTTACTTCATCAGGTTTTGTTGGCATAAAATTAATATCAACAAAATTTAATATTATAGATTAGAGAAATTTCAGTTTGATCGTTCAAACCGTGTAAACTCTGGAAAAAAAAAATCAATAGTCAATTATATAAGCAATAAAAGCCACAAAATTATTGCAATAAAAACCACAAAATTCTAGGTTGCAATGTTAATCAAATTACGTTAAATGGAGGCTCTGAAAATTCCTTCCCACGAATCCTAACATTCAAATTAGTAATAAAAAGTAAAACAATAAGTAGAATAAGTTATATATACACTGGATAGTTGAATAAATTATGTGAAATAGAACTAAAATATCAAAGATTCTGACGGTTAAGGTTATACCTATTTATATGATATTCTTCGTCTTCCACTCGCAATTCAAGTCACCGCGTCAATAATGCGGAAGAAGGAAGAAGAAACAAGTAGTGGTTAAAAAGAGAAGAATGGTAATATAGTTGAAAAAGAAGAAATGAAGATGAAACTGGATACTTAATGGAAGCGAGAGAGGGAGAAATATTGACGAGGAGAAATGTCGAACAAATCTCAGTTTTTTTTTATATTTTAATTATTTTTAAAGTAACCAATTATAAAATATTTTATTATTTTTTTATAAAAATAATTAAAATCTTTTAAAAAAAATAAAAATTTTAAATTTTGCTGCAATTTTTTAAAATATTATTAAATCTTTTTTACAAATTTTATTTATAAAAAAATATAGAAAATAATTTTCATTCCTACCAAATTTTATACAAATATATATTTGAAAAATAAAATAAAATTATAATTAAATAATTGAAGAAAATTTTGCAGGAATTTCTTACTATTAATTTTTTGCAAAAAAAAATCTTACATATTTTCTAGAAAAAATATTTTGCAAATAAATTTGTAATAATTTTTTGTGAAATATTTTTCATAGGAAAAGTTGTAACTATTTTTTACTAAAAAAATTGTGCAGAAAAATTCACACGAATCAGATGATTTTTTAGTAGTGATATTTTATATTTCATAAGGTGTTCTTATAAAGTCTAATTACTCAATTATTTTATATTAATAAAATATTCTTAAACGTCTAATTACTCAATTATTATTTATATATAATGAATATTATTATAAACAAAAAGAATAAAAAAAATTATTCCTTTTTACTTCATCAGGTTTTGTTGGCATAAAATTAATATCAACAAAATTTAATATTATAGATTAGAGAAATTTCAGTTTGATTGTTCAAACCGTGTAACTCTGAAAAAAAAATCAATAGTCAATTATATAAGCAATAAAAGCCACAAAATTATTGCAATAAAAACCACAAAATTCTAGGTTGCAATGTTAATCAAATTACGTTAAATGGAGGCTCTGAAAATTCCTTCCCACGAATCCTAACATTCAAATTAGTAATAAAAAGTAAAACAATAAGTAGAATAAGTTATATATACACTCGGATAGTTGAATAAATTATGTGAAATAGAACTAAAATATCAAAGATTCGACGGTTAAGGTTATACCTATTTATATGATATTCTTCGTCTTCCACTTGCAATTCAAGTCACCGCGTCAATAATGCGGAAGAAGGAAGAAGAAACAGTAGTGGTTAAAAAGAGAAGAATGGTAATATAGTCGAAAAAGAAGAAATGAAGATGAAACTGGATACTTAATGGAAGCAGAGAGGGAGAAATATTGACGAGGAGAAATGTCGAACAAATCTCAGTTTTTTTTTATATTTTAATTATTTTTAAAGTAACCAATTATAAAATATTTTATTATTTTTTTATAAAAATAATTAAAATCTTTTAAAAAAAATAAAAAATTTAAATTTCGCTGCCATTTTTTAAAATATTATTAAATCTTTTTTACAAATTTTATTTATAAAAAAATATAGAAAATAATTTTCATTCCTACCAAATTTTATACAAATATATATTTGAAAAATAAAATAAAATTATAATTAAATAATTGAAGAAAATTTTGCAGGAATTTCTTACTATTAATTTTTTGCAAAAAAAAATCTTACATATTTTCTAGAAAAAATATTTTGCAAATAAATTTGTAATAATTTTTTGTGAAATATTTTTCATAGGAAAAGTTGTAACTATTTTTTACTAAAAAAATTGTGCAGAAAAATTCACACGAATTAGATGATTTTTTAGTAGTGATATTTTATATTTCATAAGGTATTCTTATAAAGTCTAATTACTCAATTATTTTATATTAATAAAATATTCTTAAACATCTAATTACTCAATTATTATTTATATATAATGAATATTATTATAAACAAAAAGAATAAAAAAAATTATTCCTTTTTACTTCATCAGGTTTTGTTGGCATAAAATTAATATCAACAAAATTTAATATTATAGATTAGAGAAATTTCAGTTTGATCGTTCAAACCGTGTAACTCTGGAAAAAAAATCAATAGTCAATTATATAAGCAATAAAAGCCACAAAATTATTGCAATAAAAACCACAAAATTCTAGGTTGCAATGTTAATCAAATTACGTTAAATGGAGGCTCTGAAAATTCCTTCCCACGAATCCTAACATTCAAATTAGTAATAAAAAGTAAAACAATAAGTAGAATAAGTTATATATACACTGGATAGTTGAATAAATTATGTGAAATAGAACTAAAATAACAAAGATTCTGACGGTTAAGGTTATACCTATTTATATGATATTCTTCGTCTTCCACTGCAATTCAAGTCACCGCGTCAATAATGTGGAAGAAGGAAGAAGAAACTGTAGTGGTTAAAAAGAGAATAATGGTAATATAGTCGAAAAAGAAGAAATGAAGATGAAATTGGATACTTAATGGAAGCGAGAGAGGGAGAAATATTGACGAGGAGAAATGTCGAACAAATCTCAGTTTTTTTTTATATTTTAATTATTTTTAAAGTAACCAATTATAAAATATTTTATTATTTTTTTATAAAAATAATTAAAATCTTTTAAAAAAAATAAAAATTTTAAATTTTGCTGCCATTTTTTAAAATATTATTAAATCTTTTTTACAAATTTTATTTATAAAAAAATATAGAAAATAATTTTCATTCCTACCAAATTTTATACAAATATATATTTGAAAAATAAAATAAAATTATAATTAAATAATTGAAGAAAATTTTGCAGGAATTTCTTACTATTAATTTTTTGCAAAAAAAATAATTTTACATATTTTCTAGAAAAAATATTTTGCAAATAAATTTGTAATAATTTTTTGTGAAATATTTTTCATAGGAAAAGTTGTAACTATTTTTTACTAAAAAAATTGTGCAGAAAAATTCACACGTATTAGATGATTTTTTAGTAGTGATATTTTATATTTCATAAGGTATTCTTATAAAGTCTAATTACTCAATTATTTTATATTAATAAAATATTCTTAAACGTCTAATTACTCAATTATTATTTATATATAATGAATATTATTATAAACAAAAAGAATAAAAAAAATTATTCCTTTTTACTTCATCAGGTTTTGTTGGCATAAAATTAATATCAACAAAATTTAATATTATAGATTAGAGAAATTTCAGTTTGATCGTTCAAACCGTGTAACTCTGGAAAAAAAATCAATAGTCAATTATATAAGCAATAAAAGCCACAAAATTATTGCAATAAAAACCACAAAATTCTAGGTTGCAATGTTAATCAAATTACGTTAAATGGAAGCTCTGAAAATTCCTTCCCACGAATCCTAACATTCAAATTAGTAATAAAAAGTAAAACAATAAGTAGAATAAGTTATATATACACTTGGATAGTTGAATAAATTATGTGAAATAGAACTAAAATATCAAAGATTCCGACGGTTAAGTTATACCTATTTATATGATATTCTTCGTCTTCGACTGCAATTCAAGTCACCGCGTCAATAATGCAGAAGAAGGAAGAAGAAACGATAGTGGTTAAAAAGAGAAGAATGGTAATATAGTCGAAAAAAAGAAATGAAGATGAAACTGGATACTTAATGGAAGTTGAGAGGAAGAAATATTGACGAGGAGAAATGTCGAACAAATCTCAGTTTTTTTTTATATTTTAATTATTTTTAAAGTAACCAATTATAAAATATTTTATTATTTTTTTATAAAAATAATTAAAATCTTTTAAAAAAAATAAAAATTTTAAATTTTGCTGCCATTTTTTAAAATATTATTAAATCTTTTTTACAAATTTTATTTATAAAAAAATATAGAAAATAATTTTCATTCTTACCAAATTTTATACAAATATATATTTGAAAAATAAAATAAAATTATAATTAAATAATTGAAGAAAATTTTGCAGGAATTTCTTACTATTAATTTTTTGCAAAAAAAAAATCTTACATATTTTTTAGAAAAAATATTTTGCAAATAAATTTGTAATAATTTTTTGTGAAATATTTTTCATAGGAAAAGTTGTAACTATTTTTTACTAAAAAAAATTGTGCAGAAAAATTCACACGAATCAGATGATTTTTTAGTAGTGATATTTTATATTTCATAAGGTATTCTTATAAAGTCTAATTACTCAATTATTTTATATTAATAAAATATTCTTAAACGTCTAATTACTCAATTATTATTTATATATAATGAATATTATTATAAACAAAAAGAATAAAAAAAATTATTCCTTTTTACTTCATCAGGTTTTGTTGGCATAAAATTAATATCAACAAAATTTAATATTATAGATTAGAGAAATTTTAGTTTGATCGTTCAAACCGTGTAATTCTGGAAAAAAAATCAATAGTCAATTATATAAGCAATAAAAGCCACAAAATTCTTAGTCATTTACTATAATCACTTACTATTAATCAAATATCACTTCCTCTCAAATCCACTGTGAACTTTTTTAAATCCCTTGATACAAAGGAAGACTCATACAATATGTACAAGAAAAACGTTTGTATATATTTATGAAAATAGTTAATAATGTAGGCTACATGACAAAAATGGCTCATATAATCACCCAATAATTTCTGTATGACATGACATTTTAATAACTGCTCCATTGTTGTTTATATGTTTCAACGTACCACTGCAGAAGGTCTTCATTTTATCATACTTTGAATAACTTTTTGAACCATGTGAACGGTTTGTTCCACAAATTGTCAATTATTCATAACCAAAAAACAATACAATAAAAATAAAAAAGTAATTTTCGATGGTATTAGTTTTCACTCAGTTTTTAGAAAACGAATTTAAAAAGTAATTTTTTAAAATAGAGTTTTGGCCGGGAAACCTTAGGTTATAATATAGTCACATTTTTTATATAGTATTATCACGTGTTGCTGAAGGTCTGTACTAAACAAAATAATTAGATATATGGTATTAGATTGATTGCGAATTTTGTAAGAAAAGTGATTAGGTATTTGTCTTTTTTTAAGGGTATAGAAATGGACCCCAAAGTTTAATTAATTCGTTTGTCGTATGAAGAGTTAAGTTATGTTCCAATATAAATGGAATATGATCTCAGTATTCTTCACCATCTCTCATTCTTCTTTCTTCAATATATTTCTTGCTCCTTTCTTGATCACCATCATGTCACTTGCTGGTAAAATCAGCATTGAAATTGGGGTTCATGCAACTGCTGCAAAGTGGTTCAACCTCGCTGCAAAGCAACTCTATCATGTTCAAAACCTTACAGATAGAGTTCATGAAACCAAGCTACATCATGGTCAGGACTGGCACCACAAGGAGTCCATAAAAAACTGGACTTATACCATAGGTAATTAAATTTCTAACTATCAACTACTCATATAACCAAATTAAAAAATTGATTTAATTTTACTTTTGACCCTTTAGTATGTGTAAGACAATAATTTTAGTTGATTTCCATACACATAATTTAAATGAACATAGTTACTTTTGGTTTTCTAGATACAAGTTTTTGTGGTTATTGATTCTTGATATACGGACTAAAGCACTATATAGGACGATACGATGGTAAGATTAAAAAAAGAAAAATAAAAATCAGTGTTTTTTATTTGGTTGTTATTGATCTACTTGATTGATATTGAAATGATAGATGGTAAGGTTACAACATGTCAGGAGAGTATAGAATCAGTTGATGAAGCGAACAAAAGAATCACCTACAAGCTCTTTGGCGGAGATATTGGTCATAAGTATAAGGTGTTTAAGCTCACATTAGAAGCCATTGATGATCGTGGGTCTGCTATTATCAAATGGAGCATTGAATATGAGAGAATTGGTGAGGAAATTGACCCTCCATATGGCTACTTGGAATACCTCCACACCGGAAGTAGAGAGATTGATGCCAATCTTAAGGCATAGCTCCAAAAGTTATGCAGAAAAATATGTAACAAATAAGAAATAATGGGCTTGGCCCTCGGGTGTTGTTCATCTGTATAATATGGTGTGATGTTTGACGACAAGGATGGTTATGTAGATCCTTCCTTTGCATGGAATAAATTTGCAATATGTCTCCATGTGTGTTATACATTATGCTATATATAGTGTTCATTCTGATGCATATGTTTGTATTCGTGATTCGTATAAATATTTGTTCTTAAGCAGTTTCTAAAATTGTCTCTGTTGCAGTTTGATGTTCGGAATGTAACATATAAAAGGTGTTATTGAAACTACGCTATTGGATCAAACATCATACATTGCACAATACTAAAATGGATCAAGCTCAATGTAAAACTTTTTATAACAAAAATGGTTTCTCAAACTTTATACACTAAGTTTTAACATAGTTTTTAAAAAACCGAAAAGCAATTCTTCTTGATATTCTATAACATTCAAATATCTTTGCATTTATTAAAGCATCCGATATCTTGTTTGTGTAAGTACTAGTCTGAGGCAAAGTAGACAATGTATCAAGAGAAGTACAAATAGAGAAAACCAAAATCGAAATGATTAGGATAAGCTCATGAGCGTGAAAGAAAAAAAACTACCCTTTTGCTTAATTCTCTGATAATCTTTTCTGTCATCAAAGCTGTGTCAGCCACGTTGACTAAAGAAGATAAAAAGAATTGCCCTGCATTTATGGATAATCATATCAGATAACTTTTTTCTAAAGAGCATAAATATCCAATGATTCGAAGGATTTAATACTGCTCAAAATTTTTCTTTCATCAAATGACTGAAAAGATCTATACATATTAGCTTCTCTGCCTTACAAATTCGATCTTGTAGTTGGGTTATATTTCCATGAGTTTATTGTATAAATGTATTGTTTTAGAAAGCCTGAAAAGGCCTAGTGAACAAAATGTTAAGAAATGAAAAGTACACACAAAAAGAGATGATGAATCCAATAATTATAAGAATAATTCTGTTATCATAATACAAATTATATATTGAAAAAATAATTATTATATTATGGAAATTAAGTCATTTTTTAATGTATTATTTCTTCTCCGAATCCGGTGACAAATAATAGACCTGGGGTGCCATCATATACGTAGGTTTTTCAAATGGAAACAGGTACATTAAATTCCTGAAGTTGTGGTAAATGCGTTTCTGTGCTGGTGAAGATTTGGCCAATCAAAGCTTAATTTAGCAATTAAAAAACAACTATAAAGCACAGAATAAAAATATATATTCATGTGAATATCATAAATATGCACTATATATGTGCGTCATAAGGAGCACTATAACATGAACTTTAACGCGATTAATTGAAGACAAAGGATCTCTATAAGTATCAGACCCATTATTTCTTCATTTTTTTAATTTATCCGTATCTTTTATGAGCTATGCGTTGAGGAGATGAGCTGATAACGTTTTCAAAATTTAGTTTCTCCAAGTGGATAATAAGAGGTAAATTAAGTATTAATTCAAGAGTGAAATTACAAATAAAAATTTATGATGTATAATTTGAATAGAAAAAAAAATTAAGTAAATTTATGGAGATTTTTAGTTATAAAAGTAAAAAAAGAAAGTAAAAAATTAAAAGAAATTTTAAATCAGTATATTAAAATGTGTCAAATTGTTTTGTACGAAAATTGGTAAAAATTTTAAATGTAACTAAACATTAAATTCAAAAACAAAATTAGTTATGAATTTTGTGACAGAGTTGACTAGAAAATTTTGTATCTTGTAAATCTAATGAAAATTAAACTAATCAATTATCAAAACTAGAAACCAAATTGATTAAGCACACAATTGGAACTAGAAAATGATTAAAATGATGTAAAAACTACAAAACTTTGGAAAATCGAATTGAAAAGTGCAATTAAACTAAAACATTTGCTAACTATGCATATGAACATGACTTAATAAATTGCCTAAAATATGCAATTAATAAAATGCAAACAAAATTAAACTAAGTTCAAAATAGAATTAGAAATGTTTTTAAATATTTTAGAACACAAATAATTAAGAAGAATTAAGCCTATAATCCGAAACAATATAAAAAACTAGACTAGAATTCTAAACTATACTACACTAGTGTATGTAACATGTTTGTAAAAAATTTTAGAAACTAAAACAATTTTGAATTAACAAAAACAGAATCAAATGATGCTTGAAATTAAATCTGTACAAAAAATACTGTAAGAACAAATTGAAACAATTGAAGAATTCAAATGGATAAAAACTTGAAACTACTCATAACCAAATGTAAAGATTAATTGGAAACAATCTTCTAATTGTTTGAAAAACTTAAAAACCTATTAACTAATATTTAGAACTTCTAAATTATGCAAAAATAGCAAAGGATTATGAATAACAAGTTCTACAAAATCAAACACAAAAATTAAATCAAATGTAAAAGTTATTCCTAAATTGAAAACTGCTCATAAATTATTATAAACAAACCAAACAGAAAATACTCCTAAAATGATTTTTGACCGATTGAATTCTAAAACAAAGTAAAAAAACTTGAAACAACATCTAAGAACAACATTCTAACCAATCAAATTGAAGAAATTAAGCCAAAACAACAAAAACAAAATTGAAATGGTAAAACAACATCAAAACAACAAGAATAACGAAACAACATATGAAAAATTTGTGAAATTGACTAATGAGACATGATTCTTCTCCTTAATGAATAAGGAACCGATTAAGACTTGAAAAATAAGAAGAATCACGCTCAAATCACTGTCAAAACAATGTTAAAACCGAAAACAATGAAGAATAACAAAGTTGGAAACAACATTATGAATAATCTATGATTATGTGATGAATTGAAGTAGAAATTCATGTAGAACAAATGTAAAACAAAATTGAATTGAGAGAACAATCAAAGTAAAGCAAGAAGAACACTAAAAAAAATAGAAAAAAATGGAAACTAAAGAGACAAAGAGAAAACTAAACTAAAAACTAAAGAGATAGCAAGAGAAAAGAATCAGAATTAAGAGAACTTGAACTAGCTTTAAATAATTGAAAAATAAAATTTGGTGTATCTTATAATAACACGAAAATACCTTACTTATAGATTCAAATGTGAGTTAACTAGAGTTAAAACTAATTAAATCATAATTAAAATTAATTACAAACATGTCCTAAATCTAACTATAGTTAAATTCAAAGTCCATATCTAATGACAAACAAATCGATTAGGTATTTTTCTATTTTGTAGGGCACCGACACTACTAGAAATTTTTAATTTTTATGGGATTTTTTTTACCAATTTTTTGTCAAAATTCGCAGAAAATAAGTTTCTTGGGAATTTTCATACAAATTTTTATTAGCACGTAATTAGCTTGTGGATAATAAATTATCCAGGGATTTAATATTCACAAAATTTTTTTACAAAATTTTGTGTGAAAAAATTCGTAAGTAATTTTTTGCAAATTTAAATTTGTATATAATTTCTTGCAATTTAAATCTGCATGTAAATTTTTACCAATTTCAAATTCGCAAGTAATTTTAAATTTACAAATAATTTCTTGGTAATTTTATATTTGCAGGAAATTTCTTGCTAATTTTAAATTCGCAAGTAATTTTTTATGAGGTTATTTTTTAAAAACATCTAAAAAAAATTTGTATAAATTTTAAATTATATATATATATATATATATATGAAATTAAAAAACTATTTATTATATATTTTATTTTATTACAAAATTAAATGATTATAAAAGAAAAATTATTTGTTTATTCAACTAAAAAACTAAGCTAAAAACAAAATTAACGTGAAATATTTTTTAAGAGAATTATTTAGTCTTACATCAACATGATCCTTAGGAATGATAAGACAAAACATAAACAAAGTAAAATACTATTATATGAATGTAATTATCACAAATGCATGAAATGAAATTATCAATGTTTAGAAACATGAGATTGTCTTGAAACATGAGATTCATTTATACGGAGAACCTTGTTCCCTTGCATTGTTGAGTTCTTAGGTATACAAAATAACTACGTTCTCCATTGTTGAGCAAAAAATTTGGTCCGTATTAATTTGAGAATAGCAAGCATAGAGGAAAAGTTACAAAACAAAAATGATATGCAACACCTGGTTAGAAAAGTTCACCAAATTCCCTACAAACAATATTATTATTTAAAATTAATGTACTATTACTACTATTCATTTTAAGACAATACTTTATATTTCATTTATAGCAAACAATAACAAGAGTTCAAAATTAACTAAATTTATAATTACTTACAAATATATTTTTACCTGCACAAATTTTGGTAGAATATCTCCAACCTTGTTAGACTTGAAAGATCTTCCCCGCACGATGATCTTTCTTAGGTAATCTGAATAACAAAAGACCAACAATTGCAATGCAAATTTTTGTCATTGTCAGAATTATATCAAATCTTTAATCTTGAAATTCAAATGAAAAAGTGTGAATGACTAAACTCAAATATTAAAGTGTCAAACAATATAAATAATTCAAAACTTTAAAACCTTCTAAAAAAAGGCATCAAAGCAAATCATTGTTGTTGTCAAAATCACATCATATCTTTAATTCCCTGCAATTTCATTATCACCTTCAATAATTCAGTTAAGTGTTATAATAACTCAAGAATAAAATTTTAAATATTACCATCTTCAATATGATCACTGTCTTCATCATCATCATTTTCATTGCTATGTTGAGATGATGAAGATGGTAAAGAAGAAGATGCAACAAACCCTAAGTGTTGCATTAAGGCTGCTACTTGATTCTTAGTTTCGGTCAACTCTTTTTTCATTTTTTGCTTATCTTTCTTCTGTCTTTGTAACTCTTGTCTCATTTCTTGTTTTTCTTGTTCTTGCCTATGTAATGATTCATTTAAGGCATGAATTTGACTCCTTAAAGCATCAACATTTTCAAAATTTGACTTCTTATTTGAAGATATGATTAACATTTTTCCTAGAGATCCAAGACCAAATATTCTTCCCTTATTTTTTCCAACTGAATCAATCCATATATCCAAATCTGTTGGCATTTGGCTCATGGATTGTTCACCATCAATTGCATCCTCCCCAAAACTATGAGCTAATAACTCATTTTTCTTTTGTTCAAATTTCTCCTGCAAATGAAAATGTACTTAATGAAAAAATATATATAAATAACAAAAGTGAGTGAAAAATGTTCAATTTTTTAAAATATTGTATCATTCTTTCAAAATAAAGAAATGAAATAGCAGTTTTACATAACTTTTATTATCTCTGGCCATAAAGCTCGGTCCCTTCCAAATTCTTCAATCAATTAAAGAAATATATGTGTATAATATTGATTTCTTTAACTCAAATGCCAAGCTAATTAATAGATAACTACTTTCATATTTGACTACGTGCTTATCACTACCAATGTGCTTATCAAATTGAAAACTTACAAAAGCAATTTTGGCATGAGGACCAACCCAACTTTGATCCTTCTTTCTCCGATGTGTACGAAAATAAAACTCAGTCAATGATGGGTCTATTCCTTTTTCCTCTTTCTGATAACAAAGAAAGTTTAAAGTTATTAATTCTAAAATGTAAATTATAAAAAACAAAGTAAAGTAATAATACCATTCTCTTCCAATGTAAGCGATGAGGTATTGATCCACCTGTATGAAGAGATGCACCATCCAAAGCTACCCGATTTCTTTTATTTATTTCAGACTTCTTTTTAAAACTTGTAGATTCCCAATGTGTCTTTAATTGTCCCCACACATTCTGTCCCATCCAAATGGGTTTTTTCTCTAGATCTTTTCTAGCATCTTGCATTAATTGAGACATTTTAGATGCACCTCTTCTCTCAAAGTTACGTCGCACCATGTCATTATATTGAGGTGGCCAAGAAAATTTTGACTACATTATTTTTGAGAAAAATGAAAAAGATAATGATTATACTAGAGACATTTTCCAAAAATAAATAAAATCTTTTAATCAAAATTTAAAAATTAATTACTTTGAATATATCAAACCAAGATTCCCTTTGATCCATGGATAACTTCTTCCATGAAGGTTTTGCCTCTTCCAAGTTAGAGCGAATGATTGAAGCAATCGTCCCCACTACCAACTTGTGTTGATCAAACCTATATAAGACAATAAAAATTATATTATGTTAAGAAAGTTAAAATAATTCACTAAAAAAGTTACTTACCCATCGCCTTCTGGGAGTATTAAGATTTTCTTCCTATTATTGTCTCCACTAACATGGCTAGACGAAGAAGATGGAGCTTCATTTGCCACTTGAAAATCATGCATTTGAAAGACCTGTTGAGTAAGGATAGGTTGATATTGGGAGGGCCTATGTGGATGTGGAGGTGGAGGAGGAGGTTGATATATAGGTGGATGTGGAGGCTGAGATGAAGGAGGAGGTGGAGGTTGAGATAAATGTGAAGGTGAAGGTCGAAATAAAGGTGGACAAGGTGGAGGCTGAGATGAAGGAGGAGATAGAGATGGAGGTTGAGATAGATGTGAAGGTGAAGGTCGAAATAGAGGTGGACAAGGTTGAGGCTGAGTTGAAGGAGGAGGTGGAGGTTGAGATAGATGTGAAGGTGAAGGTCGAAATAAAAGTGGACAAGGTCGAGGTTGACATAAAGGAGGAGGTGGAGGTTGAGATAGATGTGAAGGTGAAGGTCGGGGTGAACAAGGTGGAGGTTGAGATGAAGGAGGAGGTGGAGGTTGAGATAGATGGGAAGGTGAAGGTGGAGGTGGAGGTTGAGATGAAGGTGGAGGTCGAGATAAATTTGGAAATGGAGGTCGAAATGGTGATCGAAATGAAGGTAGAGGCCGAGTTATTTGCTTGGAATAAGTTTCAAGGTTGGTTGATGGTAGTATAAATGGTATATGAGTTTGTGCATTTTTTTTCCTCTCATCCTTTTAGTGGGTTGCATTGCTCTTTTAGAATCAAACATATAATTTTTAAGTATCATAATAAAAAATCAGAAAATATATTTTATGACACATAAAGAAAAGCATATCACATTTATAATCTCAAAAGGTAAATAATATTGTCAACAATACTAGAATGTAATAATAAGATAACATTATCATGTACTCTTAATGTTAATTTTCATCTTCTTTTTCATCCATTAAATCTTGACTTTCATCATCATCATCATCATCATCATCATCTTCTTCTTCTTCTTCTTCATCTTCTTCATTTTCAATGAATGTTATATCAAAATCAACCTCTTCACCAACAACCTCATCTTCTTGTAGGTGGTCAATTGGGTCATCCTCAATTATTGTATTAACTTGTGACTCATTCATTTGATATGCAACTTCTAAAGTATGTCTATCATCAACAACTCCCCTTGGTTTTGTTTTGATAACTACCAGCCAATCAACCTTATCCTTTTGTCGCCCAGGAAAAGATGAGTAGTAAACTTGAGTTGCAGCTTTTGGAAAAATAAAAGGATCAAATTTTTCGTATTTTCTTCTTTTTCTTACCTCTACAATCTTATATTGCTTATGTGTTCTCGTCCCATGGTTTGAAGGATCAAACCAATCACAATAAAATAAAACTAACTTTTTTTGTGATTGACTTGGCCATTCCAATTCTAATATCTCTACAAGAACACCATAATAATCACTTGATGTTTCACCTTGTCCAATTCCACTAACACATACTCCACTATTATATGTCGTTTTGCCTTTACCCCATGATGTTGTGTGAAATTTGTACCCATTCACAAAATAAATTGGCCACAACTTTGCTATCCTCAAAGGTCCCTTTGCCAAGTCATAGAAGTTTGAATTTTGTAACCTAAGTTGGTGATTCTGTTTTACCTATTCAAATAAAAGTTGTAATTAAATAACTTAATAAAATATGTTATCAAATTAATTTGTTTAATCAAAGCAAAACTTACATATTCTTCAAACCATCGTGGAAAATCAGCTTCTATTTGTTTATCAATGATATCATCATTGAGATTCCCATTTCAAAGTTTGTACATATAAACTACAAAAAAGGATAATTAAATTATATGACTATTGTTAAATTAATTAAAATTGACAATTATATAATATTTGACACTTACTCAATGAACGGTTTAACCTCATTACAGTTCAAAAGAACATGCAATTGGGCAGCCAACCTTTCTCTATCATCAAGCCACCTTTCTTTATATTTACCCACCGTTTGTCCAAATGGCTTAAATATGGATAATGTTAGCTCTGTATTGTCTTCATGAACTCCCTCATTCACACAAGTTTGAGGTGCAAAATAATGAGAACTGAAATAAGATGTCTCTTGTAGTAAGTATGCTTCACAAATGGACCCTTTCACACTTCTCTTGTTCTTCACAGTTTTTTTAATTTTATTTAGAAACCTATGTACAAAAAATGTAATCAATTATTTGGTGAATTGTACAATGATATTGGGTATAAAAGAATGTTACCTTTCAAAAGGGTACATCCAACGATATTGAACGGGTCCACCCATCCTAGCTTCAAAAGGCAAATGAATTGGTAGATGTTCCATAGAGTCAAAGAATGCAGGTGGAAATATACGTTCTAACTTACACAATATTATAGGAATATTTTGTTCCATTTGCAATAAATGATCTTCATGTAACACACTTGAACATAAATCTCTGAAGAATTGGCTAAGCTCAGTTATGGGCTTCCATATGGGTTCAGGAAGAGTTCTCAAAGCTATTGGGAGAAGACATTCCATAAAAATATGACAATCGTGACTTTTCATCCCATATAATCTTGTGCATTTTGTATCTACACATCTAGAAATGTTGGAAGCATATCCATCAGGCATCTTTAAATCCTTCACCCATTCACACACATCATTCTTTTGTTTGTTTGATAAACAAAAGTTGGCTCTAGGCTTTATACATTTCCCATTAGGATTTGTTTTTAATAATAACTCTTTTCTATTACAATACAATGCCAAGTCCATTCGCGCTTTCTCATTGTCTTTAGTTTTCTCTTTGGTATCCATAACAGTATGAAACAAATTTTCAAAGACATTTTTTTCTATGTGCATAACATCTAAATTGTGTCTCAATAAATTGTGTTTCCAATATGGTAAATCCCAAAATATGCTTCTCTTTGTCCAATTATGGGAATGTCCATGACCAGGTACATTGCATATCTTCACTTCAGTTGACTTAGGAATATTAGAGACCATATCCCATACTTGCTCACCACTTAATCTAGGAGGAGACTCATCTTTCTCAATTCTATTTTTGTAAAAAGCATCCTTATTTCTTCTAAAAACATGATTCTGAGGTAAAAATTGACGATGACAATCAAACCAAGTCATTTTTCTTCCATTTTTTAGTGAAAAAGCTTTTGATTTTTTCATACATATTGGACAAGCAAATTTTCCAGCAGTACTCCACCCAGACAACATGCCATATGCAGGAAAATCATTTATTGTCCATAATAATGCAGCTCTCAATAGAAAATTTTGCTTTTTTGAGGCATCATATGTTACTACACCATTATTCCACAATTGTTGCAATTCATCTACCAATGGTTGTAAATACACATCAATTTTAGCTTTTGGATTATGTGGACCTGGAATGATCAAAGTCAAGAACATATAAGGAGTCATCATACATAATTCTGGAGGAAGATTATATGGTGTGATAATTACTGGCCAACAAGAATATGGTATTGTTGATTGGCTAAAAGGAGTGAACCCATCGGCACACAAGCCAAGTCTCACATTTCGAGGTTCTGAGGTAAATTCAGGATATAATTTATCAAATTCCTTCCAAGCTTCCCCGTCTGAAGGATGACACAACACACCTTCCCTACGATTTTCATAGTGCCACCTCATGTGCTCTGCAGATCTCGTTGAAGCATATAACCTTTGTAATCTAGGAATGAGTGGCAAGTAATGCAATCTCTTATGGGGAACATCTTTAGGATTTTTCTTGCATTCATTGAGTGCTTTATATCGAGGCTTTCTACAAAATTTGCATTCCTTCAAAGTACTATCACTTTTGTAATACAACATACATCCATCAATGCAACAATCTATTTTTATCCTCGATAAACCAAGTCCTGCTACAAGTTTCTTTGTTTCCCTAAAATTGGAAGGAATAACATTCTCTGGGTGGTTTGACTCTTTCATAAATTTCATGACGTCATTAAAACAAGCTTGCGACATATTGTGTTTAGATTTTATACTCAACATCGTAATAGCAGCAGACAACTCTGATGTATTTTTACATCCCGGCCATAATGGTTGTTGAGCCGAATTTAACATTTTGTAAAATTTGGCAGCTTCCATATTTGGAGGTTCCTCTTCATTTGGTATAAAATGTTGCTCATGATTAAGACCAGCAGCATCAAACACCATATCTTCATGTCTATTAACACTATTAGAACCCCATGGGTGACTACTACTCGACACTAAATGCATATCAACATTAACATTAGTATGAGGAATTTTCTCTCCATGAGATGTCCAATACCAATACTCAAATGTAAATCCTTTTCGGAGAATGTGAACATTTACTTCATCTGGAATTAAAAACCTCTCATTTTTGCATTCCTTACATGGACACCTTATTTTTCCTTCAATCAAAAAGCTTGGTTGTTGACAAGCAAAAGTCATAAACACATCGAGGCCACTTAAAAATTCATTTGTATATGCCTCCCGACCAGGAAGAAGCCTATTATACATCCATGCTCGACGTTTAGATATGTCCATTATAAGATTGACTTGAAAATGCCTAAAATTATTATATATATAAAAAATAATATTAATAATACACATATAACTATTTTGAACAAGAAATTAAAATTATTCTTACCTGTACACTTCATATACGAGATTTAACACTCTTCACAAATTCTTACCAAAACAACAACCTAAAAGGAAACATCAATGTTACAAAAATTGGCCTAATTGCATTCAATGACAAAATTTAAATCTGCAAAATCATCAATTAGAAACCTTTATAGGTACAAAAAACCACTCCCTAGCTAAAAATATGAACCTATTTTATATCAGTGAAATTGGTCGTAGCTTTTACAAATGCCATTTGAGTCTAACAAAGTTATGTGGGTCCAAATCCAATTATACATACTTTAACATCATAAAGGAAATCAACTACTGTTCAAGGTATATCTGGCCTAAATTGGAAAAATGAATCCAAGCTGAAACAACTACACAAAACTATACCATACACACCTCATATTTATATTGTGCTCCTGATTGAAGATCCGTCTCAACTACAAGCCATTGTAAAAATATAATAAGCATATCTATGTTATGAAGTATATATTTTCTTTAATTTGAAAAACAAAGGATGAATAAGTGATCTTACAGTTTCCAGGGTCGATATATGCAATGAAACAAGAAATCCAGGCCCCACGTATGCAAATAAGTTTTTCCAGCTTGTTCTCTGCAAAATACAAAACCCACAATACGTCAATTACTAAACTGTACTCTGCAATCAAATCAGTAGTATCTCAGGTTGTCATTATTATGGCACTAATTAAAAAAAAAACTTAATATTCTTCAATTCACAAAATGCCAAATGAAAAATGATTTTCTTTTTCCACATGTCACAGAGTCAAATAATTACTTGGAAGTTTATAAGCAATGCATTTAGAAACATTCTTAGCCAGATTATCACATTAGAATGCTATAACCAATTATGCATTTAGTTTTAACAAAGAAAATAAGAAATGAAACTTCTTAGCATGATTAATCTAAAATTCAAATAGGTGGACCGCATGGATGTTTATGTATGCAATTGAGAGGAAACTAGAATATAAATTCTAATGAAACAGAACATTTTCAACCACCATAGGAAGCTAAAAGGATATAAAAAAAAACATCAAATCACTTTTAAAATTCTGTTTCATGTTAGAGTGAGTCAGCTACCATGAACCTTCAGTGCCCCCAGTTGGATTCTTGAAGGCAGAGAACTCCCAATATGTTTTCAAAGAGAATGGTGGGAAAACAATGACACTTTCAGTCAGTAATTTTAGATATCTGCCAACAGTCACACATTACACTTAAATATCATAAATTATTCATTATGCAATAAATAAGAATCCATTTCAATTCAACTAAGAGAAGTGTTGGCAATATACATTTCACTCTCTAATATACTCCTAATACACACTTTACACTGGTTAAAATTTGTTAGGCATAGTGAAATCATGAACAGAGTTCTTTGAATAAGAATTGAGGCCCTGTAAAATTGTGATTTTCAATTAATTTTAACTAATAATAATAATAAGCTCTTATCTATAATGCAAAAGTCTTCACACAGTCTTTTTCTTCTCACAAACTGAAATCTACAACTACAACATCGTACTTCTACGATGATAACTTCTCTCTTACGGCTGTAACTCTTTGAAAGATTCTCTACGCACAGCTACAGGCTACAACTATCAACCAAAGATTCTTGTCTTTGCATGCACGTACGTGCATTACCATATTTCATGTTTTTTCTCTTCTGCTGTTACACTCATTTTACCTTATTATTTCATGTCTGATGTGACTTTACTTCTATTATAAGTTTATTAAAATTTCCATTTTCGTGTTGCAGGTTAATTTGTTATGATGGCTCCAAACACCTACTTCAACTGGGACGCTATTCAAATTTCAAACCTCTTCTATGAAGTCATGCAGGAAGAAATAACAACGCCAAACCTCCAACACCTTTTCTCCTACTCAGATGAAAGCTCTTTTCTTTCAAACGGGCTTTTCGAGCCGTACATACACCCTTCTTATGATTCCTTTGCTTCTCTTACTCGTCGTGACAGTTTTCCAATTCAAGAAGATTACCATCTTCCACCATGTCCCAAACGTCAAAAGTTATCCCATGAAAGAGAAATCCACTCCTCACTGCAAGACTTCACACAAACAGTGCTTCCATCCGATTACTTAGAGGGGTTTGCTGTGCCTTATGATACTTGTTATTCCTCGCAGACAGAGCAGCTGCAACAACACGTCTCCTCCTGTGAGTTTCCACCACAATGTGTGGATTTTCAGTTTGAGAAAACAGGAAATGAAAAAACCATATCTCGACAGAGCGTAGCAGCACGTGACAGAAGAAGAAAGATCACTGAGAAGACCCAAGAGCTTGGGAAGTTGGTTCCTAGAGGACCCAAGATGAACACAGGTGAGATGTTTCATGCAGCTGCAAAGTATGTGAAGTACCTTCAAGCACAAGTTGAAATGCTTGAACTCATGCACTCCCTCGAGGTAATTGTACATTCCTTGACATATTTTGAATCATGCGGATCATAAATGATGGTATGTTTTATTTCACTTGAATTTATTTCACAGTTTGAAATTAATGTTTAGTAAATACCAAAGTTGAAATTGCTGATTATTGCATTAGAGAGATCTGGGCATTCGATTAGAGGAAGAGAATATGGTGAAGAGTTTGAGAGGAAGAAATAGATAATGAGTTTGTCATGAAAGTGTTTTGGTAATTGTAGGAGAAGGAGAAAGCAGGAGTTGAAACGCTACGGGGTCTGGTTGTGTCTCCGTTTGTTGAAGAGATATACAGAGAGGAAAGGTGCTTGGTGCCAACACAAATCATCAACACATTCACAAATCTTCATGATCTTCAATCAAGCCCACATTAATATAAATAGTTTATTATTAGTCACAACTTGGTGGGAAATAATATTGCTTAACAATCATTGGTGTATAATGTGTCTATAAAATATTCACTATTGAGCGAAAAAAACAGTAAACATCAAACAAAATAAAACACTACAAAAAAAAAAGCCTATTACCTACGGAATATTACCTACGGATACAAATCCGTAGGTAAATTTTACATTACCTACGGATATTACCCACGGATAAAAATCCGTAGGTAAATTTTACATTACCTACGGATATTACCCACGGATGAAAATCCGTAGGTAAATTATACATTACCTACGGATATTACCTACGGAATTCTATCCGTAGGTAATTATCCATTACCTACGGATATTACCTACGGATATTACCCACGGATGAAAATTCGTAGGTAAATTGTACATTACCTACGGAATTCTATCCATAGGTAATTATCCATTACCTACGGATATTATCTGTAGGTAATGTAATCCGTGGATAATTCCGTAGGTAATTACCTACGTAAATAATATCCGTAGGTAAAGTGTACATTACATATGGATATTACCTACGGAATTCTATCCGTGAGTAATTATCCATTACCTACGGATATTTTCCGCAGGTAATATCATCCGTGGGTAATTCCGTAGGTAATTACCTACGGAATTACTATCCGTAGATAAATTATATTAAACTAAAAAAATTGTCACTAGCAAGAATCGAACCCAGTACCTTAAAATTGAAAATTGATACTTCAACCACTAAACTATTAGGATATTCTAATAATAATTTACAACTAAATTATACTTAATATTCGTGTAAATATATAAATATATAAATATATAAATATATAAATATATAAATATATAAATATATAAATATAAAATATATAAATATAAAATATATAAATATAAAATATATAAATATAAAATATAAATATATAAATATATAAATATATAAATATACAAATATATAAATATACAAATATATAAATATACAAATATATAAATATACAAATATACAAATATACAAATATACAAATATACAAATATAGAAATACATAAATACAAAAATACATAAGTACAAAAATACATAAGTACATAACTACATAACTACATAAGTACATAACTACATAAGTACATAACTACATAAGTACATAAATACATAAATACATAAATACATAAATACATAAATATTTAAATACATAAATATTTAAATATATAAATATATAAATATATAAATACATAAATATATAAATATATAAATACATAAATATATAAATACATAAATACATAAATACATAAATATATAAATACATAAGTATTTATAAATAGATAAATATATAAATATATAAATATATAAATACATAAATATATAAATACATAAATATATAAATATAAATATATAAATATATAAATACAAATATATAAATGTATAAATATATAAATATATAAATATATAAATATATCAAAATATAAATATATTTTATATTTATATATTTTTTATATTTATATATATTTTATATTTATATATTTTATATTTATATATATTTTTTATATTTATATATTTTTTATATTTATATATATTTTATATTTATATATATTTTATATTTATATATATTTTATATTTATATATATTTTATATTTATATATATTTTATATTTTTATATTTTATATTTATATATTTACACGGATAAATATAAATATAATTTATTTGTAAATTATTTTCAAAATAACCTAATAGCTTAGTGGTTGGAGTATCAGCCTCCAACTCGAGGTACTGGGTTCGAATCCTGCCAATGACAATTCCCTTAATCTAATAATAATTAAAAGTTTCGAAAATATAATAAATAATAAAAATATAATATAAAGGGGAGGGGTTGTAATAAATAAAAATATTTTTTTAAGGTAAGTGCATTACCTACGGATTATAATCCGTAGGTAATGCCAGCGAGTGCATTACCTACGGATTATAAATCCGTAGGTAATTACCTACGACCAAATTACCTACGGATTTTCTACGGAAAGAAATCTGTAGGTAAAGTGACATTACCTACGGATTTTTGTCCTTACCTACGGATTTTACCCGTAGATAATAAGCGTTTTTTTTGTAGTGAAATAAAATACAAATATTCACAAAACATACATTATTGATTATATTACTTCAACGTACTATTCTAAAGCACACCAGAATAACACTCAGAATAAAATCCTATGTTGCAATGTTAATCAACTTACGTTAAATGGAGGCTCTGAAAATTCCTTCCCCTAATCTTCAACAGACCCCAATCTGCAACAGAAATCAAACCCAATTTCATTTCTATGAACCCTAACATTCAAATTAGTAATAAAAAGTAAAACAATAACTAGAATACGTTCTGGAATACACTGAATAGTTGAATAAGTTATGTGAAATAGAACTAAAATATCAAAGAATCCGGTAATTAAGATTATACCTATTTATGTGATATTTTTCATCTTCCACTGCTATTCAAGTAAGCCCGTCAACCATACAGAGGAAGGAAGAAGAAATAGTAGTGCTTAAAAAAGGAAGAATGGTAATATGGTCGAAGAAGAAGAAATGAAGAGGAAACTGGTTCCTATTAATGGAATGGAAGCAGAGAGGGAGAAACGTCGTTGCTGAAGAGAGACGTTGCTGAGGAGAGACGCTGCTGAGGAGAGACGCTGCTGAGGAGAGAGGGAGAAAGGTTGAGAAACGTTGCTCGAGTAGAGGGAGAAACGTTCGTAAACCGGTATTTTTAAAATAACCAATTATAAAATATTTTATTATTTTTCTATAAAAATAATTAAAATCATTTTAAAAAATATTATTTTAAAATTTTGCTGCCATTTTTTAAAATATTATTAAATCTTTTTTACAAATTTTATTTAAAAAAAATATAGAAAATAATTTTCATTCCTGCCAAATTTTATACGAATATATATTTGAAAAATAAAATAAAATTATAATTATATAATTGAAGAAAATTTTGTAGGAATTTCTTACTATTAATTTTTTGCAAAAAAATCTTACATATTTTCTAGAAAAAATATTTTGCAAATAAATTTGTAATAATTTGTTGTGAAATATTTTTCTTAGGAAAAGTTGTAACTATTTTTTACTAAAAAAATTTGCAGAAAAATTCACATGAATTTAATGATTTTTTAGTAGTGCGAAATGGACCCCAACGTTTAATTAATTAGTGAATTGTTAAGAGTAGGTAAGTTATGTTCTTTATAAGTGGGATATGGTGGCAATAATCTTTACCATCTCTCATCCTTCTTTGTCTGTTTCATATTCTTGCTTCATTTTCATCACCATGTCACTTGCTGGTAAAATCAGCAGTGAAATTGGGGTTCATTCAACTGCTGCAAAGTGGTTCAATCTCTACGCAACGAAACTGCACGATGTTCAAAACCTTACTGACATAATTCATGGAACCAAGTTGCATCATGGTCATGACTGGCATCAGCATGAGGCCATCAAACTGTGGACTTTATACCATAGGTAAATAAACTTCTCACTAAAAAGGGTAGATTGTCTTTTCTCTTATATAGATTTTTCTCTCTATAATTCTCATTTCTAGTGTTAGGTCCAGTTTATTACTAATAATGATTCTGATGCAAGATAACTTAGTCATTTTCTTACTTAATAGAACAGAATTTGATGGCTAGAGATCGAGATTAAAATTGAAAAAAAAAAAGTTATATACCCATGATAACAATATTCTGGTTGCACAAAATACTGATTAAAAATAACAAACAAGTTGCTAAACTAATGCAGTATAGCTAATCCCGTGTTGAATCTCACAAGGACACAATTATAGGAACATATTCATTATCACATATCATGTTCTCTAAAACAGTAAATTGGGGGATGAATGTTAGAGTGAAAAAGAAATAAATTGATGCAGAATAATAAAAATTAAAATCAAATTACTATAGAATATTGACGATAATTAAAATTAAACAAAAACAAAATTTAAATAACTGAAACTTATAAAATTAAAATAAAGTGTTTTTAATTAAAAGTGCAGGAATCAAGAATTGCTTTGAAATAAAATAATGAAGTAATTAAATTGGAAATTTCTAAAAGCAATAACTCTAAAACTAAATTTCGAATTGGAATTGGAAACGAGACGAATTGAAAGTGAAAATTATGCAATACTGGAATAAAAATTCTAAACAATTAAATAGCAGTAAATTAAAATGAGCACTGAATAAATAAAATAACTAGAGCAAGATAAACTGAAAAATTTAATAGAAATTGCAAATTAAATAAAAGAGAACAAACCAAAAGTACAAGTAGTAATAGATGAACTCGTCTAACTAAAAATCAAACTACGAATTGAGAGTAGGAAAAGAAACTGGGGACGAGACAAAACAACAATTCTCACCCCAGGCCAAGAGATTATGATTGTGGTTGTCGTAAGACCTCTATTTATAGGGGTTTGAACATAAGAAATTAAGCCTAAAATTAATTACAATAAAATCAAATATTTCTCAAATAAATGATTGCAAAATCTGATTATTGTGAAGAGAATTTTTGGGACTGATTTGGAGAAAATAGTCTGCTACTTTCTTATTTTGAGTGATCCAGCACTGATTTACATTTAATTCTTGATTTCTACTAGCCTTTAATTCAGCTAGATTGGATTCCCACACTAGTTAACTTGCTTGATTCAAAATTTCCATTTGTAGCATTCTGCAAGTGGGTTGCATAAGCAAACTTGGACTTCCAAGAATAGTGAAGCTTGACGGCTTCAATTTGAACATTTCTTTCCATCACTTTGGCCCATCTCAAATTACTTGTCCTACAAAAAAAGAAAATGAAATATGCAATGTGCATGTATGCATGTATATTATTTATGCTAAAACTACCTAAAATGCAACAAATTAAGAAAAACTGAATTATGCTATGTTTTTAATGAAAACATGTTTAATGCATGGTTTATGAATAGAATAACTAGCTTAGAAAGTGCTCTTAGATCAATAAATAAAGAGTAAAATGACACACATCAAATACTTCACACTTTTTCTATTTTGCACTTCCAAGCAAAACATAAAAGAAAGAAAAGATGAAAGAAAAAAAAGAATGCATGCAATGCAAAGATGGATAATGTGGAAAATGTTATTGACATCTTGAAAACTATAATAGTCAAGGAAAACTTCATCAACTAAAAGTGAGAAAATAAAAAAAATCAAGATCATAACTCACAAAGTATTATCAAGGTCAAGTACTCTTTAAGGATTCCAGGACTCATTTCAAGCGGACATCCTATCGTGTGGTAAAATGTTTACTTTAATCCATTACAAGAAAATCGCTTATTTCCGACAGATTTTTACCGACGGATTTGTAGCCGTCGGAAAATTAGTTATTACCGATGGAAATTACCGACAGATTATAGAATTTGGTCTTACCGACGGATATATCCATCGGTAAATCCGTCGGTAAATTAACAATTAATTATCGACGGATATATCCGTTGGTAAACCCATCGATAAATTAACAATCACTTACCGATGAGATAGTAAAATTATATAATAATTACTTAATTTTAAATATATTTTAATAAATTAATTATTCACGTAATTAAAAAATTAAATACTTTTTCTATTTAATAAATTAATTTAATCATAAATAGATTAATTTATAATAATTTATTAAATTAAATAATTTTAAAAAATAAATATTTAATTATATATACATATATAAAAATATCTAAATATATATAAATATACAAATATATAAATATACAAATATATAAATATACAAATATATAAATATACAAATGTATAAATATACAAATATAAAAATATAAAAATATATAAAATATAAATATATCAATATATTGTATTTATATGGATATACATTTATTTGTATATAAATATAATTTATTGTAAATTATAATCAAAAAATTCGGTAGTTTAGTGGTTGGAGTATCGACCTCCAACTCCGGGGTACTTAGTTCGAATCACTCGGTGACAATACCGTCAATCTAAATTATAATTCAAACTTGAATATAGGTTTAAATAAATAAAAAGGGGGAGAGGGTTTCTTTAGAAATATAGGTTTAAATAAATAAAAAATTTAATAAATAATAAAAATATTTTCGATTCAAACTTGAATATAGGTTTAAATAAATAAAAAGGGGGAGGGGGTTTCTTTAGAAATATAGGTTTAAATAAATAAAAAATTTAATAAATAATAAAAATATTTTCGACGAAAAATCCGTCGGTAATTACTCATAACATTTAACGACGGATTTTGTTCGTCGGTAATTTCGATTTTTCTTGTAGTCTAAAGTGTTTATGCTGAAAATTTCAATCATCATCACATCATGACATCAATCCTTTATCATAGGCTTGAAAGATCTCTAAATTGTCACCATTAGAACACATACCTTTGTAGATCAATAGGACTTTTACTTGGCTTGTAATGGGGCTAGGGTTCAGGATAGGTTATTTTAGGAAAGTGGGCTAAGACTTTAGGAAAAATAAAGAACATGGATCAATGTATCTTAAAGCTTTGTTCCAGTTGCATATTTTTGTTTTGTCGCCTTTATATTAGAGTGCTTTTAGAGCTCTTTTATGATTTTGACCCACAAACAAAATGATTTTTTTTTCTTTATACTTTGGCACTTTTCTCTTTTTTTTTCTTTTATTTTTTGGACTTGTTGGCGGTGATTAGAACTGAATTTTTGTGATGATTTCACACTCCTTACTTCCCTTAAAGTCTAGGTTTGGGTAGTTTTGGACTAGAAAGACTTTAAATCTTGGGTTTAAATTCAAGAAAAGGCTAAGGCTCAAAGGTGGGTTCAAAGGTGGGTTCAAAGGATAATTTAAGGTAAGGGTAGGCTATTTGGCTAAGTAGCTAAGACAAAGAAAGCCTAAATCATATCCACTGGTGTATATGTTCATCTGGTGTCACAGAGAAATCATCAAGTTCTGGAAGGTTCTTATGTCATGAGTGGCGCACACAAAAAAGAATAAGGCTCAAAACTCACCTGGGTGCTTTGTTCACCTTGAAATTAATCCAAACCAATGTTAATGTAACCTGACCATGACTTTCTATGTGAATCAAACCTTTCAAACTTTGAATTCTTCCTCCTGATTGTTAGAATTTGCGCAGCGGAATGTTCGCGTTTAGGGACAAAAACCAAAAAGGGGGTGAATTAGTTTCTTATAAAAAATTAGGGTTCTAAAAATTTTCCCCAAATTTCACCGATTAAAATGCTTGTAAAGTAAAGAGATAAGGGAACGAAGATTACATGGTTGTTTTATACTGGTTCGGATCAAAAGACCCTACGTCCAGTTGTTAATCACTCTAAAAGAAGATTAACGTTGTCACTATAATCATAGTTTACAACAGATTACAAATTGAAAAAGATAAGAATTAGAAAACACCTCCTTTGAATCCACAAAGGATGAACAACAACTTTTCCTAGAGACGGCACAACACACAATCCACCAAGAAACCCACTTAGTGATTCTTATCGCTTCTAGCCCACACTAGGTTTTCAAAACAAACCTTTTTCATACAAAATTTAAGAGTTGTGATTGCTAGAGAACTTTCTGTAGGGAAGAAAAAGGGGCTTTTGAAAACCTAGTGTGGGCTAGAAGCGATAAGAATCACTGAGTGGGTTTCTTGGTGGATTGTGTGTTGTGCCGTCTCTAGAAAAAACTGTTATTCATCCTTTGTGGATTCAAAGGAGGTGTTAATCTCTTGTGTGACTCAAGACAGGTGTTTTCTAATCCTTATCTTTTTCAATTTGTAATTTGTTGTAAACTATGGTTATAGTGACAACGTTAATCCTCTTTTAGAGTGATTAACAACTGGACGTAGGGTCTTTTGATCCGAACCAGTATAAATCAACTGTGTAATCTTCTTTCCCTTATCTCTTTACTTTACAAGCATTTTAATCAGTGAAATTTGGGGAAAATTTTTCAAACCCTAATTTTTTATAAGAAACCAATTCACCCCCCCCCCCCTCTTGGTTTTTGTCCATAAACACGAACATTCTGATGCACAAATTCTAACAAGTGGTATCAGAGCTTGTTTTGATAGTCATTCAAATTTCGAAAATGGCCAGACAAAACCAAACATTTGCCGAGAGTGCTTTTATCAATAGACCCCCACTTTTTGCAGGGCAAAATTTGTTAGAATCGCGCAGCAGAATGATCGCGTGGTCGGACAAAACCCAAGAGGGGGGGTGAATTTGTTTATTAACAAAAATTAGGTTTTCAAAATTTTCCCCAAATTTTACCGATTAAAAACTGTGTAAATGTAAATAGAGAAGAGATAGAATCTTACACAGGAGATTTATACTGGTTCGGATCAAAAGACCCTACGTCCAGTTGCTAATCACTCAAACAGAGGATTAACGTTGTCACTACAATCACAATTGTTACAAACAAATTACAATGGAAAAGATAAAGATAAGAAAACACCTCTCTTGAAATCCACAAGAGATGATGAACAGCTTTCCCTAGAGACGACACAACACACAATCCACTAAGAACTCCACTTAGTGATTCTTATCGCTTCTAGCCCACACCAGGTTCCAAAAGCTCCTTTTTCTTGCAACAAACAGTTCTCTGGCACTCACAACACTTAACTTTTGTATGAAAAAGGTTGTTCATGTTTTCTGAGTGCCATAGAGAAGCTTAAGTAGAGAAATTAGGGTTTGGGAATTGGGAATTTCGAAACTAGGGTTCTTTGAAATAGGGTTTTCGAAAATAGGGTTGATTTGAAGTTAAAAATCAAAATCTGACTGAAATAATCGATTAAATGAAGTATTAATCGATTATTACAGAGCCAAAATCAACAGAACCGCAAAACTCTCTGTTTTAATCAATTAAAAGGTCTGTTAATCGATTAACAGGCCTGTTAATCGATTAACACGGGTGTTAATCGATTAAAACAGTGAACAGATACAGAAAATGGTTTTTCTCACTGTTTTAATCGATTAATTCACCAAATAATCGATTAAAGCCGAGTCTCTTTGATAAATTTGAGCTTTTTGAAGCTTCTAAGGTGTAGACTATGTACCAGCTATCTCAAACTCTAATAATACAGACTCAATCTAATCAAAACAGAGTTATTACAATATACAACAAGTCTTCAAAACTCTAAGTCTTGTGTTCTTGAATCATCATCAAAATCAACAAGCTTCATGTCCATCAAGTTCAACATCAAGTCCTTGAATGTTCAACAATCTCCCCCTTTTTTATGATGATCAAAATTATCTTTTAAAGCCTTGTAATAACCTGTTTTATCTGTCATACTAACAAACACATTAAACATACCAGATAATATTTAAGAACAATCATATTAGGCTTTAAATATTTTCTCCCCCTATTTTGATTAGAATAAAAAATAATTCTTTTATTACAAACATAAGGGCTCCCCCTCAAAATATGCATAACTTAGAGAAAACTCCCCCTCAATCAAAGCAATAACAGAACACCACATTTTATTTCAGACATAAGCATTCATTACAATATAAGAAAAAATAATTACAAATTTAAAATTCTTCACTATCATCACTATGAAAGTGTGCATCAAATCTATTTTCTAAACGGCACACTTTATCATCTACATTAGATATACGGCGAATTATTTCCTCATGCCGTACTCCAGCAAGAGTGAAGAATGACTGCATTCTCTGATTCATGTCTGATAACATGTCTTCCATGGATTGTCGGGTTTCATGATGAGTAGAGGAAGTTCCAACACTTTGGATTTGATCAGAGGGAAACTCAGCAGCAGGAGGCATATCTTCATCAGAATCTTCATTATCGTCACCTTGGTTTGGAACGTCATCCTTGTGAACATAAATATCGTTGACGCGCACCATTTGTAGTTGGATCAATGTGTTGTCTAGCATGCGATTCAAGTTATTCGTTCGTATTGTTTGTTCACCTTCGACATTTACTCCTTTGTATTCAAGAATGCGAGAGACAAGGAGGGCATATGGAATTTTGAAGGTAGGATGGTGTTTGGCCTTTAACATAGTCATGGTGACAAGAACGCCCCAATCTAAAGGCTCATTATTCATTATGGCATGAATAATACGAAGATTAATTGAAGAACATTGAGCATGATTTGTAGCCCGAGGACATAGGATCCAGACAAGTAGATGTAAAATCATGCGTTCCTCCTTCTTCAAAGGTCCAGCAAGAAGGAGACGCCCAATCTCCATGGAGGGATTTCGCAGAAAAGAACGGTAAGCTAAGAACCTGTCAAAATCATCTAACTCACCATACACGTTAATAGCATCTTCTCTAATAGGAAAATGGGCGACGTTTTCCCAAATATCATCGTCAAGAATAATTGTGACACCTTTTACTCTAGAGGTAGCAATTTGATCTCTAAATTTGAATCTAGAGTAGAATACCCTAACTAAGTCAGGATAATACGTACCTTGCATTTGGATGAAAGGGAGAACTCCTTGAATTTCAAGGAGGTTGGGAAAGTTGAATCCCCTATTGATGAACTGCTCACCAATAAGGAACTTAGGAGAAATAATAGCACGTTCCTTCCAATAGGACAGAAATTCTTGTCGGCCATCTGCATCAGAAATCCATCCTTCTACAGAATTAGGACGGGGTTGAGATGAGGGTGCAAATCTTCTTCTTGTGGGGATTTTTGCACGAGAAGATGAGACCATTGAAGGATTAGAAGAGTAACAAGAATATTTTAAGAAGCTAAGTGTAGCTAGAAGAAGGCAAGATTGCTAGAATAAGGCAAGAAAGCTTGATTTCAAGAGATAGAAGTGAGTAGAAGTGAAATGGAGGTCCCTATTTATAACCAAGCATGTCTAACGGTCATATGGAAGTGAATAAGGGTCAAGAGAGCCGTTAGCAACGGCTAGGAATCCAAACTTGCCAGGTTTAATCGATTAAAACTCAGATTAATCGATTAAACCACTTCCAGACCCATTTAATCGATTAATTTGAGCTGTTAATCGATTAACACTGGTTTTAATCGATTAATGGACGAATTAATCGATTATTCCAGAGAGGAATGTCCTGTTTTGAGTGTTTTGGATGCAAATAATCGATTATAACTCCAATTAATCGATTATTCCAGAGAGTACATCAAAGTTTTGAGGTTTTAACACATGATAAACTATTAACATCCTCTATAATGAATTATATCCTTACAGTCATCCAAAAACTGTTTGATTAAGCAGAATTTAAGCTATTTCTAGTATCCCTAAGTTTCTTCTAAGATCATAGAATCTATCCTTGGGTAGAGGCTTAGTAAAAATATCTGTTAATTGATGCTTTGTATCAACGTACTCTATTTTACAGTTTCCTTTGCTGATATGATCTCTCAAAAAGTGATGTCTAATCTCTATATGCTTAGTCCTAGAGTGCATTACTGGATTCTTAGTAAGATTGATTGCACTCGTATTATCACACATCAAAGGTATGTCATTCAGAAATATACTATAATCTTCTAGCTGTTGTTTCATCCACAAAATTTGAGCACAACAATTACCAGCTGCAATATATTCAGCTTCAGTGGTAGATAAAGCAACACATGCCTGTTTCTTAGAATGCCAAGATACTAAGGATGAACCTAACAAATGACATGTCCCACTAGTACTTTTCCTATCAATTTTGCATCCACCATAATCAACATCAGAATATCCTATTAAACTAGTACAAGCATCAGATGGATACCATAAACCAAAACCAGTAGTTCCTTTTAAATATTTTAAAATATGTTTTACTGCAATTAGGTGAGATTCTTTTGGACAAGCCTGAAATCTAGCACACACACAGACACAGAATGCATAATATCAGGTCTACTTGCAGTTAAGTATAACAGTGAACCTATCATACCTCTATACATAGATTGATTAACTTCCAAACCTGATTCATCCTTGTCTAAATAGCATGAAGTTCCCATGGGTGTGTTAGCTTCCTTTGAGGTGTCCATTCCAAACTTTTTAAGGATCTCTTTGCAGTATTTGGTTTGAGAGATGAAAATGCCATCTTTAAGTTGCTTGATTTGAAGTCCAAGGAAGAATGTCAATTCTCCCATCATAGACATTTCAAACTCTCCCTGCATTATCTTAGCAAATGCTACACATAACGAATTATCAGTTGATCCAAAAATAATATCATCAACATATACCTGGACCAATAAGATATGTTCTTTTACTTTCTTTATAAACAGCGTAGAATCAATTTTTCCTCTAGAAAAATCATTTGAAGTTAGGAAACTACTTAGCCTTTCATACCAAGATCTAGGAGCTTGTTTCAACCCATATAATGCTTTCTTTAATTTAAAAACATGATTAGGAAAACTAAAATCCTCAAAACTAGGGGGTTGCTCCACATAAACTTCTTCTTTAATAAAAACATTCAAAAATGCACTCTTAACATCCATTTGATATAATTTAAATTTCATCAAGGATGCATAAGCAAGAAGTAGGCGTATAGCCTCTAACCTGGCAACAGGAGCATAAGTTTCATCATAATCTATACCTTCCTCCTGGCAATAGCCTTTGGCAACAAGTCTAGCTTTATTCTTTGTTATGTTTCCATCTTCATCAAGTTTATTTCTAAACACCCATTTGGTTCCAATTACTTGATGTGACTCTTCTCTTGGGATTAATTCCCAGACTTGATTCCTTTCAAATTGGTTAAGTTCTTCTTGCATGGCTGCACCATTGGTCATCTTTAAGTGCTTCCTCAACGTTTTTGGGTTCAATCTGTGACACAAAAGCTACAGACATACAAAAATTAGTCATATTTCTAGTTCTTACCCCTTTTGAGATATCACCTATGATATTGTCCATTGAGAGTCCTCTAGGTGATTGTCATTCTTTTGCTAATTCAGGCGTTTGAGAAGGCTCATTTTCTTCCAAATATAATTCATCAAGAGCTTCTCTTATATACTCATCATCACCTGCAAATTCTTTATTTGACTCAAGAGGATTTCCCCCAAGGTCTATAATCTCATCAAAAGTAACATGAATAGATTCTTCAATATTTAAGGTTCTTCTATTAAACACCCTGTAAGTCTTGCTAGTTAATGAATAACCTAAGAAAGTGCCCTCATCAGCTTTAGAGTCAAATTTTCCTAAGTTGCCCTTTCCATTATTTAACACAAAGCACTTACATCCAAAAATTTTCAAATGAGCGACATTAGGCTTTCTACCATTAAACAATTCATAGGGAGTAGATTTAATAATTGACCTAATGAGCATTCTATTTAAAACATAACATGCAGTACTCACCGCATCAGCCCAAAAATACTTAGGAACATTAGATTCATTTAACATAGTTCTAGCAAGTTCCTCTAATGACCTATTTTTCCTTTCAACTACACCATTTTGTTGGGGAGTCCTAGGAGCAGAAAAGTTATGTAATATTCCATTTTCTTCACAATAATTTTCAAACTTTTCATTTTGAAACTCACCACCATGGTCACTTCTTAAAACTTTAATTTTTAAGTCTTTCTCATTTTGAATTTGTTTTGCAAATTTTCTAAAGACCTTAAAGGCCTCAGTTTTCATAGTTAGGAAAAATGTCCATGTATATCTAGAGTAATCATCAACAATCACAAGGCCATAATAATTTCCACCAAATCTTTTTATCCTAGAAGGTCCAAATAAATCTAAATGTAATAATTCTAGGGGTTTTGAAGTGGAAACAACATTCTTTGATTTAAATGATGATTTTACTTGTTTACCTTTTTGACATGCATCACACAATCTATCTTTTTCAAATTTTAACTTAGGCAAACCAATAACTAAGTCTTTTGAAATCAATTTGTTCAAATGATGCATATTTATATGAGCCGCTCTCTTATGCCATAACCAAGGGTTCTCTTCCTTAGCAACTAAACATGTTATACTAGAATCATGTAAACAATCCAAATCAATCAAGTATATGTTATTATGCCTAATGCCTTTTAATTCTACATTTTCGGAATTTATCAAGTGTATGGTGCAAAATTTACTTTCAAAAATTACCTTAAATCTTTTGTCACATAGTTGACTTATGCTAAGGAGATTATGCTTTAGTCCATCAACAAGAAGCACATCCTTGATCTCCAAAGTGTTTGCACCACCTATGTTTCCAATTCCAAGGATCTTTCCTTTGTTGTTGTCCCCATAAGTTACATATCCTTGTTCCTTAGCTTTGAAACTCACAAATTTAGTTTTATCACCGGTCATATGTTTTGAGCATCCACTATCAAGATACCACATAGACTTCTTTGATTTGGAAGTTTCCTACAAAACAAGAACATAGTAAACTTAGGTCCCCATAACTTTTGGGTCCTTGAGGTTAGAGACAAATAAATTATTTAACAATAGGAACCCAAATGTATTTACCTTTAGGAACACCAAAATGTTTAATTTTACATTTATTTGAAGTGTGACCTTGTTTCATGCAATAAAAACATGCTTTTGATGTAGCTTTAGAATAAGATACATTACTAACAAAACATGCTCTAGTTCCTTTTTCTACCCATACTCTTTTGTTTTTCTTTTTAGACTTTTTCAAAGGAACTTTATGATTTACATTATTTTGAGCAAACACTATTTCATGCTTCTTAAGATCATCTATTTCCTTTTCGGCTTTGTCTAGCAAATGGTTAAGAATATCTATGTCATATTCATGCTCTTTACAAGTTGCACATGCTAAGTTCTTATCATTATCCTCATCTAAACATACAATTTTCGTTTCTAATAATTCCTTTTCTTCTAAACATGTGATTTTCATTTTTAAAGAGTCTATTTCCTTTTCGGATCTACTTAGATTCTTCTTTACAACTTTATATTCATTCTTCAAATTCTTGAAAGCACTAAACAATTCATTATAAGCATTTTGCAATTCATCATAGTTATTATCATCATCACTAGAAAATGAGTCGGAATCACTTACCTCAAAATCGGAAGAAATGTTGTCATTTGCCATTAAGCAAATATTTGCTTCTACTTCCGAGTCACTTGATTCCGAGCTTGAGTCACTGTTGTCCCAAGCAATATAAGCTTTCTTCTTGAAGAACTTTTTCCCTTTGATTTCATCGTTTTTCTTGTTTGGACATTCGGTCTTTACATGTCATGCTTCACCACAACCATAGCATTTTATATTTACGAAAGTACTTTCTCTTACTTTTCCTTTACCTTTGAATGGATGCCTTCCTTTAGCTTTCATGAATTTGGTGAACTTCTTTATCATTAGACTCAACTCTTCTTCTTCATTTTCCGAGTCTTCTTCTTTTTTTTTTATGGTTACCTTTGGAAATTTCGGTTTTGAAGGCTAGGTTCTTCTTTTGATATTGTCCTTCTTCTTCATTTAGCCTTCCTAATTCAAGTTCATGCTCTCTAAGCTTTCCAAAGAGCGCCGCCATAGACATTGTGGAAAGATTTTGTGACTCCAAGATGGTCGTCACCTTCGGTTGCCATTTCCTATCCAAAGATTTCAAAATTTTAACATTTAATTCATCAATGTCAAATATTTTACCTAGTCCGGTGAGATGGTTCACAATATGAGTGAAACGCTTTTGTACGTCAAATATCGTTTCGCCTTGTTGCATTCGGAACATCTCGTATTCTTGGATTAAGGAATTTTTACGTGCTCTTTTAACATCGTCGGTACCTTCGTGGGTCACTCTAAGCATTTCCCACATTTCTTGAGCACTTTTACAAACAGAAATCCTGTAAAACTCGTCAAGGGTTAGAGCAGATGAAATTATATTTCTAGCCCTAACGTCAAATTGTGCTTTTCTGTTTTCTTCTACAGTCCATCTAGAAAAAGGTTTAGGAACTTCAACACCGTTCTCAGTAACTTTAGGAACATATGGACCGTTTAAAATAGCGTCCCAAACGCCTCTATCAACAGACTCTAAAAAGATTTGCATTCTTACCTTCTAAAAAGGATAATTTTGACCCGCAAAAGTGGGGTCTGTTGCTAGACGCACCTTCGGCAAAAGTTTGATTTTGTCTGGCCATTTTCAAAAAGTTTGAATGACTATCAAAGCAAGCTCTGATACCACTTGTTAGAATCGCGCAGCGGAATGATCGCGTGGTCAGACAAAAACCAAGAGGGGGGGTGAATTTGTTTCTTAACAAAAATTAGGTTTTCAAAATTTTCCCCAAATTTTACCGATTAAAAACTGTGTAAATGTAAATAGAGAAGAGATAGAATCTTACACAGGAGATTTATACTGGTTCAGATCAAAAGACCCTACGTCCAGTTGCTAATCACTCAAACAGAGGATTAATGCTGTCATTATAATCACAATTGTTACAAACAAATTACAATGGAAAAGATAAAGATAAGAAAACACCTCTCTTGAAATCCACAAGAGATGATGAACAACTTTCCCTAGAGACGGCACAACACACAATCCACTACGAACTCCACTTAGTGATTCTTATCGCTTCTAGCCCACACCAGGTTCCAAAAGCCCATTTTTCTTGCAACAAACAGTTCTCTGGCACACACAGCACTTAACTTTTGTATGAAGAAGGTTGTTCATGTTTTCTGAGTGCCATAGAGAAGCTTAAGTAGAGAAATTAGGGTTTGGGAATTGGGAATTTCGAAACTAGGGTTCTTGGAAATAGGATTTTCGAAAATAGGGTTGATTTGAAGTTAAAAATCAAAATCTAACTGAAATAATCGATTAAATGAAGTATTAATCGATTATTACAGAGCCAAAATCAACAAAATCCCAAAACTCTCTGTTTTAATCAATTAAAAGGCCTGTTAATCGATTAACAGGGGTGTTAATCGATTAAAATAGTGAACAGATACAGAAAATGGTTTTTCTCACTGTTTTAATCGATTAATTCACCAAATAATCGATTAAAGCCGAGCCTCTTTGATAAATTTGAGCTTTTTGAAGCTTCTAAGGTGTAGACTATGTACCGGCTATCTCAAACTCTAATAATACAGACTCAATCTAATCAAAACAGAGTTATTACAATATACAACAAGTCTTCAACACTCTAAGTATTGTGTTCTTGAATCATCATCAAAATCAACAAGCTTCATGTCCATCAAGTTCAACATCAAGTCCTTGAATGTTCAACAAAATTATCCTTTTTGGAAACTAAGAATGCAAATATTTTTGGAGTCTTTTGATAGGGGTGTATGAGATACCATTGTAAATGGTCCTTTTATTCCCAAAGTTGAAGCACTTGTTGGATTTGATGAAGACATATTGAGTTGATATAGTTTAGTTTGTGGGTGTGTAGTTGAATAGGTTAGAAGTTTAGAACTTAATCTCTTGATAGGCAAATAAATCTTGTGATAAGCGCCTTGAAATGATGCATCTCATTGAAATCATTTTTCTGAATGAAAAACTAACATATAAGCATTAAAAGAACAAACTAAGTTTTTCAATCTGTTGAAAAGGAATTTCAATCTGTTTAAATCACTTAACATAAGAAGTGTACATATAGAGTCGAAATTTCAATTGGTTGAATCGCAGAACCAACAGGTTAAAATGTTCTTAATGAATTTTTCAAATATCAAAGGTTTTGCATTTTCAATCTGTTAAAATGTTTTTTAATCTGTTGAAACAGAAAGACTATTTTTCAGTCTAAGTGTTTTTAGAATTTCAATCTGTTGAAATACTTTTCAATTTGTTGAAACAGAGAGACTATTTTTCTGTCTAAGAACCTACAGGATTTCAATCTGTTGAAATGTTTTTTAATCGATTGAAACAGAGAGCTATCATTTTTTCATTAAGTTATTTCAATCCATTGAAAACACGAATCAATCGATTGAATGAAGTTTTAAATAAAATCAATCGATTGAAACGTCGTTTTAATCGATTGAAATGCATTCTGATCGATCATAATTCGATTCTAATCGATCATAATTAGTTCTGATCGATCATAATGCTGTTTTAATCGATCATAATTGATTCTAATCGATTATATGTTCATTCTTATTGATTACTTTCTACTCGAATCAGTTTTTAACGAGTTAAACGTTACGGTACTCTCTTTTACTCTATAAATACAGATTTGATCTATCTTCGAAATATACAATTTGTGAAAACATTTGAAAGCAATCTTTGAGCTATCATATCTGTGACTTTCTCTGTGCATTCAAGAATTGTTCATATCATAAGGTGCTTTGATCAAGATTGTTGTTAATCAAAGAGAGAAAGTTCTGAGTTAGAATTGCTTCTGGACATTTGTACTGATAAAGCTGCAGTCCAGGTTTTTTCTTTTCATACTCTTGTGTAAAGTGTGATTGTGCAGATTGGATTTTGGATCTGCACTGGTTACAGTAACTGGATTTGGTTACTGGGAGGTTTTCAAGAATCTATCTTGTGGGTTTGTAAGATAGTTCTTGGAGTAGATTGGTGAATATCTACTGGTTGTATTTTTCACTTGGAATTAGTGGAACTTGGCAGATTTGTCAAGAACTGGATGTAGCTCTGATAAAGAGTGAACCAGTATAAACTTTTGTGTTGAATTTCTTCTTTCATCTCCTTTATTTCTTGTCTATATACTTGCTGTGATTAAAATCAAACCTACCTATACAAGAATTGAATAAAGATAATTCATTCTTCCAAGAGAAAGTAAGTTTTGCGAAAAAGTTTTCTTAAGTTCAATTCACCCCCCCCCCTCTTGAACTCAACCATTAATTCTTTCAAAAGTTATTGTAAATGATGTAGAAGAACCAAAACCATTTTCTAGATTGACGACTGAAGAAAATAGGAAAGCCCAATATGATGTTAGGTCTAGGAATATAATTTTGTCTACTTTAACCCTTGATGAGTTTTACAGGATATCCGTTTGCAAGAGTGCTCAAGAGATGTGGGAAATTCTAAGAGTAACCCATGAAGGAACCAATGATGTAAAAAGATCACAGAAAAATTCTTTGATATAAGAATATGAAATGTTCAGAATGCAAATGGGAGAATCAATTTTTGACGTCCAAAAGCGTTTCACACATATTGTGAACCATCTCACAGGGGTTGGTAATGCTTTTGACACTGATGAATTAAATGTGAAAATTCTTAAATCTTTGGACAGGAAATGACAACCAAAGGTGACTGCCATTATGGAGTCACAAAATCTTGCCACTATGACTATGGCGGCTCTCTTTGAAAAGTTGAGAGAGCATAAACTTGAACTTGGAATGTTAAACGATGAAGAAGAACAACATCAAAAGAGAAACCTAGCTTTCAAAACTGAAGTTTCTAAAATCAAGAAAAAGAAGGAAGAAAAAAGTTCTGATAGTAAAGAGGATGAAAACTTGAGCCTCATGATAAGAAAACTTACAAAGTTCATGAAAGCTAAAGGAAAGCAACCTTTCAAATGTAAGGGAAAGGTGAAAGAAAGATATTCTTTAAGTTTAAAATGTTATGGTTGTGGTGAAATAGGGCATGTGAAATCCGATTGTCCAAACAAGAAAAGTGATGATCATAAAGGCAAGAAATTCTTTAAAAAGAAAACTTATATAGCTTGGCATGATAGTGACTCAAGTTCGGAGTCAAGCGATTCAGAGGTTGAAGAAAATCTTTGTTTGATGGCAAATGATAGTATTTCTTCTGATTGTGAGGTAAGTGATTCCGACTGTTCTTCAAATGACGATGAGAATGACTATGATGCTTTGCAGAATGCATATCAAGAAATATTTGCTGCTTTTAAAGATTTGAAAACTGAATATAAATATTTGAAAAAGAATTTGAATAAATCGGAAAAAGAAGTAGAATCTTTAAAATAAAAAATAGTGACTTTGGAAGAAAAAGAAAATAAACAAATAGCATGTGCATCATGTAAAGAATATGAATATGATATTGACATTTTTAAATACTTACTAGATAAAGCTAAGAAAGAATTAAGTAACTATAGTAAGGATGAAGTCATTGAGCAATCTCAAGTAAATTGTCATATTCCTTGGAAAAAGCCTAAAAATAGAACCCGAAGGGTATGGGTTGAAAAAGGATCTAAATCTTCTCAAAATAAAATTGTATCTTTTTCAAGAATTAAATCTAAGCATTTTGGTGTTCCAAAGGGAAAATATGCTTGGGTTCCTATAGATAAATGATTTGCTTGTCTCTAACCCCAAGGACCCAAAAGTTATGGGGACCTAAGATTATTATGTTATTTTGTAAGAAACTTTCAAATCCAAGAAGTCTATGTGGTATCTTGACAGTGGGTGTTCAAAACACATGACTGGAGATAAAAAAAATTTTATAAGTTTCAAAGCAAAGGAACAATGATATGTAACCTATGGGGACAACAATAAATGAAGAATCCTTGGAACCAAAAATATTGGTGGTGCAAATACCTTGAAAATAAAGGATGTGCTCCTTGTTGATGGGCTAAAGCACAATCTCCTAAGTATAAGTCATCTTTGTGATAAAGAATTTAAGGTAATTTTTGAAAGAAAGTTTTGCACCATTAATTTAAAGGATTCTGAAAATATAGCATTAAAAGGTATTAGGCATAATAATATTTATTTGATTGAATTGGATTGTGTATCTAATGCTAATATAACATGCTTAGTTGCTAAAGAAGAAAATTCATGGTTATGGCATAAGAGAGTGGCTCATATAAATATGCATCAATTAAACAAATTAATATCAAATGACTTAGTTATTGGTTTGCCTAAGCTAAAATTTAAAACAGATAGATTATGTAATGCATGTCAAAAAGGTAAACAAATAAAATCATCTTTTAAATCTAAGAATGTTATTTCCACATCAAAACCTTTAGAACTTTTAGACTTAGATTCCTTTGGTCCATCTAGGATAAAAAGTTTTTGTGGAAATTACTATGCTCTTGTAATTATTGATGATTTTTCTAGATTTACTTGGACATTTTTCCTAACATTGAAAAGTGAGGCTTTTAAAGTCTTTAGGAAGTTTGCCAAACAAATTCAAAATGAGAAAGACTTAAGAATTAAAGTGTTAAGGAGTGACCATGGCGGGGAATTCCAAAATGAATCTTTTGAAAATTATTGTGAAGAAAATGGAATTTTGCATAATTTTTTTGCACCAGAACTCCCCAACAAAATAGTGTAGTAGAAAGGAAAATTAGGTCACTAGAGGAACTTGCTAGAACCATGTTAAATGAATCAAATGTTCCTAAATACTTTTGGGCTGATACTGTAAGTATTGCATGTTATGTATTGAATAGAATGCTTATTAGGCCAATCATAAAATTAACTCCTTATGAATTGTTAAATGGAAGGAAGCTTAATGTTTCACATTTAAATTTTTTTTATTGTAAATGCTTTGTCTTAACTAATGGAAAAGATAACTTAGGAAAATTTGACTCAAAATCCGATGAGGCTATTTTCTTAGATTATTCACTTTCTAGCAAAACATATAGAGTATTCAATAGAAGAACCTTGAATATTGAAGAATATGTACATGTTACCTTTGATGAAATTGTAGACCTTGAGGGAAATCCTCTTGAGTCAAATAAAGAATATGCATGTGATGATGAATACATAAGAGAAACTCTAAAAGAATGTACTTGAATGAGAATGAGTCATCTCAAACAACTGAATTGGCAAAAGAGTGGCAACCACCAAGAGGATTTTCAATGGACAATATAATTGGTGATATTTCAAAAGGGGTAAGCACTAGAAATATGACAAATTTCTGTATGTCTATATCTTTTGTTTCACATATTGAACCCAAAAGTGTTGAGGAAGCACTCAAAGATGACCAATGGTGCATTGCAATGCAAGAAGAACTCAATCAATTTGAAAGAAATCAAGTTTGGGAATTAATTCCAACAAAAGAATCCCATCAAGTTATTGGCAAAAAAATGGGTATTTAGAAACAAACTTGATGAAGATGGAAATATAACAAAGAACAAAGTCAAACTTGTTGCCAAAGGATACTGTCAAGAGGAAGGTATTGATTATGATGAAACATATGCTCCTGTTGTCAGGTTAGAGGCTATACGCCTACTTATTGCTTATGTTTCATTGATGAAATTTAAACTATATCAAATGGATGTTAAAAGTGCATTTTTAAATGGGTTTATCAAAGAAGAAGTATATGTGGAACAACCCCATAGTTTTGAAGATTTTAAATATCCTGATCATATTTTTAAATTAAAAAAAGCTCTTTATGGTTTGAAACAGGCTCCTAGGTCATGGTATGAAAGGTTAAGTAATTTCCTAATTTCAAAAGGTTTTTCTAGAGGACAAATTGATTCTACTTTATTTATTAAGAAAGTAAAAGAACATATTCTGTTAGTTAAAGTATATGTTGATAATATTATCTTTGGATCAACTGATAATTCCTTGTGTAAAGGATTTGCTAAGATAATGCAGGGTGAATATGAAATGTCAATGATGGGAGAATTAACCTTCTTTCTTGGACTTCAAATTAAACAACTTAAAGATGGCACTTTTGTGTCACAAACCAAATACTGCAAAGAGATTCTCAAGAAATTTGAAATGGATTCTACAAAAGCTGCACACACTCCAATGGGAACGTCTTGTTATCTAGATAAAGATGAATCAAGTTTGGAAATAAATTAATTTATGTATAGAGGTATGATAGGTTCACTATTATATTTAACTACAAGTAAACCTGATATCATGCAATCTGTATGTGTGTGTGCTAGATTTCAAGCTTATCCAAAAGAATATCATCCAACTACATTAAAAAGAATATTAAAAAATTTAAAAGGAACTACAGGATTTGGTTTATGGTACCCATCTGAAGCTTCTCCTAGTTTATTAGGTTATTCTTATGTTGATTATGGAGGCTATAAAGTAGATAGAAAAAGCACTAGTGGTACTTGTCATTTATTAGGATCATCCTTAGTTTCATGGCATTCTAAGAAACAAGCTTGTGTTGTTTTATCCACAACTAAGGCTGAATATATTGCAGCTGGAAATTGTTGCGCTCAAATTCTATGGATGAAGCAACAACTAGAAGATTATAATATTTTTCTAAGTGACATTCCTTTAATGTGTGATAATACAAGTGTAATTAATCTCATAAAGAATCCTGTTATGCATTCTAGAACCAAACACATTGAGATTAGGCATCATTTTTTAAGAGATCACATTTCTAAAGGAAATTGTAAAGTTGAGTATATAGACACAAAACATCAGTTAGCAGACATATTTACCAAACCTCTTCCAAAGGATAGATTCTATGAACTTAGAAGAGACTTAAGAATATTAGAAATAGTCTAAACTCTGCTAAACTGTAAAATCTTTACATTGTGTATTGGAATAATCAATTATTTTGGGAAATAATCGATTATCCTATGTCTAATACATGTTAAGTTTGTTAATCTCTCTGGAATAATCGATTATCTTGGGTAATAATTGAAGCTTTAATGTGTAATTCATGAAAAATATTTCTATAATAATCGATTATTTGGGTTGATAATCGATTATTTGTAATTCATTGACCCAAATCAGTAATTTTTGTCAGGAATAATCGATTATCTCAAGTGATAATCGATTATTCATGTATTTTCTGAGTAGGGATGAAGAAATAATCGATTATTTGAGCAAATAATCGATTATCCTGCGACGTTTGAGAAAATCTAGTCGTTGGCAACGACTCTTTTTGCTTTGATTCTTGTTAAACTAGTCGTTTATAGCCGTTGGAAGTACTTCCTATATATAGGAGGACCCAAAATCGAATCCAAACACTTCCAAACTTCTCGTCAAGAGTTTTGCATAGATTCTAAATCTTATTCTTGTGTTGTTGTCTCCCTTAAAGCTTTGTTTCTCTCCAAAAACTCCTTATCTTTCACTTTTCTCTCAATTCATTCTAAATGGCTTCATCTTCCCGGAGAAAGATCCTGACAAGGAGAAGATCTGCTCCTGCATCTCATCCCCGTCCTAATTCTCTTGAAGGGTGGATCTCTGATGATAAAGGAAGACAAGAATATCTGAATTTCTGGAAAGAAAGGGGTATTATTACTCCTAAATTCCTCATTGGAGATCAATTCACAGACAGGGGATTCCAATTTCCCAATATTCTTGAGCAATAAGGTGTTCTTATTTTTATTGAGATGCAAGGTACATATTATTCGGATTTAGTTCGGGTATTCTATTCCCGTTTCAAGTATAGAGATCATATTGCTACTTCCAGAGTCAAGGGTGTAACCATCATCCTTGATGATAATATATGAGAGAATGTTGCTCACTTTCCCATTAGAGATGATAATATTAATGTTCTAGTGGATCTGGATGAATTCCAAAGGATTCTGGCATATCACTCATTTCTCCGCAATCTTGCCATGGAGATTGATAGACAACTTCTGGCTAGTCCTTTAAAAAAGGAGGAACGTCTGCTCCTACATCCCATTGTATGGATTTTATATCCCCGGGCCACAAATCACGCTCAATGCTCTTTTGTTGATCTTCGCATTATATATGCGATCATGAATAATGAGCTTATTGATTGGCCCAGCCTTGTCACTTTGATGATATTGAAAGCCAAGCATCATCCTACCTTTCGAATTCCCTATGCGCTTCTCATCTCCCGCATCTTAGAATATAAGGGAGTGAATCTTGAAGGTGAACAATGGCTTCAAACGTTAAATTCTAACAGAATGCTTGATAGCACGCTTACTCAGCTGTATATGGTGAATGTAAATAGAGTTTACGTTCATAAAGATGATGCTCCTCATATGGCTGAAGTTGCTCAAGATTCTAATGATGAGGATATGCTTGCTGCTGATGTTCCTGCTACTGCAACGTCTTCTACTGCTCACTCTACATCCTGTCCTCCCATTGAAGACATGTTGTTCGATATGAATCAGAGAATGCAAGAATTCCTTTCTATATCTCAAGAACGACATTAGGAAATCATAAAACAAATTTCGAATGTGGACGATCGTGTATGTAATTTAGAAGATAGAATTGATGCCCAATGTAATAGTGATGAGAGTGAAGAGTTCTAAATTCTTCAAAATTCTTGTTTGTTTTATTATCTTGTTTGTACTATATTGGCTTATTGAATAAAATTCTATATTTGCATTGATTGAGGGGGAGTTGTTTATTTTTTGTTATGCACATGTTGAGGGGGAGCTTTCATTTCTTTTGACTATAATCAAAATATGGGGAGAAAATATTTAAAGCCTAATATGTTTAATAATTTTAATGTTGCCCGGTATGTTTAATAGTTTTGTTAGTTGTAACAGTAAAAACAGGTTTACAAAGGGCTTTAAAGCAAATTTTGATCATCATAAAAAATGGGGAGATTATTGAACATACAAGGATATAATGCTTGAAGATTTTAATGATGATTCAAGGACAAAGGACTTAAAGACTTGAAGACTTATAATCATCTGTATTTACTTGTAATAACTTTATTTTGTCTTTTTGAGTATGTAAAATTAGAGTCCAAGATAGCCAGCACATAGTCCATCATCTGAAAATTCATTTTTATCAAAATCACTCTGTAATAATCGATTATCACTCAAGATAATCGATTATCATGCTTTGAAACCTGTTTTCTGAAAACCTTGCTGGAATAATCGATTATCTGGGTTGATAATCGATTATCCCAGTTTGAAAGTTCTAGAATAATCGATTATCAAGCCAGATAATCGATTATCTTGGTCCTGTTTTACTACTCTGCGAAAATGGTTATGTAATAATCGATTATCACTTAAGATAATCAATTATATACGTCTGTTATGAGTTTTGAATTTTGAATTTGGACCAATTTACAAAAACCCTATTCCCAATTCTTCTATTTTCAAAATCTTCTATTCCCCAGACCCCAATCTTTCTACTTAAGGTTCTCTAACACTCTCTACAAAAAAAAAACAATTTTTATACAAAAGTTAAGAGTTGTGATTGCTGGAGAACTTTCTGTAAGGAAGAAAAATGGGCTTTTGAAACCTAGTGTGGGCTAGAAGCGATAAGAATCACTGATTGGGACTCTTGGTGGATTGTGTGATGTGTTGTCTCTAGGAAAAGCTGTTGTTCATCCTTTGTGGATTCAAAGGAGGTGTTCAGCTCTTGTGACTAAAGAGAGGTGTTTTCTAATCTTTATATTTGTAATCCGTTTAAACTGTGATTATAGTGACAACGTTAATCCTCTTTTAAAGTGATTAGAAACTGGACATAGGGTCTTTTGATCTGAACCAGTATATTAATCTTCTTATCCTTTCTCTCTTTACTTTACAAGTATTTTAATCGGTGAAATTTGGGAAAAATTTCAAAACCCTAATTTTTATAAGAAACCAATTCATCTTGAAAACCCTAATTTGCTCACTTGAGCGACTGACTTCTAGAGAGGTTTAACGTATTATTGTTCAAGCGAGCGTCTATCCTACTCAAGCGAATCTTAGGCTGAAAATATTCTTCTCTTTTTCCAATTTTTCTTCAATTAACTTGAGAATTATGATCCTTGCTCTTGTATCCAGGTACTCTGTAAATTAATCCTACATTGGGAGAAAAATATATTAGAATCAACATAATTTAAGTGGTTAAATAACAATTCAAAGCATAATTACATCAACTTTTGCCACTTAACAATGGTAGGATTCATCCTTCGTTGGGGCTACTTCACGAGTCTGCAATCATTTTCCAACAAGATTTTGTGCATGCAAATAGTAGGGTTGATCCTAATGAGGACATCTAAGGACCAACAAAATGTTTTCTTGCGCTCTTTTAACACCTTCAACAACCTTCCTTCTTGATCGGAGAGGAGATCACTAGATATGATCACAGGTAGCTTTTCAGACTCCTCCAAGTAAGCATATTTTGAATGGGATGAGAGTTGTTTGAAATCTAACTCCTCAGGTTGCTACTATGGTGTACTTGTTTCACTTGCTTTAGCAGTTGTCTCCACTCCTACAACAGATTCAATATTATCACTAATATGCTTACAGATGACATAACTTCCATCAGAACAATCATATTTAGGTAACTCTTCTTGGCTTAAATTCAGAGATTCTAAGGGCTTTCAAGGTCAAAATCAACTCCTAGATCCAACTCTTCATCCTCTTGGCATTCAACTAAGCAGGTGTTCATTAAGAATAACTCACCCTCACTGAGAAAAGATGTGTCAGGGTTCTTCTGCTCTATTTGAACTTCTTGGTCACTTCTCAGAGTAATTGCGTGTACATTCTCATTAGGATTAATCATTATTTGCGAAGGAAGTGCATTCACACCTTACTGCTATAATAAATTCATGGTAGTGGCCATTTGTCCAATTTGGGTTTGCAAGTCATTGAAGCATTGCCCTAGTTGTATGCTTCGTGTATTTTGCGTTATCATCTGTTGTGTGAGTTGCTTCATCAGATCTTCCAATATAAACTCGGAGTAATCTTGTTGCATAATACTACTTTGGCTTGACTATAATGACACAGGGTGTGGATTTTCCTGTTGTCTCAGTGAGAGAGGTTGATACTCCTGATGTTGGTAAATGCCTTGGTTGCTTGGTGGGAAGGGAATCTTTGGTGGCTGGTTGAAGACAGGATCATATTTCAAGTTTGGATGGTCTCTCCAGCCATAATTATATGTGACCAAGTATGGGTTGTACTCCTGTTATGGACTGTTGCCACCGTCAAAATGAGGCGGTCGGAGCGACGCGATGGTTTCTGACTTTCCATTTTTTGCGTTTTTATTGGTGTGGTTACAACGCATATAGGTTGTCCGATAACCGGGCTGCACCTAGAGGCGAGGTTTTCGAAAGGGCGCTCTTGGACTGTCCGATAACCAGGCTAATCCAAAAGCAAAATTTTGAAGGGTTCTCTGGAGTCGCCACCAATGTTTTTACCGGAAACATTGGAAAAGGGATAAAAAGGCGTTGGTTTTCGAAAAACCAACTTTGGTCATTAGAACCAGAGTTGGGTAAGGGAGTTAGTTACGTGTAAAGGAAGTGTTAGTTCCTTTACGACGCCCCTTTCGGGTTCCCTATGATAGGCCAGCTATTTAAAATAAATAAACCCGTGAAAATACGTTTTTACCCTTTATTTGCAGAATTTTAAATTTATGACTACATGGCCCTAATGTCTATTGCATAATTAAAATAAAGCAGTAAAAGATAGAGAGAGAAAGTAGAAACCTTCGAAGCAAGCTTTTCTATTAATTCTTTTGAGAATAGGGTGCTTTTTGGCAGCCCTTCGCTCTTTACAATGCCGAAAACGCTATAAAAACACTCTAGAAAACTCTCAGAAACTCCGGAAATGCTTCGGAGGGGTTCTAGAAAGAGAATTTGAAGAAAAGTCTAGAGAGAGAAGTGGAGAACTGTGTGGAATGAGGGGAATGGAACCCCTATTTATAGGGATTCGCACCTGTCAGGTCGAGACGGGTCGTCTCGTCTGACAAGGTCGAGACGCCCATCTCGCCAATCGAGACGGTCGTCTCGCCTTGCAGGAATGGCGAGACGGCGGTCTTGCCATTCGCAGGTGGCGAGACGACGATCTCGAATCCGAGACGGCGGTCTCGACCCTCAAAGGCGAAAATCCTTATTTTTGTGCCAAAAATCCCTCATATCCTAGTATGGGGCCTAATAGTCTCTCCTAGTGGCTTTTCAGGCTTCATCCATCTTCGAATAAGAGGTCTTATGGTCTTTATTATGAGGCCAGACAAGATTTGGGGTCTACAACTACCCCCCCTTTACCCGACTAGTCGACTGCTGGTCTGTTGTGCCAAGGAGATCGACTGGAGGGTAAAGGAGTTGACCTTCTTGCCCGGTTGTCCTTCAGATGCTCCGTCTTTGAGGCGGTTGATCTTCTGAGAAAAGGGTGTGCTTCCAGGATGCTCCTTCTGGCGGTAGCTGATCCTTTCGGCTGATGAGTATGAACCCCCATCTGGTTTGACGAGTATGAACTCTCGCCCGGTAAGCCCCCTTTTGTAAGGCCTGATGAGTATACACCCTCATCTGGTGTTTGACGAGTATGAACCCCCGTCCGGTAAGCCACCTTTTGCAAGGCCTGATGAGTATACACCCCCATCTGGTGTTTGTGCCTTTGGATGCTCCTTCTTGCGGTAGTTGACCCTTTGGCTGTGGTGGCGGCTTACTGCTCTAGCTCATGCGCCGATGTTTGAGATGTGTTCTCTCGTCTTCTGAGATTTGTCCAGTCTGTGCCAGGGATTTTGTAGGTGTTCATCCAGCTTGTTGATTGCTTGGGATTCTTTGTTTTTGATCTTTTTGTGGCGATCTCCCAACTCTTGCTGATTGGTCGGGTGATCTTTGTTTGTTGTCTGACTCTTGCTTAGGTCGTCGAAAAAATGTTGGTTGAGGCAATTGTCTTGTTTCAATCCTGCCTTTTTTCGCGGTTTTATCTCTTTTTTCTCCCGATTTCAGATTTTGGCTTTTTCTTGAGCGTATGTCTTTTTACTCTTAGTATTTTTTGTTACGCTGACTTTTTTGGAAAAGATAGCGAAAAGATGCATGGAATAAAAAAATTTATTCATACAATATTTTTATTACAACAGCCCTATTCTATGAGCACTATCCCTATGGACTATCATCTGGAGACGATCCGTAGGAAGGGAATTGCTGGTACATGTGTCTCTGGAACTCTGCTTGGTCTCGGATCTCATTGCGATATTCTTGTTGGAATGTTGCCCAGTCTTGCCGCATCCTTTCCTGGTACTGGTAGATTGTCTCTAGTCTTGTATCAAAGGCTTCCTGCCTCAGGGACATCTGCTCTTGCTGTACAGACATCTGGTCGAATTGCTAGGGAAGATCGTTCATGTTGTGGTTCACGCCAGCAAAATCGTCTGTGTACTGCTGCTGTTGCTGTTGTTGTTGGAAGTCAGAAGGTGTCGGGGGATCGTGCATCGCCACGATGTCCTGGAGGTCCAAGGCGAAGTCCAGCGATGGATAGAGGACCAACTGGGTCCCGCGGCGCATTAGCATCCCCATGCTGACCAGGATCGACCCGTTGATGGATTCGGGTCGCAAGCTGGAGGCCAGTTCTTCCCGGCCAGCGCACCCCCATTTCTCTGTCAGGGGAGTGATAAGAGGAGCCATGAGGACGACTCCTACTGGTCTGCTCCCGAAGTCCTTAAGGGCCCTCAGGAAGAAATAGCCAGGGTTGCAGCGACGCCTCTGGCTCATACAGTAGAGAGCAAAAAGATCAGGGAGGGTTACCTTACCCTGACTCTCCTTCCTCCCGTGGATAGTCCCCACCAGCAGTTTGTGGCAAATGCGGAGGGCCGGGGGGAGCACTGAGCCCTTCATCAGTGTGGGCAGCGTGGGCGACCTGGTGAGCTCCTCCCACATTTTGCTGGTGGTGAGGTTGGTGGGGCGCGAGCAGATGGCCTCCCGATACTCCCGAGTCAGTACGTCCTCGGGTCGGACGAACCCAATGCTCACATTGAACTCGTCGAGGGTGGTGGTCCGGTACATCCCACCCATAAAGTACGTCACCATTTTCGTAGGTGACAGGCCCGGGACCATGGCAGGGGTCTCGGCGTAGGAGATGGAGGCCAAGAACTTCAGTACCGCTTGAGGGTACACATGGGTGGGTGGTGCCTGCAGTAGGAAACCCCATCCTACGCTGTCGATGTGGGCCCGGACATCGTCCTCCCACCTGAACTCTTCGAGGATGCCGAAGTCCAACTTGAGCATGGGGTGCCATGTGTACCCCTGAATATGCTCAAGCCGAGCCTGGTGCGGCGGAGAAAGCTGAGTGGGGTCCTGGGGGACCGGTGCTGAGGAACTGCTAGGGCCAACAACTCCCCTTCTCTTCCTTGATGGATTTCCATGGAACATATTGGCCAGAAAGTGCTTTGAAGTGAGAGATCTGAGAGTTGGAGGTTCTGGGGTGCAAAGGAGTTGAGAGGAACCTCCAGGACGCCCCCCCTATATATAGGGAAAAATTCAAATCCGGGACCGCCATCTGGGAAGTCGAGACGGCGGTCTCGAATTTACGCAGGTCGAGACGGCCGTCTAGGATCTCGAGACGGCCGTCTCGACTTTGGGCTTAAGCGAGACAGCCGTCTCACCAAGCGGGACGGCGGTCTCGTTTTCACCTAAGTCGAGATGGCGGTCTCTTTGGTCGAGACAGCGGTCTCGATTTACTGAAGACCGAGACGATGGTCTGGAAATTCCAGACGGCCGTCTCAAATTTTCGGTTAATTTTTTTTTCTTTTGAATGTAAAATAGGACCTGGTCAAAAAACATATTTTATGCATGCAATGTTTTCATGTTTGATGTCCTATAATGCCTATTTCAGTTAATTTTTCAGAAGGATTTCACTTATGTGTCTCGTAGCGTCGAAAGCCCTCTGATTTGTATTCTTGCATTTGGCTGTACCATGCCGGATTTTTGTGACCGAAGGATAACTTTTTTTCTTTCTTTTTCCTTTTCTTTCTTTTTTTTTTGTAGAGCACTCTTTGCCATGTAGTGTCCCTTTTTCTCCACTTTAGGGGTTTCAATCCTCTTGTTGACTATACGCCTCCATATTCCCAAATTAATTATTAGAATATTGTTGTGAGGGTCAAGAGAAAAGAAGTAAAGAGGTAAATTCAATGGCTTGTGTTTCAGAAGGTTGATTTTTATTTGGAAAGAGGCTTTTGTAAGAATGGTTGGCTTAGGGTTAGGCCTAGGTGTTTAAGCTTTTCGTCTAAGCAAACGTTTCCCCCTTTTTTTTTGTACTTGTGCTTTAGTTTTATTTTCATTGCTTCTTATGGCTAGTTGATTTCCCTAGATCGCCCTTCGGGTTTTCGAACTAGGATATTGTGTTTTGGCCCTATCTTTTGTCTAGGTTCCTTCTTTTTGTATTTTTAGGGAATCCTAGCGGACCTTATTTTGTAACCCTAACTTTTGCCTAGGCTACCCTTTATTTTTGTTCGGGTATCCTACCGGGTTGACCCTATCTTTTGCGTAGCCCCCTTAGTGGGTTTCCTACCGGGTATTTTGCCCTTTTTCTTTTGGTCTTTTCGCTTCTATGGGCTTTTCCTTTTTTGTGTATTTATTTTTTGTTCACAATATTGGCGAAGCATGACTTTCTTTATGGTGAGGTAAAGCCTAATTTGATGCTTCTAATCAACTAACTTGATTGTAATGGCAATGGCAAATTTTGGTTATTTGGACGCGCTTTTTATTCTTCTTTTTTTGTTTTTCTGTTTACTTAGACAAGGTTATTGTGAGGTCTAGTCAGAAATAGCAAGAAGAGAAGAAAATTGTAAGAAGTATTCTTTATTAATTAATAAGGGAATATGTGCCCTAAAATGCCTGGGGGTCGGGCTAGCTCCGGAGGATAATCTCTAACAATTATGGGGTTTACATCCCTTAAATGAAGAAAAAGATTTCCTAATGACTAGGGTAGCTCTTGACGCTTGCACCCCTCCACTTCGGAAAATTTGCTTGAGTGTGCTGAGGGGAGACTTCCCTTTTCTTCTTTCCGGTCGGCCCTTAGTAGGGTCATATCCTAGGTCATACTTGTAAGGATTGTCTTTGAATTCTGGGGGTTCCCTTATGCCTTGGGCATTTGCCCCCAATCCTTGGCTAGAATGGTAACCATGCTTCATCATCATGCGGGCTACCTTTATGTTTTTGGGAAGTCTTTCTATATTGGCAATTTCAAGCGCTTGAAAAGACGTTTCAAGGGCCTCTTCAGCCGCATTCACATAAGGTTGGGTGGACGGTCCACTGATCAAGATATCATCTTCTGCTTGGACCGCGACCAATTTGTCCTCCACTATGAACTTGACTTTCTGGTGGAGTGTTGAAGGTACTGCCTTAGCGTCATGAATCCAAGGCCTGCCGAGGAGACAACTGTATGCTGGAGTAATGTCCATTACATGGAAATCGATGTTAAAAATAGTGGGTCCAACTTGGATTAGCAAATTTACTTCCCCCACTACTTCTCGTTTGGATCCGTCGAAAGCTCGAACGATAGTGCTGCTTGGGTGCAGACGGGCTCCTTGGATAGTCAACTTGTCTAGTGTGCACTTGGGCATCACGTTCAAGGAGGACCCGTTATCCACAAGAACCTTGGCGATGAGGTACTCCTTGCACTTGATTGAGATGTGCAAGGGCTTGTTATGGTTTGACCCCTCGAGGGGGAGTTCTTCCTCTATGAAGGTGAGGTGATCGCTTGCCATGATGTGACCGATGATCCTCTCAACTTTTTCTTGGGATATAGAGTGAGGTACATGCGCTTCGCTCAAGACCTTCAGCAGGGCATTTCGGTGCGATTCTGAGCTCATCATCTAAGATAGTAATGTTATCTTTGCAGGTGTGCGATTGAGCTGGTCTATAATGGAATACTCGCTTTGCCTTATAAACTGGAGTAATTCCTCTGTCTCTTCCTTGGATTCCTTATTTTCTTCGGTCTTTTTATTTTTTCCTTTATTTTTGAGGACATCTTCTTGTGAGTCCTTGGGGGAGTAGACTCTTCCACTTCTAGTCATGCCCCCAATTCCGGCTATATTCGTGATATCCTCTTTTATTGGTGAAGATTCCCCGTATCTCCACGGTACAGCTTTATTTGATTTGTAGGGGAAAGGACGTGGCATAAATAGTCGCACTGGTGTCCTTGCCCCCTCTTCCTTATTTCTGAGGACCAACGGTCGAGGTTTATTTTCCTCTTGCGACGAGTCGACCGTTGGGGTAAGCTTGATTAGGAGTGGCTTTCTCTCCATTCTTCTGATTTGGAAGACGTGTCAGTTAATCCTTCCTTTTTATTATCTTATTTATTAAGAGTGAAGGAGGGGAAATTAAATATGCAAATGAATGATATGCATGCAAGTAGACAATTGTTGGATAAAGAAAAATTCCATTTATCCGTTAGAGGGTGTACATTCCCCTACTCCATACTACGAAGCAACTTTTGGCAAAAACGGAAAAGCCTAAAGAAACCCACAGGCGGGTCTCGATCTCTATGTAATTCCCTTTCGGTTTCCCGGACGTGACGAGCAAGTTCTTCGCTTTGCTTCTGGACCGCATGGCTCATATCTTCACTGTACTTTTAAGCCTCTTTGATCTTCGCCTCTTGATGGACGACCAAGGCTTGCAGTTCATCGAGTTTTGCAAGAGCTCGGTCCTTCTCTTGTAGTACTTGGTCGTACTGAGCTAGCCCGTCTCTTTCTTTGCAGCGTAGCTCAGTGAGACTTTTGTTGAGTCTCCGATTGGCCTCTCGCTCCTAGCGTATTTCTGATCGAGTCTTGGTGAGTTCTTGCAATAACTCCTTGATCGTCTGAGCCTGTTTTGCTGATTCGGCCTCAAGGCGTGCTGACTTGGCGGTTATTTCTTGAAGTTGGCTATCCGAGCTGGTTCTAACGACTTTTGATGCTCGGATAGCTTGCTCATTAGAGTCAGCGCATTGGTCCTTGAGGCGCTCTATTTCATGATCCTTTTTCTTGCATTGCCTTTGCAGACCATCAATGGTGAGGATAGATTCTTGCTCTCTTTCTTCAAGGGCCCTCATCTGAGCTCCCATGATTTCTATCCTTTGGGTCAAGGCGTCAACTTGAGCTTGCAGCTCTTCACTATTGGCGCTTGTAACGAGTGAGGTGGATGGTTGAGGCATCCCTCTTCTTGTTCTCCACACCTCATAGTCACTGGAGACAGCCACTCGAGCTTTTCCTAGCTCTCTATCTCCCATAAAGACTAGTCTCTTCCATGCTTTTCTCACGGCTAGTGAGTTGGCGATTGTGCATGGGTCTCCGAAGAAACACAGTCCTCCGAGTTCCCCTCGAGAAATTGTAGTTTGGGTTCTCATGAGCTGTCTCATAGCTACTCTAGGTGAGTAGGCTATGCAACCCCTGAGTCCTATTAAGGGTACGTTTGGATAATCTCCACATCTGATGAAGACTGGGCCAGGTCGGAACCAAGGGCAGGCCCAAGATAGACTGTTGGCGTCCTTTTGTTCCAACTCGTCCCTCCATTCTGAGGTTAAGCGCCGTTGGAGAGGGATTTTGGAGAAGCTCCTCAAAGGATCGGGGAATATCCCCATGTGACTGGAGGCGTAGAAGTGCGTAATGCCCCACACAAAAAGTAGTGAAGAGTAGCAACGAAGTGTTTTTCCTTGCTTCTGGTGGCAAAATTCCACCGAGAGCAAGGTGTCGACAAGAATTGCAGGCAAGGGACTCTTCGAGTTCACGTCCCAAGCGAAGAAGGCGTCCATGACAGCTTGGTCCACTGTGTCGAGGTGGAAGGGAAACAAAATCGTTCCGAATATGATTAATGCCAGGGTTTTGTTGAAGGCGACCCATTCTGTCTTATCAGCCAAGTCGGACAGATGGTCTTCTAACATCGAGACTTTCCAACCCTGGATGTTCCCTTTTCCTATCAGGTAGTCTGCCGGAAAGGCAGTTGGATGATGGCAGCGACTTGTGCTGCAGGAGTATACGCCCCGTGGCGGATATGGACCCCGGCTGATTTGGGCCATTTTAACATGATTTCGTACTCCTCTAAGGTGGGCACCATGTCAAACTGCGGAAATTCGAAGCATCGCAGACTAGAGTTCTAGAAGTGAACTAATACCCTGACGAAAACTGGGTCAACACAGATCTTCAGCAGGTCGAGAATTCGTCCATAGGATTTCTCAAAGTCGGAGCGGACCTCTGGTGGCATTATTGCGCAAAGTCGTTCCAATTTCTCAGTATGATATCGAGGAATATCCACCTTCTTCAATTGTCTACTAGTCCCCTCCATTTTCTAAAACCAAAATGCATGTTTTATGAAAATGATGCTTATTCGAATGAATGTGAGTGTTTATTTTCTATTTATCATGTTTTTGTATGATATTTGCGTTTTTTTTTTTTGAAAAATAAACTACCTATATGATGAGTGTAATATTTTTGAACAAGGTCCCATTTATTGCTTTGGAAACGAAATCTTTTTATTTGATTTTTATTTTATTTTATAGCCTTTTATCTCTTATGTCGGACGGCGTGGCTACTTAGCATACAAAGAACCTGAAACCAGACTAGCTAAAAGGCAGACTGTCCGAGATAAAAAATGGCTTTATGCGAAAGAATATTTAGCGTCCCTTATCTCTTCTGTCAGACTGCGTGGCTACTTAGCTTACAAAGAACCTGAAACCAGGCTAGCTAAAAGGCAGGTTGTCCGAGATAAGGGCGTTTATTGCAAAAGTATTTTTTGTGATTTTTCTGTTGTTTGGTTATGCTATGCAACAGACAAATGCAACAAACATATGCACACACAATTCGATCATCCACGAACAGGCGAGAAGTCGTTTTTAATCACGAGGTAGGGTTTTCCTGCAGAAAAGTGCATTGGCGAAGGTAGGTTCTAACTGTTCTCACCAAGGCTAAGGCCCCTGTAGACCCCAAATCTTGCCCGGTCTCACAATAAAGATCAGAAGACCTCCTTTTCGAAGATGGGCGAAGCCTAAGAAGCCACTAGGAGAGACTATTAGGCCCCATACTAGGATAGGAGGGATTTTTGGCACAAAAATAAGGATTTTCGCCTTTTGGGGTCGAGACCGCCATCTCAGATTCGAGACCGCCGTCTCGCCTTGCACAAGTGGCGAGACCGCCATCTCGCCACCTGCGAATGGCGAGACCGCCGTCTCGTTTGGCGAGATGGCCGTCTCGCCATTCTTACAAGGCGAGACGGCCGTCTGGATTGGCGAGACGGCCGTCTCGACCTTGTCAGGCGAGACGACCATCTCGACCTGACAGGCGCGAATCCCTATAAATAGGGCCTCCATCCCCCTCATTTCACACACCTTTCTCACTCTCTCTCTAGTCACATCAATAGTTTCTCTCTCTAGAATCCCTCCGACGCATTTCCGGAGCTTCTGAGTGTCTTTAGAGTTTTTTAGAGCATTTCGAGAGGTTTCCGACGCCGTGTAGAGTGAAGGGCTGCCGCAAAGCACCCTATTTTTAAAGAATTAATAGAAAAGCTAGCCTCGGAGGTTCCTACTTTCTCTCTCTATCTTTTACCGCGTTATTTAAATTATGCAATAGACATTAGGGCCATGTAGTCATAATCTTTAAATTCCACAAAATAAAAGGGTAAAAGCGTATTTTTCCGGTTTATTTATCAACAGAATAGATGGCCTATCATAGGGAACCCGAAAGGGGCGTCGTAAAAGGAACTAACACTTCCTTTACGCATAACTAACTCCCTTACCCAACTCTAGTTCTAACGACCAAAGTTGGTTTTTCGAAAACCAACGCCTTTTAAACTCCTTTTCCGATGTTTCTGGTAAAAACATCGGTGGCGACTCCATAGAACCCTTCAAAAATAGCTCTTGGGTTAGCCCGGTTATTGGACAATCCAAGAGCACCCTTTCAAAAACCTCGCCCCTAGGTTCAGCCCGGTTATCGGACAACCTAAAGGCGTTGTAACCACCAATAAAAAACGCGAAAATCAAGAGAGTCGGAAACCATCACGTCGCTCCGACCGCCCTTGTTTTGACGGCGGTGACAGCCCCCAAGGTGCCCCCATTATAGGGTCCCCACTCTCCAGCCTTCCGACCATGCTTAGCAGTAAGGTCATAGTCAGTCTTTGTGCCAAAAGAGGAAGGTTATCACCTTGAGTGGTGGTTTCCGATAACACTGGTGGGCACAAGGCCATCACTACAGCGAACCGTACCTGTCACCCACTCCCTATGGATTTCTCACTTGCCCCCGGGTATAGAGGGAACTGTAGTGTGCAAAGGTTTGTTTACAGTTTGTATTTCAAACAATTGCGTAAGTATAAACAGACAACAGTTATTAAAGCCAAGCACTAAAACATATTATAATACAAGGTAGGGTAAAAACGTAATTTTCTTGGTTTATTTACTTTAAGCTGGTCCATCACTAAATGGGATCAACTCTCTAGGCTTCCCCAGTGGAGTCGCCATCTGTCGCCGCCGTCAAAACGAGGCGGTCGGAGCGACGCGATGGTTTCTGACTTTCCATTTTTCGTGTTTTTATTGGTGTGGTTACAACGCCTATAAGTTGTCCGATAACCGGGCTGCACCTAGAGGCGAGATTTTCGAAAGGGCGCTCTTGGACTGTCCGATAACCGGGCTAATCCAAAAGCTAAATTTTGAAGGGTTCTCTGGAGTCGCCACCAATGTTTTTACCGGAAACATCGGAAAAGGGATAAAAAGGCGTTGGTTTTCGAAAAACCAACTTTGGTCATTAGAACCAGAGTTGGGTAAGGGAGTTAGTTACGTGTAAAGGAAGTGTTAGTTCCTTTACGACGCCCCTTTCGGGTTCCCTATGATAGGTCATCTATTGAAAATAAATAAACCCGTGAAAATACGTTTTTACCCTTTATTTGCGGAATTTTAAATTTATGACTACATGGCCCTAATGTCTATTGCATAATTAAAATAAAGCAGTAAAAGATAGAGAGAGAAAGTATAAACCTTCAAAGCAAGCTTTTCTATTAATTCTTTTGAGAATAGGGTGCTTTTTGGCAGCCCTCTGCTCTTTACAATGCCGAAAACGCTATAAAAACACTCTAGAAATCTCTCAAAAACTCTAGATATGCTTCGGAGGGGTTCTAGAAAGAGAATTTGAAGAAAAGTCTAGAGAGAGAAGTGGAGAACTGTGTGGAATGAGGGGAATGGAGCCCCTATTTATAGGGATTCGCGCCTGTCAGGTCGAGACGGGTCGTCTCGTCTGACAAGGTTGAGACGGTCGTCTCGCCTTGCACGAATGGCGAGACGACTGTCTCGCCAAACGAGACGGTGGTCTCGCCATTCGCAGGTGGCGAGACGGTCGTCTCGCCAAACGAGACGGCGGTCTCGCCACTTATGCAAGGCGAGACGGCAGTCTCAAATCCGAGATGGCGGTCTCGACCCTCAAAGGCGAAAATTCTTATTTTTGTGCCGAAAATCCCTCCTATCCTTGTATGGGGCCTAATAGTCTCTCCTAGTGGCTTTTCAGGCTTCATCCATCTTCGAATAAGAGGTCTTCTGGTCTTTATTATGAGGTCGGGCAAGATTTGGGGTCTACATGGACTATATGAATTTAACTGCTTGTAATGTTTTTGTTCAAGGAATATACCGCCTACTGTTTCCGTAATTAAGCTTGGTGTTTCCTGAAGTTGAGGGCAAACATCAGTGGGATGATTTACGGAGGTGCATATCCCACATACATATTATTGTTGTTGAAGTGTGTGTTGGTTTATGGCCAATTATCGTACCAAAGATATTAGCTCATTCAATGTTCTTTCAAAGTTCATATCCTCAAAATCATTTGTTTCTTGGAACAGCAACGGTAGACTGTGAACAAGTACACCAGGTAGGTTCCCAAGAAAGAGAGGTGGGTCACTAATGGATACACTTAAGTACCAAGTTTTTCCTAGCCAGAACCTTTCTACACATGCACTCTCACACTACCAAGCTATCCAGAGTTTACTATAAGAATGTTTTCCAAAAAAATTCTTGCAAGGATGACTTGTCGAGAATTTCCTATGAGAAAGGTTAGGGAGCACAAACAAAATAATAATTTTTTAAAAATTTTTTTTTAGTAAAGCTAGAAAAAGTAACTTAGAAAAAAAAAAAAAAGAATGAGACTGATATTAGACAATGTTATGCAACACAATTATGTCCCCAACAATGGTGTCATTTGATAGCAACATTCTATTCGCACAAAATACTGATAAAAAATAATAAACATGTTGTTAAACTAATGCATTATAGCTAACCTATGTCGAATCTCACAAAGACACAATTATAGGAACATACTCATTATCACATATCATTCTCTCTAAAACAAGTAAATAGGGGGATGAATGAAAGAATGAAAAGGAAATAAATTGATGCAGAATAATAAAAATTAAAATTAAATTGCTATAGAATATTAACGAAAATTAAAATTAAACAAAAACAAAAATTAAATAACTGAAATTTATAAAATTAAAATAAAGTGTTTTTAATTAAAAGTGCATGAATCAAGAATTGCTTTGAAATAAAATAGTGAAGTAATTAAATATGAAATTTCTAAAAGCAATAGCTCTAAAACTAAATTGTGAATTAAAATTGGAAATGAGACGAATTGAAAATGAAAATTATGCAATACCGGAATAAAAATTTTAAACAATTAAATAGCAAAAATTAAAATGATCACTGAATAAATAAAATAACTAGAGTAAGATAAACTGGAAAATTCAATAGAAATTACAAATTAAATAAAAGAGAAAAAACCAGAAGTGTAGTAGTAGATGAACTCGCCTAACCAAAAACTAAATTACGAACTAAGAGTAGGAAAAGAAACTGGGGACAAGACAAAACAACAATTCTCACCCCAGGCCAGGAGATTATGATTGTGGTTGTTGCAAGACCTTTATTTGTAGGGGTTTGAATAAGAGAAATTAAGCCCAAAACTTAATTACAATAAAATAAAATATTTCTCAAATAAATGATTGCAAAATCTGATTGCTGTGAAAAGAATTTCTGGGACTGATTTGGAAAAAATAGTATGTTTCTTTCTTATTTTGAGTGATCGAACACTAATTTGCATTTAATTCTTAAATCTTACTAGCTTTTAATTGAGCTAGATTGGATTCTTGCACCAGTTAATTTGCTTGATTCAAAATTTCAATTTGTAACGTTCTACAAGTGGATTGCATAAGCAAATTTGGGCTTCCAAGAAAAGTGAAGCTTGACGACTTCAATTTGAACATTTTTTTTCCATTATTTTAGCCCATCTCATATTACTTGTCCTACAAAAAAAGAAAAAGAAATATACAATGTGGATGTATGCATATATATTATTTTTATGAAGAAAGTAACTAACATAGAAAATGCTCTTAGATCAAGAAATAAAGAGTAAAATGACACACATCTACTCATTTACTTAACTTTTGTATAATTCTCACACAATATTTATGTTATGGTTTTGATTGGTTGAGAAAGAATAGATGATAAGGTTATAACATGTCATGAGAGGGTTGTTGAACATTCAAGGACTTGATGTTGCACTTGATGGACATGAAGATTGTTGATTTTGATGATGATTCAAGAACACAAAGACTTAGAGTGTTGAAGATTTGTTTTGTATTGTAATAACTTTGTTTTGATTAGATTGAGTCTGTAAAATTAGAGTTTGAGATAGTCGATACATAGTCTGCACCTTAGAAGCTTCAAAAAGCTCAAATTTATCAACCAGGCTCGGCTTTAATCGATTAAATGGTGGTTTAATCGATAAAAACAGTGAGAAAAACCATTTTCTGTATCTGTTCACTGTTTTAATCGATTAACACCCCTGTTAATCGATTAACAGGTCTTTTAATCGATTAAAACAGAGAGTTTTGGGGTTCTGTTGATTTTGCCTCTGTAATAATCGATTAATACTTCATTTAATCGATTATTTCAGTCAGATTTTGATTTTTAACTTCAAATCAACCCTATTTTCGAAAACCCTATTTCCAAGAACCCTAGTTTCGAAATTCCCAAACCCTAATTTCTCTACTTAAGCTTCTCTATGGCACTCAGAAAAGAAGAACAACCTTTTTCATACAAAAGTTAAGTGTTGTGAGTGCCAGAGAACCGTTTGTTGCAAGAAAAAGTGGCTTTTGGAACCTGGTGTGGGCTAGAAGCGATAAGAATCACTAAGTGGAGTTCTTAGTGGATTGTGTGTTGTGCCGTCTCTAGGAAAAGTTGTTCTTCATCTCTTGTGGATTTCAAGAGAGGTGTTTTCTTATCTTTATCTTTTCCATTGTAATTTGTTTGTAACAACTTGATTATAGTGACAACGTTAATCCTCTGTTTGAGTGATTAGCAACTGGACGTAGGGTCTTTTGATCCGAACCAGTATAAATCTCCTGTGTAAGATTCTATCTCTACTCTATTTACATTTACACAGTTTTTAATCGGTAAAATTTGGGGAAAATTTTGAAAACCTAATTTTTGTTAAGAAACCAATTCACCCCCCTTTTGGTTTTTGTCCGACCACGCGATCATTCCGCTGCGCGATTCTAAAAAGTGGTATCAGAGCTTGCTTTGATAGTCATTCAAATTTTTCGAAAATGCCCGGACAAAATCAAACTTTTGCCGAAGGTGCGTCTATCAACAGACCCCCACTTTTTGCGGGTCAAAATTATCCTTTTTGGAAAGTAAGAATGCAAATCTTTTTAGAGTCTATTGATAGAGGCGTTTGGGACGCTATTTTAAACGGTCCATATGTTCCTAAAGTTACTGAGAACGGTGTTGACGTTCCCAAACCTTTTTCTAGATGGACTGCAGAGGAAAACAGAAAAGCTCAATTTGACGTTAGGGCTAGAAATATAATATCATCTGCTTTAACCCTTGACGAGTTTTACAGGATTTCTGTTTGTAAAAGTGCTCAGGAAATGTGGAAAATGCTAAGAGTGACCCACGAAGGTACTGACGACGTTAAGAAAGCACGTAAAAACTCCTTAATCCAAGAATACGAGATGTTCCGGATGCAACAAGGAGAAACGATATTCGACGTTCAAAAGCGTTTCACTCATATTGTGAACCATCTCACCGGATTAGGTAAAATCTTTGACGTTGATGAATTAAATGTTAAAATTTTAAATCTGGATAGGAAATGGCAACCGAAGGTGACAACCATCTCGGAGTCACAAAACCTTGCCACTATATCTATGGCGGTGCTCTTTGGAAAGCTTAGAGAGCATGAGCTTGAGCTAGGAAGGCTAAACGATGAAGAAGGACAATATCAAAAGAAGAACTTAGCCTTCAAAACCGAAATTTCCAAAGGTAAAAATAAGAAGGAAGAAGAAGACTCGGAAAATGAAGAAGAAGAGTTGAGTCTAATGATAAAGAAGTTCACCAAATTCATGAAAGCTAATGGAAGGAATCCATTCAAAGGTAAAGGAAAGGTAAGAGAAAGTACTTCCGTAAATATAAAATGCTATGGTTGTGGTGAAGCAGGACATGTAAAGACCGAATGTCCAAATAAGAAGAATGATGAAATCAAAGGCAAAAAGGTCTTCAAGAAGAAAGCCTATATTGCTTGGGACAACAGTGATTCAAGTTCGGAATCAAGTGACTCGGAAGTTGAAGCAAATATTTGCTTAATGGCAAATGACAACATTTCTTCCGATTTTGAGGTAAGTGATTCCGACTCATCTTCTAGTGATGATGATAATAACTATGATGAATTGCAAAATGCTTATAATGAATTGTTTAGTACTTTCAAGAATTTGAAAAATGAATATAAAGTTGTAAAGAAGAATTTAAGTAGATCCAAAAAGGAAATAGACTCTTTAAAAATGAAAAACACATGTTTAGAAGAAAAGGAATTATTAGAAACGAAAATTGTATGTTTAGATGAGGAAAATGATAAGAACCTAGCATGTGCAACTTGTAAAGATCATGAATATGACATAGATATTCTTAACCATTTGCTAGACAAAGCCGAAAAGGAAATAGATGATCTTAAGAAGCATGAAATGGTATTTGCTCAAAATAATGTAAATCATCAAGTTCCTTTGAAAAAGTCTAAAAGGAAAAATAAAAGAGTATGGGTTGAAAAAGGATCTAAAACATGTTTTGTAAGTAACGCATCTAATTCTAAAACTACATCAAAAGCATGTTTTTATTGCATGAAACAAGGTCACACTTCAAATAAATGTAAAATTAAACATTTTGGTGTTCCTAAAGGTAAATACATTTGGGTTCCTATTGTTAAATAATTTGTTATGTCTCTAACCCCAAGGACCCAAAAGTTGTGGGGACCTAAGTTTACTATGTTCTTGTTTTGTAGGAAACTTCCAAATCAAAGAAGTCTATGTGGTATCTTGATAGCGGATGCTCAAAACATATGGCCGGTGATAAATCTAAATTTGTAAGTTTCAAAGCTAAGGAACAAGGATATGTAACATATGGGGACAACAACAAAGGGAAGATTCTTGGAATTGGAAACATATGTGGTGCAAACACTTTGGAGATCAAGGATGTGCTTCTTGTTGATGGACTTAAGCATAATCTCCTTAGCATAAGTCAACTATGTGACAAAGGTTTTAAGGTAATATTTGAAAGTAAATTTTGCACTATACACTTGATAAATTCCGAAAATGTAGAATTAAAAGGCATTAGGCATAACAACATATACTTGATTGATTTGGATTGTTTACATGATTCTAGCATAACATGTTTAGTTTCTAAGGAAGAGAACCCTTGGTTATGGCATAAAAGAGCTGCTCATATAAATATGCATCATTTGAACAAATTGATTTCAAAAGACTTAGTTATTGGTTTGCCTAAGTTAAAATTTGAAAAAGATAGATTGTGTGATGCATGTCAAAAAGGTAAACAAGTAAAATCATCATTTAAATCAAAGAATGTTATTTCCACTTCAAAACCCCTAGAATTATTACATTTAGATTTATTTGGACCTTCTAGGATAAAAAGCTTTGGTTGAAATTATTATGGACTTGTGATTGTTGATGATTACTCTAGGTATACTTGGACATTTTTTCTAACTATGAAAAGTGAAGCCTTTAAGGTCTTTAGAAAATTTGCAAAACAAATTCAAAATGAAAAAGACTTAAGAATTAATGTTTTAAGAAGTGACCATGGTGGTGAGTTTCAAAATGAAAAGTTTGAAAATTATTGTGAAGAAAATGGAATATTACACAACTTTTCTGCTCCTAGGACTCCCCAACAAAATGGTGTAGTTGAAAGGAAAAATAAGTCATTAGAGGAACTTGCTAGAACTATGTTAAATGAATCTAATGTTCCTAAATATTTTTGGGCTGATGCGGTTAGTACCGCATGTTATGTTTTAAATAGAATGCTCATTAGGTCAATTATTAAATCTACTCCCTATGAATTATTTAATGGTAGAAAACCTAATGTTGCTCATTTAAAGATATTTGGATGTAAGTGCTTTGTGTTAAATAATGGAAAGGACAACTTAGGAAAATTTGACTCTAAAGCTGATGAGGGCATTTTCTTAGGTTATTCATTAACTAGCAAGGCTTACAGGGTGTTTAATAGAAGAACTTTAAATATAGAAGAATCTATACATGTTACTTTTGATGAGATTGTAGACCTTGGGGGAAATCCTCTTGAGTCAAATAAAGAAATTGCAGGTGATGATGAATATATAAGAGAGGCTCTTGATGAATTATATTTGGAAGAAAATGAGCCTTCTCAAACACCTGAATTAGCAAAAGAATGGCAATCACCTAGAGGACTCTCAATGGACAATATCATAGGTGACATCTCAAAAGGGGTAAAAACAAGAAATATGACTAATTTCTGTATGTCTGTAGCTTTTGTGTCACAGATAAAACCCAAAAACGTTGTTAAAGATGATCAATGGTGCATAGCAATGCAAGAGGAACTTAACCAATTTGAAAGGAATCAAGTCTGGGAATTAATCCCAAGAGAAGAGTCACATCAAGTAATCGGAACCAAATGGGTGTTTAGAAATAAACTTGATGAAGATGGAAACATAATAAAGAATAAAGTCAGACTTGTTGCCAAAGGCTATTGTTAGGAGGAAGGTATAGATTATGATGAAACTTATGCTCCTGTTGCCAGGTTAGAGGCTATACGCCTACTTCTTGCTTATGCATCTTTGATGAAATTTAAATTATATCAAATGGATGTTAAGAGTGCATTTTTGAATGGTTTTATTAAAGAAGAAGTTTATGTGGAGCAACCCCCTGGATTTGAAGATTTTAAATATCCTAATCATATTTTTAAATTAAAGAAAGCATTATATGGGTTAAAACAAGCTCCTAGATCTTGGTATGAAAGGCTAAGTAATTTCCTAACATCAAATAATTTTTCTAGAGGAAAAATTGATTCTACGTTGTTTATAAAGAAAGTAAAAGAGCATATCTTATTAGTCCAGGTATATGTTGATGATATTATTTTTGCATCAACTAATAATTCGTTGTGTGTAGAATTTGCTAAGATAATGCAGGGAGAGTTTGAAATGTCTATGATGGGAGAATTGACATTCTTCCTTGGACTATAAATCAAGCAACTTAAAGATGGCATTTTCATCTCTCAAACCAAATACTGCAAAGAGATCCTTAAAAAGTTTGGAATGGACACCTCAAAGGAAGCTAACACACCCATGGGAACTTCATGCTATTTAGACAAGGATGAATCGGGTTTGGAAGTTAATCAATCTATGTATAGAGGTATGATAGGATCACTGTTATACTTAACTGCAAGTAGACCTGATATTATGCATTTTGTCTGTGTGTGTGCTAGATTTAAGGCTTGTCCAAAAGAATCTCATCTAATTGTAGTAAAACATATTTTAAAATATTTAAAAGGAACTACTGGTTTTGGTTTATGTATCCATCTGATGCTTGTACTAGTTTAATAGGATATTCTGATGCTGATTATGATGGATGAAAAATAGATAGGAAAAGTACTAGTGGGACATGTCATTTGTTAGGTTCATCCTTAGTATCTTGGCATTCTAAGAAACAGGCATGTGTTGCTTTATCTACCACTGAAGCTGAATATATTGCAACTGGTAGTTGTTGTGCTCAAATTCTATGGATGAAACAACAGTTAGAAGATTATAGTATATTTTTAAATGACATACCTTTGATGTGTGATAATACGAGTGCAATTAATCTTACTAAGAATCCAGTAATGCACTCTAGGACTAAGCATATAGAGATTAGACATCACTTTTTGAGAGATCATATCAGCAAAGGAAACTGTAAAATAGAGTACGTTGATACAAAGCATCAATTAGCAGATATTTTTACTAAGCCTCTACCCAAGGATAGATTCTATGAACTTAGAAGAGACTTAGGGATACTAGAAATAACTTAAATTCTGCTTAACTAGACGGTTTTTGGATGACTGTAAGAATATAATTCATTATACAGGATGTTAATAGTTTATCATGTGTTAAAACCTCAAAAATTTAATGTACTCTCTGGAATAATCGATTAATTGGAGTTATAATCGATTATTAGCATCCAAAACACCCAAAACAAGACATTCCTCTCTGGAATAATCGATTAATTCGTCAATTAATCGATTAAAACCAGCATTAATCGATTAAATGCACAATTTAATCGATTAAATGGTTCTGGCACTGGTTTAATCGATTAATTCGAGTTTTAATCGATTAAACCTGGCAAGTTTGGATTCCTAGCCGTTTCCAACGGCTCTCTTGACCCTTATTCACTTCCATATGACCGTTAGACATGCTTGTTTATAAATAGGGACCTCCATTTCACTTCTACTCACTTCTATCTCTTGAAATCAAGCTTTCTTGCCTTATTCTAGCAATCTTGCCCTCTTCTCACTTAACTTGTTCTCCAAAATCTTCTTGTTACTCTTATAATCATTCAATGGCCTCCTTTTCTCGTGCAAAAATCCCCACTAGAAGAAGATCTGCAACCTCATCTCAACCCCGTCCTAATTCTGTAGAAGGATGGATTTCTGATGCAGATGGCCGACAAGAATTTTTGTCCTATTGGAAGGAACGTGCTATTATTTCTCCTAAGTTTCTTATTGGTGAGCAATTCATCAATAGGGGATTCAACTTTCCTAACCTTCTTGAAATTCAAGGAGTTCTCCCTTTCATCCAAATGCAAGGTACGTATTATCCTGATTTAGTTAGGGTATTTTACTCTAGGTTCAAATTTCGAGATTAAATTGCTACCTCTAGAGTAAAAGGTGTCACAATTATTCTTGACGATGATATTTGGAAGAACGTTGCCCACTTTCCAATTAGAGAAGATGTTATTAACGTTTATGGTGAGTTAGATGATTTTGACAGGTTCTTAGCTTACCGTTCTTTTCTGTGAAACCCCTCCATGGAGATTGGACGTCTCCTTCTTGTTGGACCTTTAAAGAAGGAGGAACGCATGATTTTACATCTACTTGTCTGGATCCTATGTCCTCGGGCTACAAATCATGCTCAATGTTCTTCAATTGATCTTCGTATTATTCATGCCATAATGAATAATGAGCCTTTAGATTGGGGTGTTCTTGTCACCATGATTATGTTAAAAGCCAAACGTCATCCCACATTCAAAATTCCATATGCCCTCCTTGTCTCTCGCATTCTTGAATACAAGGGAGTAAATGTTGAAGGTGAACAAACAGTACGCACGAATAACTTGAATCGCATGCTCGATAGCACTTTGATCCAACTACAAATGGTGCGTGTCAACGATATTTATGTTCACAAGGATGACGTTCCAAATCAAGGTGATGATAATGAAGATTCTGATGAAGATATGCCTCCTGCTGCTGAGTTTCCCTCTGATCAAATCCAAAGTGTTGGAACTTCCTCTACTCATCATGAAACCCGACAATCCATGGAAGACATGTTATTAGACATGAATCAGAGAATGCAGTCATTCTTCACTCTTTCTAGAGTACGCCATGAGGAAATAATTCGCCGTATATCTGATGTAGATGATAAAGTGTGTCGTTTAGAAAATAGATTTGATGCACACTTTCATAGTGATGATAGTGAAGAATTTTAAATTTTTTGTTATTTCTTATATTGTAATGATTGCTTATCTCTGAAATAAAATATGGTATTCTGTTATTGCTTTGATTAAGGGGGAGTTTTCTCTAAGTTATGCATATTTTGAGGGGGAGCTCTTATGTTTGTAATAGAAGAATTATTTTTTTGATTCTAATCAAAATAGGGGGAGAAAATATTTAAAGCCTAATATGATTGTTTTTAAATATTATCTGGTATGTTTAATGTGTTTGTTAGTATGATAGATAAAACAGGTTATTACAAGGCTTTAAAAGATAAATTTTGATCATCATAAAAAAGGGGGAGATTGTTGAACATTCAAGGACTTGATGTTGCACTTGATGGACATGAAGATTGTTGATTTTGATGATGATTCAAGAACACAAAGACTTAGAGTGTTGAAGACTTGTTTTGTATTGTAATAACTCTGTTTTGATTAGATTGAGTCTGTAAAATTAGAGTTTGAGATAGCCGGTACATAGTCTGCACCTTAGAAGCTTCAAAAAGCTCAAATTTATCAACCAGACTCGACTTTAATCGATTAAATGGTGGTTTAATCGATTAAAACAGTGAGAAAAACCATTTTCTGTATCTGTTCACTGTTTTAATCAATTAACACCCCTGTTAATCGATTAACAGGCCTGTTAATCGATTAACAGGTCTTTTAATCGATTAAAATAGAGAGTTTTGGGGTTCTGTTGATTTTTCCTTTGTAATAATCGATTAATACTTCATTTAATCGATTATTTCAGTCAGATTTTGATTTTTAACTTCAAATCAACCCTATTTTCGAAAACCCTATTTCCAAGAACCCTAGTTTCGAAATTCCCAAACCCTAATTTCTCTACTTAAGCTTCTCTATGGCACTCAGAAAAGAAGAACAACCTTTTTCATACAAAAGTTAAGTGTTGTGAGTGCCAGAGAACTGTTTGTTGCAAGAAAAAAGGGGCTTTTGGAACCTGGTGTGGGCTAGAAGCGATAAGAATCACTAAGTGGAGTTCTTAGTGGATTGTGTGTTGTGCCGTCTCTACGGAAAGCTGTTCTTCATCTCTTGTGGATTTCAAGAGAGGTGTTTTCTTATCTTTATCTTTTCCATTGTAATTTGTTTGTAACAACTTGATTATAGTGACAGCGTTAATCCTCTGTTTGAGTGATTAGCAACTAGACGTAGGGTCTTTTGATCCGAACCAGTATAAATATCCTGTGTAAGATTCTATCTCTACTCTATTTACATTTACACAGTTTTTAATCGGTAAAATTTGGGGAAATTTTTGAAAACCTAATTTTTGTTAAGCAACCAATTCACCCCTCTCTTAGTTTTTGTCCGACCACGCAATCATTCCGCTGCGCGATTCTAACAAGGGTTGAGTCTGTTGATGAAGCAAACAAAACAATCACCTACAAGCTCTTCAGTGGAGACATCGATGACCTGTTTAATTATCTTTAAGCTCATATTTCAAGTTCTTGATAAGGGTCGTGATGGTGCTTTTATCAAATGGACAGTTGAATATGAGAGGGTTGATGAGGAAGTTGATCCTCCATTTGGATACATGGAGTTCTTTAACAAATGCACAAAAGATATTGATGGTCATCTTGTCAAGACATAGCTTCAAAAACTTTATAATATATAACCATAGGATAAGTGCTTATCAGTATAATAAGAAATAATGGGTTTGGCATGGCCTTAGGGTATGTGCTTATCTGTATAATAATATATACATGGTTGTGCTGTTTGGCAAGAAGGATGCTTGTGAACCTTTGTTTATTGCATGGAATAAATTTGGATTTGTCTTTTAAGTGTCTTATGTGTATATTTCGTGTTCATTGGGTAATATGCTATATCAGCATAATGTCACGTCGTTCATTTTTTTTTTTTTTTAAAGTGTCACTTTGTCAATAATATATGATTAAAAATGAAAAAAAAACCGTTAAAAAAAATTAATTGAGAGAGAGAGCAAAATTAATTAAAAAAAAAAAGTAGATAAACTTAAAGAACAAATTGACATATTTGCAAGCATGAAAATTAGTACAAATTAAAATTCGAGAATAGCAAAATTTATATTGTGATAAAATCATTCAAATTTAGGTATTTTAAAATTCAATTTTAAAGGAAAAAACTAGTATGTGGTTCAATTGAGTAAAGAGTGTGGTATGCAGAACAAATTTTGTAATAACTCATGGCAGGGAGTGAGATAATGACAATCAAAGGAGAAGAGGAGAAGAAAAAATAGGTATGCATTTCATTCTTTGGGAGATACAATGTTCTAAGTAACTATTAGAGGAAAACTTCCAGAAATCCTAAAAACAGAAAACCTAAACCTAAAATACTGGAGAAGAAGCAGTAACAGATTAACAAAATCATATCTAATATTGAGGATGTCTATTTTTATTTTTTTATATAAAATATGATATGCGAATGTCTAGTATTGCACTTAATACAATTCAACAAATTGGACGCAAATTAAATTCCAAGATCTGAGTAGGAGGAGGGTGAATAATAATGGAAACGAGTAGAATCTGAAAATGGATAAGAAACCCTGGCCCTTGCAAACTGTACCAGTGTAAGCCACTCAGCTTTAATTGAAGAGAAAACTTGACCAAGATTTCTAGTTTTGTTGTCAAAACTCTTGGAAATATTACTTTATTATCTTTTTATTTAAATTAGATGTTAAGAGATATTTTATTATCTTTTAAGAGAGAAGGTAAAAGTACATTAGGTTATTATTTTGATTTAGGTAGTTATGATTAAAATATTATGAATATTTGATATTTTGTTCAATTTTTATTTTATGTATACATAGAGTACATGAATAGAAATATACCCACATGATATATCGAAATATATATACATAAAACCTTAAAAATTCTCAACAAATTAGTATCCGAACTTTGGTTCGATACAATGGAAGGAAAAAGAAATTTTTCACAAGTCGCTATTCCAGTTTCTTATGGCGAAAATTATGACCTATGGGCTGTGAGAATGCAATCTTATCTTGAAGGATTGGATATATGAAAAGTTGTAGAAGAAGATTATATTGTTGATTTACTACCTGAAAATCTCATCATAGCCGAAATGAAATTTCACAGAGAAAGAAAAACGGAGGAAGGCAAAAGCTAAATCATGTCTGTTTGCTGGTGTTTCACAAATGATCATCACCAGAATCATGACGCTAAAGTCACCAAAAGAATTTGGGATTATTTGAAAGATCAATATGAAGGGGATGAGAAATTCAAGGTATAAAAGTTCTAAACTTGATAAGGGAATTTGAGATACAAAAGATGCAAGAGTCTCAAACAATTAATGAATACTCAAATAAATTATTGGGTATTGCTAACAAAATAAAATTGTTAAACAAAGAATTTTCTGATTCCAGAATAGTTGAGAAAATTTTGGTAACTATGCTAGAAAGATATGAAGCATCTATTACATTATTGGAAAACACAAAAGATTTGTCTAATATTATTTTGACAGAAGTGTTACATGCTTTACAAGCGCAAGAGCAATGAAGATTGATGAGAAGAGATCATGCTACTGGTGAAGGTTCTTTACTATATCATGATGAAGGTTCTCTCCAAGCCAAGAACAACAAAGGTACAAAATCACGAGTCTTTTCTGTTTGTCCTTATTGCAAGAAAAATAATCACACACCCAACAAGTGTTGGTAGAGACCTGATGTGAAATGTCACAAATGTGGTCAATTGGGACATATAGAGCAGAAGAGGTACTTCTCCTTGCATCAACCTGCTCTACCATTAACAAATCCACAGGTTGACTTATAGACAGTGGTTGTACAAATCACATAACTCATGATTGAGAATTTTTCAAAGAACTCAATGGATCACATATTTCTAAAGTGAGAATCGGTAATGAAGAACAAATGGACGTAAAAGGTATAAGAACAATTGCAGTTAAAAGTCATTCAGGTATCAAATTAATTTTTGATGTTTTATATGTTTGTGATATTAATCATAATTTGTTAAGTATTGCTCAATTATTGGAGAAAAGTTATAAGGTGTCTTTTGAACACAAACTTTGTGTGATTAAAGATACAAATAACTTGAAAATATTCAAAGTTCACATGAAAGGAAAAAGTTTCACTTTATATTTGATGAAAGAAGAGATGATTACAAACGAAGATATAAAAGAAAAGTTAAAGAAATAACATTAAGAAGATTTCTTGAAGGAACTTGATGTTAAGGAGGAAAATAAAGATGTAGATGAAGAAACTGTTTTAAACGTCTATCAAAGAATCAACAGTACTACTATGAAGTTTAAAAGAAATAAAGGAGATGAATTTGATAAAGGAAGAAATACTTTGATGAAGAAAATAAATTAAAGGAAGATGTGATCTCATACAAAAAAGAAGATGACAAGAAGTACAAACAAAAAACGAAGAGAAAATATAAGCAAAATAATAGAAAAAATATCAAATTTAAATAAATAGATATTAAAGTAAGGAGAAATGTTGGAAATATTACTTTATTATCTTTTATTTAAATTAGGTATTAAGAGATTTTATTATCTTTTAAGAGAGAAGATAAAAATACATTAAACTATTATTTTGATTTAAGCACTTAAGAGTGAGATATTATGAATATTTGATATTTTATAATATTTTTAATCTATATATACATAGAGTACATGAATAGAAATATAATGATATATCAGAAATACATACACGTAAAATCTTACAAATTCTCAACAAAAACGGAGAGAGTTCTGCATGTTAAAATCACCCAGAAGCTAAAAATGACTTTTATCCAGTTACAAAACGCCATTAAAACCAAAGGCTTTCTGCAGAAGGAAGCTCCATTCTAGGGTATCAAAAGCTAATTTGATATCAAACTCCATAGCTAAATTTCCTCCTCTAATACGATGATCAAGCATATTGAGGGATTCAGAGGCTGCGCATTTTCCATCCAATATATTCTTACCTTTCACAAAGCCAATTTACTGTGGTGAGATGATTCTTGGAATGATGGAAGACAACAGATGAGGAGCAAGGACTTTAGAGCTAACTTTAAAGCTAAAGTTTGCAACGGCAATGGACCTATGATCATGAATACGGCCAGCTCCAGGGAAGTAAGGTATAAGAGAGACAAACATTGGCGTTAAGGCCAAGAAGAATCCAATTCTGCTGAAAGAATTGTGCGACAGTCTCATATATGTATATGGTTTCTCTTCTCTCATTAATGATTTTCTGTAGACCATATTGTACCTTTTCACTGCAACATAATTGAACGATGTATATATGGTGGTAGCCCATTGAACACTAAAATCCACCACTCCTCCTAATCATCACATACAGTGGCGGATCTTCTTGGGAGCTGAGGGGGGCCGTGGCCCCCCCAAAGTTCTGTAACTCCCATGTAATTTATGATTTTGGCCCTCCCAAACTTAATTAACATTTAATATATTTACTTGTATATTTACAATTTTATCCTCTCAGCCCCTCCTCAGTTTTATAACTCTTATATAATTTATGATTTTGTCTCTCTCTAACTTAATGATCATTTAATATATTTAAGTATATATTTACAATTTTATCCTTTTACACTTTTATCATCTTTCTTCCTTTTATATTTATTAATAATATATTATTTGGCCCCCCAAGATCAATGGTCAAGATCCGCCACTGATCACATATGTAAAGAGTAATCAAGCATGAACTTTTTAAATTGTGATTCCGGACAAAGTTGATAAACTTTATATGTATAACCAATGCAAATTAGGAGGGTCGAATTTAGGTTAAACAATACATTATAATTAGTCTCCTAGACAAGGATACTTTCTATCAATATTTGAGCATTACTATTGTGAAGAAGTCAGTTTTTACCATCATCCAATAAGTAAAACTTAAATCACGATGAGCCCCCTAAATTCTGTGTGGGGGAATGTTTTCAATTAATACTAGTCCTGATTTGAATCTTGATTTTTATTGGGAAAGAAACAAATCATATTATTAGTTCTTCACTACAAGAAAAAAGCATTTTAGCGACCGAAAAAATCGGTCGCTAATGGCAAAAAGCCAAGTCGCTAATGTGTTAGCGACCGATTTTCATTTCGGTCGCAAAATAGCGACCGATTTTATTTCGGTCGCAAAATAGCGACCGAAATTAATATATCAAATTGGTCGCTAAATCGGTGACAAAGTTAAAAAAATAGCGACCGATTTAAATCGGTCGCTAAATCGATGACAAAGTTAAAAAAATAGCGACCGATTTAAATCGGTCGCTAAATCTGTGACAAAGTTAAAAAAATAGAGACCGCTTTAAATCGGTCGCTAAATCAATAACAAAATTAATTATTATTATTTATTTACATTTATTATTTATTTCCCCTACCTCTTTTTATATTATATTTTTGCTTATTTAAGTTTTTATTTATATTTATTTTCCCTAACTCTTAATTATATTATATTTTTTAGAAGTTTAACTTATTATTAGGTTTATTGTCATTGTCGAATTCGAACCCAGGTACCTTAGAGTTGGAGGTCGAAACTCCAACCACTCGAGCTACTAGGATTTTTTTAATAATAACTTACAAATAAATTATATTTATATACAAATAAATGTATATCCGTATAAATATATAAATATAAAATCTATAAATAAAAATATATTTTAATATTTTAATATATATTTAAATATTAATACATTGATATATTTAAATATTGATATATTTCTATATTGATATATTTATATATTGATATATTTATATATTTATATCTTTATATTTTTATATATATTTATATCTTTATATATTTATATCTTTATATTTTTACATATATTTATATCTTTCCATATTTATATATTTATATATAAAGATATAAAGATATTAGTTTTGTATACAAATAATATTATAATATAGTATATTATAATATTAGTATAGTATACAAATTATATATTAGTATAGTATAGTATACAAATTATTAGTTTTGTAATTTATACACTATAAAAATAAATTACAAATATTATAACATAATGGTATATTAATATAATATAATATATTTGTATTCTAATTTTTAATTAAACTAAAATTACGCTAATAATGTATAATAATATATGAGGGGATAATATTGATATATATATATATATATATATTAATATATATATATATATATATTAATATATATATATATATATATATTTATATATTTATATAATGATATATTAATATATTAATATATTAATATATTTATATAATGATATATTAATATATTAATATATTTATATATTTATATTTTGATATATATATATATATATATATTGATATATTTATATATTTATTTATATCCTTATACATTTATATCTTTATATATTTGAAAACAAAAAAATTTAAATATTAAATTTTAAAATAATATTATATTTTTAAAAATAAATATTAGAAAAAGATTTAAAAATATATATAAATTATATTTACATGTACAAAATATTAAAGATATATATTTATATCTTTACATATTTATATCTTTATATCTTTACATATATTTATATCTTTATATCTTTACATATATTGATATCTTTATATCTCTATATATTTACATCTTTATATATATATATATATATATATATATATATATATATATATTATTTATTTATTTATTTATTTATTTATTTATTTATATCCTTATATGTTTATAAAATGTATAGATACAAATATATTTATATATTTTAATATATATTTAAATATTGATATATTGATATATTTATATATTTATATATTGATATATTTATATATTTACATATTTATATATTTATATATTTATATATTTATATATTTATATATTTATATATTTATATATTTATATACTAATATACCATTATATTATTTTCATTGTATATAAATTACAAAACTAATAATTTTTAAAAAATTTAATGATAATTTTTTTAACTTATATATTACAAAATATTTTTTAATACTTTAATAAATATAACTTTTTTTAAATATTTTCATTAATTTAAAGTATGACTTTTAATATTTTTTAGTATTTTTTTAAATTTAGATATCTTTAATATTTTGGACATGTAAATATAATTTATAAATGTTTTTAAACCTTTTTCTAATATTTGTTTTTAAAAATATAACATCATTTTTAAAATTTTATAGATTTATTTCCAATCTATAATTTGAGTTTTTAAAAATGTTTATTTCCAATCTATAATTTGACAGAAATCACATAGAAATGTATTATATGTTATATTATAGAAATGAAATTAAGTTATACTTTGGAAAAAATATATATATATATATATATATATATATATATATATATGATAGCGGTTGCAATGGAACCGCTCTTAAAACAGAACATCTCATAGCGGTTAAACCTTAACCGCTATCTAAAATATAGTTTAGATAGCGGTTAACGTGTAACCGCTATTATATAGGTTGAAATATGATCGATCATTTGAAAATTTAATCGATCATCACCAAAACTTACATTAACTATTTTTTTGAATATTATGTTTTTAAATTTGGTAATACGTAAAACGCCTCGTAAAGCAAAATGTTAAATACTTTTAAATATTAAAATTGACTTTATAAAAAATTAGGAAAAAAATTATTCAAAAAGAGTTCAAAAATGTATTATAATATTTTCAGTTTTAGTTTAATTATATTTTTCATTCTCAAAGTAGAAAAATATATTGTAATTATTTTAATTTAATAAAATATAATTTAAATTTTTAATACTAAAATTAAAAGATTAAATAATAATAAATTTAATTCTTTAAATTTAGTATTTAGAAACTAAAATTATAGTTTCTCTGTTTTAAAAAATTAAAATAAATATTTAAAAATAAAAATCAAAACTAGTATTTCTTAAATTTATTAAAAGTATAATTAAATCTCTATTTTCTTCAATTTTTCTTTTTTAACTTCTCAATTCTGCATTTTTGTCAATTCCATCATTATATTATCATCCTCATATCCTCCCATGTTCTACTTTATGTTTACAATAATTAATATTCTTAAATAATTTATATTTTTATTTATAATTTTTTAATATATATTTGATAAATTAATCAATTATAATCTATTATTTGAAAAACTAATCAATTCTAATCAATTATTTAGAAAACTAATCGATTATAATTAATTATTTGAAAAATTATCCAATATGATCGGTTATTTGAAAATTTAATCGATCATAATGGTTGTATATGATAGCGGTTCCACTTGAACCGCTCTTAAAACGAACATCTAATAGCGGTTAAACCTTAACGACTATCTAAAATATAGTTTAGATAGCGGTTAACGTGGAACCGCTATCTAAAATATAGTTTACATTAACTATTTTTTTGAATATTATGTTTTTAAATTTGGTAATACGTAAAACGTTTCGAAAGCAAAATGTTAAATACTTTTAAATATTAAAATTGACTTTATAAAAAATTAGGAAAAAAATATTATAAAAAAGAGTTCAAAAATGTATTATAATATTTTCAGTTTTAGTTTAATTATATTTTTAATTCTCAAAGTAGAAAAATATATTGTAATTATTTTAATTTAATAAAATATAATTTAGATTTTTAATACTAAAATTAAAAGATTAAATAATAATAAATTTAATTCTTTAAATTTAGTATTTAGAAACTAAAATTATAGTTTCTCTGTTTTAAAAAATTAAAATAAATATTTAAAAATAAAAATAAAAACTAGTGTTATGTTAAATTTATTAAAAGTATAATTAAATTTCTATTTTCTTATGCAATTTTAGAAATTTTTTAATGAAAATCCAATATATAAAAAAGTTAAAATTTTAAAAAGGCACAACCTTAATTTATATTAACTATTTTTAATATAAATTTAAATATATGTTGAATTTAAATTTTAAAAAGGCACAACCTTAACTATGTTGAATATAAATTTAAATATATTTTTCATTTATTTAAATATGGTTTATTTTTAGTATTTATAAAATAGATTATTTTTAAATTTTTAATCTTTTTTATTAATTATGTTAAAAATAAAAAAATATTAATTAGTATACTTAAACTAAAAAATATTTTAACTTAAGATAAATATATTTTTATAAATAGTTTAATTAAATAATATATTTATTATCTAATGTATATTGATATAATTTTTTTTGTATATCAATTATATGACAACAACCATGATTAAGTAATTAATAATAATAAAGCAATAAATTTAAAAATTAGATTAAAAATAAAGTATTATAAAATAAAATTGTAATAATTTGATTAAAATTTTATTTTTTTAATTAATTAAGTTAATGAGGAATTAAAATGTGATAATTTGATGTGTTTAATTTTTTTAAAATAAATTTTTAAAATATAATTTAATTTCAATTGAAATTTTCAATTGAAAAATAAATTAAAGAATATTTGTTATTAAATTTTTTTTAAACAATGTATTGAATAGTTAATATCACTCTAGTCTTAATTTATTACAATTTAAATTTTTAATAAATTTGATTTATTACAATTCATTTTGTTAATATTGAGACCAAAGTTTATTTTTAAAGTATATTTTAAAAATTAAATTATTTTTAAAAAATAAATTACTTTTAAAAAATAAATTCTAAAAAATATACTAAAACGATTAAAGTATATTTATAAAAAAATAAATTTAAATATAATAAAAAAATAATATTCATTAGCGACCGATTTCAATTCGGTCGCTATTTAAAGTATATTTTAATTCGGTCACTATTTCAATTTGTAATTCGGTCGCTAAATCGGTCGCTAAATGATTTTTTTATTTTAGTATGGAATAGCCACCGATTTAGCGACCAAAATTTTGCGACGCAAAATATTGGTCGCTATTTCGGTCGCTTAATAAAAAAGTGAAACCAAATCATATTTTGGTGGCTAAATCGGTCGCTAAATTGCGACCGAATTAACTTGGTCGCTAAATCGGTCGCTAATTGCGACCGAATTAAAGTGGTCGCTAAATTGGTTGCTAATTGCAACTGAATTAAATCGGTCACTAAATCGGTCGCTAATTGCGACCAAAATTAAATCAGTCGCTAAATCGGTCGCTAATTGCGACCGAAAAAATTTGGTCGCTAATTTCGGTGGCTAAATGTGTTTTTTCTTGTAATGCTTGTATCTTAATTTTGTACCAAAACACTTGTTGCTTATAATTATCAAACTTTGTATTATTAGAGATAAATAAAAAGAAGATCTTGATGTCACTTGGAATAAGATGTGTTTACCATTATCTGAAGGAGGCTTAAATTCAGAGAATTTATTTTCTCTATTTTTTTTTAATAAAATATTTGCCACATTAAATCTGAATACCCCATTCCTATATATAGCATATGTTAAAAAACACATAATTGATTTTATGACTTTCGGATCTCAAATATTTCTCTATCACAATCTCTCCTCCGGTTCCTACAATTATTGTAATTATTTGACATCATCTTCCAACATATTGTATTAAATATAATACAGATGTTACTATAGTGTGCTAATTAATCTTAGATCTGTTTCTTGTGAAGCAACTTTTAGGGATTATCTAAGTAGTTTTCTTGAATGTTTCTTGGTTTTGAGCTACTACGGGATTTCAAGAGGCGTCCAAACTCTTCTTAATTGGTCGAGGATGTATAGGAAACTACCTATAATGGTCTCTGATCCTTAATACAGATATGTGAGACATGGAAGGGAGTAGACTGTGAGTGAATTGAGTAATAGAGACAGTGGACTTTATATAAGGATGAATTATGATATCTATCCGAAATATTTGAAAGATTTATTTTAAGTAAATATTGTAGGGTAATTTCTGAAAATCTTAAAATGAATTGATTTTCGGTAAAATCGGATACTTGGTAGGTATTCAGTCATATCAAAATATTTAGATATTACCGATATATTTGGATATTCTGGTTGAAATATTTCAACATTTATAACACTTAGTTGTTTTTGGACATATTACATACGTACATGTTGTTATATATGTTATTATTGTTGCTCTTGATCAAATGAACAAATTTAAGTGAGGAAAGATTTGGACAAAGTATGTGTTGCAGAACACATTGCACCAAATCCAATCATTAGGAAGAACAGGCCAAACGCTTCATACAGAGGTCTTAGGGTGTAATGACTACATTCACTTTTAATCTATAACTCAGCATATTCTAGAATATGGTTGTTAGGATTGCATGTGGTTTATTTGCATGGCTCGGACAGAGAATATTACAGACTATATATATTATAATGAGAAAAGCCAAAAAGGGGCAAGAAAAAAGTTAATTTCTCTTTCTTTCTCTTCTAGTTTTCTTGGAGTTTTGTTATCCTGCACCCACATTATCTATCAATTGGTGCTTTCATTGAGTCCAATTCCCTCTATAGCTACCACTCATTCGCATTCTGAGAAGCTGGATGAGATACTTCAGATCCTTAGCCAAATCCAGTCATGGGAGCACTTCTTACAGGCCTTGGAAATGCGTTTTGCCCCTACCGCGTATGATGACCCCCGCGGTAAGCTTTTCAAGTTGACCCAACTTTTCTCGATTGCAATTTATCTATCTGAATTTGAGGCTCTTGCTAACCGCATTGTGGGCTTACCTCCCCCTTTCCTTTTGAGTAATTTCATTTTGGGACTCAAACCGGAGATCCGGCGTGAGGTCCTAGCCCAACAACCAACATCTTTGTCGCATGCAGCGGGTTTGGCTCGCCTACATGAAGAAACACTGTTTGATCTATCCAAACAATTCCGTTCGCGTTCGGTACCTCCTTGGCCTCCATCTCTGGTTACCAGAACTTTCACGCCGACGGTTCTGCCTAAGCCATTACCGCCGTTGTTACCCACCCCTCCGCCACGGACCCGTTATAAGTAGTTGACCGAGGCGGAAATGGCTGACAAACGGGAGCACAATCTTTGCTTTAACTGTGATCAGAAGTTTTCTTGGAATCATCGTTGTCCAGCCAAATACATACTTTTGGTTGTTGAGGAGGATGATTCACCGCTGCCTGAATCTTTCAGTCACCCAGATAAGATATCAATTGCCATGGAGAGTCCCTCTTTAGACCCTTCTTCTGATTCACAGTCGACCCAACTTAGCATGAATGCCCTTTCTTGGTTCAAGGCTCTGGAGACTCTCCGCATTTTGGGCCAAGTGGGCTAGTATCGAATTAATGTGTTGGTGGACGGGAGCAACACTCACACACTACAATAAAAAACACATTTAGCCACCGAAATTAGCGATCGAATTTTTTCGGTCGTAATTAACGACCGATTTAGCGACCGATTTAATTTCGGTCGCAATTAGCGACCAATTTAATTCGGTCGCAATTAGCGACCGAGTTAATTCAGTCGCAATTTAGCGACCGATTTAGCCACCAAAATATGATTTGGTTTCACTTTTTTATTTAGCGACCGAAATAGCGACCAATAGTTTGCATCGCAGAATTTCGGTCGCTAAATCGGTGGTTATTCCATACTAAAATAAAAAAATCATTTAGCAACTCGATTTAGCGACCGAATGACAAATTGAAATAGTGATCGAATTAAAATCGATCGCTAATGAGAAATATATATTAAAAAATTATAAAAAAATATATATTAAAAATATAAAGTTAAATAATGAATTGGTTTTTCAAATATATATTAAATAATTATAAATAAAAAAATATAGCAACTTAAAATTAAAAAAATATTTTTAAATTATATATATTATATAAATTATAAATATAAAGTTAAAAAATTATATTTAAAATTATAACCTTAAAAAATTATGATTATAAAATTAATAAAAATATAACTATTTTTAATGTTAAATAAATTATATATATTATATAAATTATATATATATATATATATATATATATTACATAAATTAAAATTACATATATGAACTCTAAATTAATTTTATATATAAAATTTACATAAATAAAAATAAAAATTATCAACTTAAAAATAAATTATATTTTAATATATATATATATATATATATATTTATTTTCTAAGTATAACTTATTTTCATTTCTATAATATATATATATATATATATATATATATATATATATATATTTAACTATTCAAAAATTAAGTATGAAAAAACTAATCAATTACTTTTTGAAATAATCGATTAGTTTTTTAAATAGTTAAATATATATATATATATATATATATATTTTATATATTATAGAAATGAAAATAATTTATACTTTAGAATATATATATATATATATATATATATTAAAATATAATTTATTTTTAAGTTGATAATTTTTATTTTTATTTATGTAAATTTTATATATAAAATTAATTTGGAGTTAATATATGTAATTTTAATTTATGTAATATATATATATATATATATATATAATTTATATAATATATATAATTTATTTAACATTAAAAATAGTTATATTTTTATTAATTTTATAATCATAATTTTTTTTAAGGTTATAATTTTAAATATAATTTTTTCAATTTTATATTTATAATTTATATAATATATATAATTTAAAAATAATTTTTTTTTATTTTAATTTGATATATTTTCTATTTATAATTATTTAATATATATTTGAAAAACTAATTGATTATTTAAAAATTAATCAATTATTTAAAAAAATAACCTAGTTCTCAGAAAGAAAAACTAATCGATTACTTTTTGAAATAATCGATCAGTTTTTTAACTATAATAACTGTTAACATGGAACCGCTCTTATATGTGAACATATAAGAGCGGTTAAACTGAACCGCTATCATAGAGTCACTTTTAAGAGCGGTTAAACTGAACCGCTATCATATATATTTTGCATAAATTAGAATAATAGTTATCAACTTGAAAATAATTTATATTTAATATATATATATATTCTAAAATATAATTTATTTTAATTTCTATATATATATATATATATATATATATATATAAATGAAAATAAGTTATATTTTAGAATATATATTTTATATTATAGTAATTAATATAAATTATATTTTAGAATATATATATATATATATATATATATATATATATATATAATTTTACATCAAAATATTATTTCTTCTTATATACATATAATTTTTAAGATTTTTATTATCCTCCTAATTTATTATTAATTTCTAAAAAAATTATAATATCAAATAAATAAAAAAATTAAAAAAAGTTTAATCACACAAATAAATTTAAATATAAATATTTAATAATATATTTTAAATATTATTTTACTACTTTCAACATAGTATATAAAATTAATTTAGAGTTCATATATGTAATTTTAATTTATGTAAAATATATATATATATATATATATATATATATATATATATATATAATTTAGAGTTCATATATAAAATTAATTTAGAATTCATATATAATTTAGTGTTCATATTACTCCTTATTTATGTAAATATTATATATAAAATTAATTTAGAGTTCATATATGTAATTTTAATTTATGTAATATATATATATATATATATATATATAATTTATATAATATATATAATTTATTTAACATTAAAAATAGTTATATTTTTATTAATTTTATAATCATAATTTTTTTTAAGGTTATAATTTTAAATATAACCGATTAGTTTTCAAATAACCGATCATATTGGATAATTTTTTCAAATAATTAATTATAATCGATTAGTTTTCTAAATAATTGATTAGTTTTTCAAATAATAGATTATAATTGATTAATTTATCAAATATATATTAAAAAATTATAAATAAAAATATAAATTATTTAAGAAAATTAATTATTGTAAACATAAAGTAGAACATGGGAGGAGATGAGGATGATAATATAATGATGGAATTGACAAAAATGCAGAATTGAGAAGTTAAAAAAAGAAAAATTGAAGAAAATAGAGATTTAATTATACTTTTAATAAATTTAAAATAATACTAGTTTTGATTTTTATTTTTAAATATTTATTTTAACTTTTTAAAACAGAGAAACTATAATTTTAGTTTCTAAATGCTAAATTTAAAGAATTAAATTTATTATTATTTAATCTTTTAATTTTAGTATTAAAAATTTAAATTATATTTTATTAAATTAAAATAATTACAATATATTTTTCTACTTTGAGAGTGAAAAATATAATTAAACTAAAACTGAAAATATTATAATACATTTTTGAACTCTTTTTGAATGATTTTTTTTCCTAATTTTTTATAAAGTCAATTTTAATATTTAAAAGTATTTAACATTTTGCTTTCTGAAACGTTTTCTGTATTACCAAATTTAAAAACATAATATTCAAAAAAATAGTTAATGTAAGTTTTGATGATGATCGATTAAATTTTCAAATGAACGATCATATTTCAACCTATATAATAGCGGTTCCACGTTAATCGCTATCTAAACTATATTTTAGATAGCGGTTAAGGGTTAACCGCTATTAGATGTTCTGTTTTAATAGTGGTTCCAGTTGAACCGCTATCATATACAACCATTATGATCGATTAAATTTTCAAATAACCGATCATATTGGATAATTTTTTCAAATAATTAATTATAATCGATTAGTTTTCTAAATAATTGATTAGTTTTTCAAATAATTGATTATAATTGATTAATTTCTCAAATATATATTAAAAAATTATAAATAAAAATATAAATTACTTAAGAATATTAATTATTGTAAACATAAAGTAGAAAAATGATGTTATATTTAAAAAAGGTTTAAAAAATTAGATTGGAAATAAATCTATAAAATTTTAAAAATGATGTTATATTTTTAAAAACAAATATTAGAAAAAGGTCTAAAAACATGTATAAATTATAGTTATATGTCCAAAATATTAAAGATATCTACATTTAAAAAAATACTAAAAAATATTAAAAGTTATACTTTAAATTAATGAAAATATTTAAAAAAAGTTATATTTATTAAAGTATTAAAAAATATTTTGTAATATATAAGTTAAAAAAATTATCATTAAATTTTTTAAAAATTATTAGTTTTGTAATTTATATACAATGAAAATAATATAATGGTATATTAGTATATAAATATATAAATATATAAATATATCAATATATCAATATATAAATATATAAATATATCAATATTTAAATATATATTAAAATATATAAATATATTTGTATCTATAGATTTTATAAATATATAAAGATATAAATATATATATATATATATATATATATATATATATATATATATATATATAAAGATGTAAATATATAAAGATATAAAGATATAAATATATGTAAAGATATAAAGATATAAAATATAAAGATATAAAGATATAAATATGTAAAGATATAAATATATATCTTTAATATTTTGTACATGTAAATATAATTTATATATATTTTTAAATCTTTTTCTAATATTTATTTTTAAAAATATAATATTATTTTTAAAATTTAATATTTAAATTTTTATTTTTTTTTCAAATATATAAAGATATAAATGTATAAGGATATAAATAAATATATAAATATATCAATAAATATATATATATATATATATATATATATATCAAAATATAAATATATTAATATATAAATATATCATTATATAAATATATATAAATATATAAATATATATATATATATATATTAATATATATATATATATATATATATATATATATATATATATATATATATATATATATATATATCAATATATCAATATTATCCTCTCATATATTATTATACATTATTAGCGTAATTTTAGTTTAATTAAAAATTAGAATACAAATATATTATATTATATTAATATACCATTATGTTATAATATTTGTAATTTATTTTTATAGTGTATAAATTTCAAAACTAATAATTTGTATACTATACTAATATATAATTTGTATACTATACTAATAGTATAATATACTATATTATAATATTATTTGTATACAAAACTAATATCTTTATATGTTTATATATAAATATATAAATATTGAAAGATATAAATATATGTAAAAATATAAAGATATAAATATATATAAAAATATAAAGATATAAATATATCAATGTATTAATATTTAAATATATATTAAAATATATAAATATATTTTTATTTATAGAGTTTATATTTATATATTTATACGGATATACATTTATTTGTATATAAATATAATTTATTTGTAAGTTATTATTAAAAATTCCTAGTAGCTCAATGGTTGGAGTCTCAGCCTTCAACTCTAAGGTACCAGGTTCGAATCCCGACAATGATAATAAATCTAATAATAAGTTAAATTTCTAAAAAATAATAAACCTAATATATAATATAATTAGGAGTTAGTGAAAATAAATATAAATAAAAACTTAAATAAGGAAAAATATAATATAAAAAGAGATAGGGGAAATAAATAATAAATATAATTAAAAATGTAAATAAATAAAAATAATTAATTTTGTTATTGATTTAGCGACCGATTTAAATCGGTCGCTATTTTTTTAACTTTTTCATTGATTAGCGACTGATTTTTTGCCATTAGCGACCGATTTTTTCGATCGCTAAAATATTTTTTTCTTGTAGTGACAATTTCATACAAGAGAAGGTGGCCACCTTTTCAGGCCTTCCCCGAAGCCCAACTCCCTTGCTGAAGGTCATGGTTAGAATGGTGAGGAACTTATATGTAAGGAAGTATGTTCAACAGTTGATGTGCTAATCCAGGGGCACTCTTTCATCGTGGACATGTACATGTTCGATATGAGTGGGTCAGACTTAGGCATGGCAACAGGCAGGGCGGGGTGGGGTGGGGGCAGGTTTTGCCTCTCCCGTTCTCGCTCCCGACTTTTTAACCATCCCCGTCCCGCCCCGATACCCGCCGGAGTTAGGAATTAAGTCCCCATTCCCGTCCCCGCTGGGTTTTGGGTTCCCGCCCCATCCCGTCCCCGATTTATATTATTCTTAAAAAAATAATTATATTTATAATAAATTAATTTTACTATGTATTTTTATATATAAATAAATATTTATAATTTATAGTTATTATTAATTAAATATACATTTTAACTTATTATATTTATATTAAAATATATATGTAAAAGAAATATTTAATTATTTTATATATATATATATCTAATATTTATAATATTATTATTATTATTATAACATCGTATTCAAATATTTGAATATTTATAACATTATTATTATAATACTGTATTCAAATATTTAATTATACATATAAGTTAATTCATTTTTAAGTTGTCAATATATAGTTTATAAGAAAATATTTAATAAGTTAATTCTTATTTAATTAGTTTGAAGTAATAAAAGTTTAAATTATTAATTTCTTTTAATCCTTTAAAATGCAATTATTTTATTAAGATAAAATTTGATATATGATAAATAAGCATAATAAGATAAAAAAATATGACATAATAAATATAAATTATAAATAAACTAATATTAGTTACTACTAAGATTGATGTAAAATATTTAGAAAAAGATAAAGAAAAAAGATTAACTTTGTGTTTATCAAATTGGTTGAAAAGATTGAAAAAAAAAAACAAATTGATGGGAGAGACTAAGAAAATGTGAAAAACTAAAAGATAAGGGAGAGAATAATATAATAAATTAATTGATATAAAAGATTGAAAAAGATAAAAAAAATTAAAAAGTGGGTAGAAGAAAAATAAAAATTGGTGAAATATAAAAAAATAACCTTATATGTAATAGAAAACGAAATACTTTTAAAATATTAAATATAAAGTCGGCGGGATGGGGCGGGATGGGGGCGGGGTCACGGTGGAGATTGCATTACCCATCCCCGCCTCGCCCGCCCGACTTTTAAAGCGGGAAAAACCCGAACCCGACCCCGCCCCCGGTCAACTCGGGTTTTCCCCGTCAAACTCGGGATGGGGACGGGTCGGTCCCCACAGGTACGGATTTAATTGTCATCCCTAGTCAGACTTAGTTTTGGGCACAGTGGCTTAAACAATTGGGACCCGTCCTTATGGATTACCGACAACTCACCATGCAGTTTATCCACAACCAGGGTCTCATATTGAATTAAAAGGGGAGTCCTCCCCAACATTACATTTAGTGATGAAAATTAAATCCGTACCCACAGGGACTGATCCATCTCCGCTGTTAGTTTGACGGAAAAAATCCGAGTTGATGGGGCGAGAGCGAGTTCAGGTTTTTCCTGCTTTAAAAAGTTGGGTGGGTAATACAATCTTCACCCCGACCCCGTCTCCGTCCCCCCCGACTTTATATTTAAATTTAAATTTTAAATAATAATATTTTAAAAGTATTTCCTTTTCTCGTTTCTATTATATATAAGGTCATTTTTTTTATTTCACCATTTTTATTTTTCTTCTACCCACTTTTTATTTTTTTAATTTTTTATATCAATTAATTTATTATATTATTCTCTCTTACCTTTCTGCTTTTCACATCTTCTTAATTTCTACCATCAATTTTGTTTTTTTTCTAATCTTTTCAACCAATTTGATGAACACAAAGTTAATTTTTTTTCTTATTTATCTTTGTCTAAATATTTTACATAAATTTTAGTAATAACTAATATTATTTTATTTATAATTTATATTTATTAGGTTTTATTATATCATAATTTTTTATCTTATTATTCTTATTTATCATATATCAAATTTTATCTTAATAAAATAATTATATTTTAAAATATTAAAAGGAATTGATAATTTAAACTATTATTACTTCGAACTAATTAAATAAGAATTAAATTATTAAATTTTTTTTTATAAACTATATATTTTATATTTTTAAATGACAACTTAAAAATAAATTAACTTATATATTAATCAAATGTTTGAATATAGTATAATAATAATAATAATAATGTTATAAGTATTCAAATATTTGAATACAGAGTTATAACAATAATAATAATATTATAAATATTCTATATATATATATATATATATTTATTTAATAATAATTATAAATTATAAAATTATAAATATTTATTTATATATAAAAAATACATAGTAAAATTAATTTATTATAAATGTAATTATTTTTTTAAAAATAATATAAATCGAGGACGGGGACGGAGCGAGGGCGGGGAACCGAAACCAAGCAAGCTCGGAGATGAAAACTTAATTTCTAACCCCGGCGAAGATCGAGGACATTAAAAAATCTCGGCTGGGATCGGAGGCAAAATCCGTCCCCGCCCCCGCCCTGCTGTTGTCATGCCTAATTACATCATTCTCCTTCCATCAGTTGAAACGTGTCATCAAACACGACCAAGCTGCCTAATTTTTTTCCCTTCCGCTGTGTTTGTTTGAACTGATTTGCAACGAAATACTATTCACGAAGACAGAAACACGACATTCACACACGTTTGGTTGAACTGATTTGCGACAAAATGCAGGCGAGGAAAAGGGAGAGATGAGAGAGAGAGTTTCTTCGCTGAGGTGCGAAGAAAAGAGATGAAAGTAATGAAAAGTCGCAGTTACCCTGCAATATATGATAGCGGTTAAATCCTAACCGCTATTATAACAGCACTTCTAATAGCGGTTACGCCTTAACCGCTATCTAATATACACTTTAGATAGCGGTTACAGAGGAACCGCTATTATATCAAATTTCGCTCGAGCGAGATATAGTCGCTCAAGCGAAACACAACCCCAGACGCAACAAGGTTCTTAAAAGGAGCTTATAATAGCGGTTAAACCTTAACCGCTATCTAATATACACTTTAGATAGCGGTTACAGAGGAACCGCTATTATATCCTCCAATTATGATCGATCATTTCACGTTATGATCGATCAGAATCAAATTTCGCTTGAGCGAGATATAGTCGCTCAAGCGAAACACAACCCCAGACGCAACAAGGTTCTTAAAAGGAGCTTATAATAGCGGTTAAACCTTAACCGCTATCTAATATACACTTTAGATAGCGGTTACAGAGGAACCGCTATTATATCCTCCATTATGATCGATCATTTCACGTTATGATCGATCATAATTAAATTTCGCTCGAGCGAGATATAGTCGCTCAAGCGAAACACAACCCAGACCTTATAATAGCGGTTAAACCTTAACCGCTATCTAATATACACTTTAGATAGCGGTTACAGAGGAACCGCTATTATATCCTCCAATTATGATCGATCATTTCACATTATGATCGATCAGGATGGTATTTCGCTCGAGCGAGAGTATAGTCGCTCGAGCGAAATACAACTCGAATCTTAAAATATTTTTTTGAATATTATGTTTTTAAATTTGCTATTAGACAAAACCTTTCAGAATTCAAAATGTTAAATAATTTTAAATATTAAAATTAACTTTATCAAAAATTAGGGAAACAAAATTTATCCAAAAGAGTTCAAAATGTATAAGAGTATTCTCAATTTTGATGTTTAATTATATTATTAATTCTCAAAGTAGAAAATTATATTGTAATTATTTTATCTCAAGTTAATGTGATGAGACGATCATAAACATTTCAACATTCAGAGTCAGATATATGGAACATTTTCGTCTCTCCCAGTTGTTCATGTTCTTGAGTGGAAGTGATTGAATGATCTGAACTGGAGGACTTGACTGCAAAAGATGAATAACATTATAATTATTTGTTTGAAGAGCATTAGTGTGCATAGGTTTAAAATTTTAGTAATGTTTCATTTAATTATTATTCTATTTTCACTCGTATTTTATATTTGTTTTAAATAATAATGTACAATTATATTATTAGTTTTCATAATTATTTGTTACTATCAGATCAATATTAATTATTATTTTATATTTTATAATTATTTAATTATTTGTCAAATAATTTATTTAATATGTCAACATTATTTGAATATGGATATGCAATGTACATAATTTTGTAATTGTTTATTTATATAATTTTTAATAACTATCTAAAAAAAGTTAATTTTTTAAATTTGTTTCCAATTACAAACACTTTTAATTTTGTTTTTCCTTTTAAATATATAATCAATGTTAAAATATGGATAATTAATTAAAAATTTATATTTATAATCATTTGAACCTTATTTTATACAAAGGGTAAAATGGTAATTTTCTTAAATAATCAACATAAAATTATAATTTTTATATCTCATATCAATCAAATCATTCACAATTTCCCATAAACATTCCATTCATCTCTATTTCTCTTCAAATCCCTCCTTTTCCACTCTCTCATTTCCACTCTCTCAAATCACTTCAACCAAACAAAGCCTTCGTGTGACCACAACCCATCAAACCACTAATGATACTACTATACCCAAATGCGCTACTCTTCCCTTGCATCCTCACCCCCTCATACATACTATCCTCCTTCACTTTGCTTCCCTATTTTAGGAACCAACCTCCCTTCCTCCTCCACGTTTCTCTGACCACTCCATTTCTCTAATCCCCAACTCAGCTCATGTTAATGTTTGACCGTACCGTTATCCACATTCCCAAAAAATTGAAATAGAAAGTCAAGTTAAGAAACTCCTAGCCAACGGTTGGATCCAACCAAGTGTTAGCCCTTTTTCCTCTCTGGTTCTTCTATTGAAGAAGAAAGATGGGTCTTGGAGGATATGTGCTGATTATCGTGTCTTGAATGCTCTCACCATAAAGGATCGATTTCCACTTCCCATTGTGGATGAGTTTCTTGATGAATTGGGTACTAGCTGTTATTTTTCTAAGCTGGACCTGACATCTGGGTTCCATCAAATTCGTTTGAACTCCAATGACACCCACAAGACATCTTTTCGGACGCATGATGGGCATTGCGAATATTATGTCATACCTTTTGGGTTGTGTAACGCTCCTGTCACATTTCAGGCTACGATAAATGAAATTTTTAGGCCATGGTTGCGGCGTTTTATGATCGTCTTCTTTGATGATATCCTTGTTTATAGTACTAATATGGCAGCCCATATCCATCATCTGGAGCAAGTATTCTCCATACTACAACAACACCAATTTTATTTGAAGACGCAAAAGTGTTCTTTTGCTCAGCCGCAGATGAACCATTTGAGCCATATAGTTTCTAATGGTGGGGTGTCCCCGGATCAAAAGAAGATTGACGTTATGATGGCTTGGCCTCCCCCTACAAACATTAAGGGCTTGCGAGGATTTCTGGGATTAGTAGGGTTTTACTGCAAGTTTGTCAAAGGTTATGCATCCATAGCACATTTGTTGACTGATCTTCTAAAGAAGGACAACTTTTGATGGTTCTCCGACACCCAACATGCTTTTGAGGAGTTAAAGACAACCATGACAAAAGCCCCCGTCCTTGCCTTGCCCGATTTTTCTCAGCCTTTTGTGCTCCAAACTGATGCATCAGGTAGGCCATGGGTGCAGTATTATTGCAAGGAGATCATCTCATCTCCTACTTCAGCAAAGTGTTTTGTCCACGCATGAGGCAAGCTTCTTCCTACTTACGGGAACTTCATGCTATAACAAGTGCGGTCAAATGCTGGCGACAATATTTATTGGGTCACCAATTTGTTATCCAAACTGACCAGCAGAGTTTGAAGGAGTTCATGACTCAAGTTATTCAAACACCTGATCAACAACACTATTTGTCCAAATTGCTTGGATATGATTACCAAATTCAGAACAAGCCCGAAAAATCTAACGTGGTCGCAGACACCTTGTCCCGACCACCAACTGAAGGGAAGGTTCAGTATTTGGTTCTTTCCGTCCCTAGAGCTATTTTCCTTGACGAATTGAAGCGAGAATTGATAACTGATTTTGTTTATTTGGACTTGATTGATAAGTATTCCCATGCCCCGGACTCTATTCTTGACTACAAATTAATGGATGGGTTGTTGTTGTACAAGGGGAAGATATGGCTCCCGCGTTCTTGCAAATCAAACATGTACTATTGCCAGAGTTTCATGAAACGGTTGTAGGGGGACACGCTGGATTTGCAAAAACCTTGTTGCGGTTGAGTGCAAATTTTGTATGGAACAGAGTGCGAAAGGATGTGCAGGATTTTGTGAACCAATGCACCATTTGTCAACAAACCAAATAGATCCTGAGGAAGTAAGGTGGGTTATTATTTCCATTGCCTCTACCCTCAAATGTGTGGGAAGATGTCTCCATGGATTTCGTCACTTGCCTCCCTCCTTCATTCGGGTTCACTATTATATTAGCGGTGGTTGATCGTTTTTTAAAGGGAGTACATTTGGGTGCTTTTCATACCCATTTCACGGCCTTCAAGTTTGCTGAATTGTTCATTTCAATGGTGTGTAAGCTCCACGGGTTCCCAAAGAGCATAGTGTCTGATCGTGATCCTATTTTCATGAGCACATTTTGGATAGATTTATTTGAGTTTAGTGGTACGTGGATGCGCATGAGCTCTTTCTATCATCTACAATCAGACGGACAAACCGAAGTTATGGATAGAACTCTTGAGCAGTATTTGAGGGCTTTTACTTTTAACAAACTCTCCCAATGGTATAAGTTCCTTCGATGGGCTGAATATCATTATAATACTTCAGTCCATTCGGGTTCTGCTTTGACTCCGTTCCAAGTGATATACAGGAAATCCCCTCCCTATATCCTAGACTATATATATGGGGCTTCTTCTGTGGCTGCACTAATGATTTATTGTCTTCTCGGGATGAGATTTTGACTTTACTGCGTGCCAATTTGCTGGAGGCACAGAAGCGGATAAAGCGATATGTTGATGAACATCTGCATGATGTCAATTTTGCAATAGGTTCTTGAGTCTATGTGAAGTTGCAACCTCATCGTCAAGTCTCCCTTTTGGGCTCCAAGTTTCACAAGCTAACAAAGCGGTTTTATGGCGTATCTTTTGAGAATGGAGGGGTGTGATGACAAAGTTTTGTAACTCCAATTATGTCATGATTTTAGTGTTAAACTTAATAAATATTTAATATATTTATATATATATTTATAATTTTATTTTTTTACTCCTTTCTCAGTTTTATAACTCTTATATAATTTATTATTTCTCTCTTTAAATTTAATGATCATTTAATATATTAAAGTATATATTTATAATTTTATTCTTTTACCTCTCATCTTCTCATTTTATATTTATTTATTATTTATTAATAATTACAAAGTGATAGACTGCATCGGGTCTGTTGCTTATAAGTTGGAATTGCCCCTCACTACTAAAATCCATAATGTGTTTCACTGCGCGATTTAAGGCTCACGTGGGTTCTCCCCCAATGATTATGAATGAATTATCCCCGGACTCCATGGACAACCACCCTGTGGTTACGCCCTTGGCAGTTCTGGACTACAAAATCATTGACCTTAACAACCAGCCAACCGAGATGGGTCTAGTTCAGTGGGTTGGTCTATCACTAGATGATACATCTTGGGAGATATGGGAGGAGTTGAAAGTTCTGCACAACCTTAAGGACAAGGTCGAGTCTTAAGGGGAGAGTGTTGTTGCAGATCACATTTCACCAAACCCAATCATTAGGGAGAATAGGCCCAAAGGCTCCATACAAGGCCTATAAGGTGGAATGACTACATTCACTCTTAATCTATGACTCAACAGCTTCTAGAATGTGGTTGTTAGGATTACATGTGGTTTATTTGCGTGGCTCTCAGCACTTAGTGCATGTCAGCAGAGAATATTACAAACTATATATATTGTAATGAGGAAAGCAAAAAAGGAGCAAGAAAAAAGTTTATTTCTCTTTCTTTCTCTTCTAGTTTTCTTGGAGTTTAATTTGTTCTCTTCTGGAATACATGTTGATGCTTACCAAGCAAATGTATGAATTTTTGTCCTTCTTTATTACATTTTAAAACTTGACATATTAAAGAGATGTAAGTGTTAACCGTCTTCCCAGTCACGATTTAGAGAAGAATCAAAACATTGATTGGTGATACAAACTTTAGGTTATGACTTTTTTGGGATAGATTTTGGTTTACTTCTCCCCTAATTCCTTAGTTTTTTATTTATTTATTTTGTCTATTTTGATGTACTGTCCCTCATCAAATCCTTTATATAGATATAAAAGTAAATCTAGTACCATACATTTAAAAAAAATTCAAAATAATGTTATTAATTATATATAAAACATAATTGAAATCTTGAATGGATAATCTTCGCATTGGTGTGTCTCAAAAAAAGGACAGGCTGACCCTACAATTTAAATATTGGATTATTAACGATTTGCTGATAATTACCTGACATCTGACTTTGAAAATTAATAAATAGTCTTAATATTATATATATATATATATATATATATAAATATATATATATGATCTTGATAAACCTTTAGATGATATTTTGAGAATCTATTTTTCATACGCAATTATTTAATAGTTCTTTTATAATAATTGAATAATAAAAATAACATAAATTATTATTATTATTATTATTATTATTATTATTATTATATTATAAAATATTTCATACGGTTCTATTTGAAAAAGTTAGCTATCAAAACATATTTTTCTTTCTTTGTATTAAAGAATATTTTGGATAAGTGAAAAAATAAAAAATAAAAAGAAATAAATTATTTAGATTAAGAGAAAAAGAGTAGAAAGAGGTGAGCTAATGAAAAAATTGCCATAATAAAAATTAGTTAAATAATATAATAAATTATCAAAATATTTTAATTATAATGAATACAAATTAAAATAAAAATAATTAATTATGAAGTAATTATTTTCTAATATTAGAATAATATTAAAAATTAATTCAAAAAAATAGTTTTAAATTATTTAAATAATTTAATTAAAATCAATGTATAATTTTTTTAACATACCAATTTAAAAAATAGTTAAAGTATACAATTTAAACTAGGAAATGATTTTTATTACGAAATCATATATAATTTCACTGTGAATTATATAAAATTATTAAAATGATGAGCAACGTTAACGATATTTATACATAGGTAAAAATTTCATATAATATTTTATATTTAATAAGGTATTCTTATAAAGTCTAATTACTCAATTATTTTATATTAATAAAATATTCTTAAATGTCTAATTACTCAATTATTATTTATATATAATGAATATTATTATGAACAAAAAGAATAAAAAAATTATTCCTTTTTACTTCATCAGGTTTTGTTAGCATAAAATTCATATCAACAAAATTTAATATTATAGATGAGAGAAATTGGAGTTTGATCATTCAAACCGTGTAACTCTGAAAAAAAAAAAATCAATAGTCAATTATATAAGCAATAAAAGCCACAAAATTCTTCCAATAATAGATTATGTGGGTTGGAATCACTTACTATTATTCAAATATCACTTCCTCTCAAATCCACTGTGAACGTTTTTAAATCCCTTGTGCGAAGCAAGACTCATACAACATGCACGAGAAAAACGTTTGTATTTATGAAAATAGTTAATAATGTAGGCTAAATGACAAAAATGACTCACATAATCACCCAATAATTTCTGTATGACATGACATCTTAATAACTGCTCCATTGTTGTTTATATGTTTCAACGTACCACTGCTGCATGTAAAAGTGTTTTGAGCGGGAAACATTTTGTTATAATATTGTCACGCGGTGCAGAAGGTCTTCATTTTATCACACAGTGAATAACTTTTTGAACCATGTGAACTGTTTGTTCCACGAATTGTCAACGATTCATAACCAAATAACAATACAATAAAAATAAAAATCTTAAAAATATCAAGATTTTTGAAAATCTCAAATCTGATTTTTTGATAAACTAGTCAAACCATGTCGGATGTCAGGCAGGTTAGGTTGTAGGTTCTTGCCAGACTTCTTGGTCTACTTTCATCCTTGTCCACACAATGATGAATGGTGATAAAAGAAATGGGAAAGGGGGTTAAAAAAATTTATGTCTTGAGAAGACAAGGAAAAATGTAATGAAGGTGCCAGCTGGACAAGCTTACATGAAAAATAATGATGCAGCAAATATACAAAGAGAGGGGCACAATATGGGAAATGATTGGGTAGTTGCTAACAACCCGAAAATTCAGGAAGTGAGACGTGGGACGAGGACACGTAACCGCAGTAGCATGTTGAGAGAATTTGTGTGAGGAATCTTTTATATAAGGAGAGGAGAAGGAGGTAGGGGGTGGGGAATGAACATGTATCTCTCTTTCTGAGAATTCTCTTACTTTTCTCTGACTCTCTGATTTTGCTGTACCCTTTTCAACCATCTTGGTTGATAGGGAATTCCTTACAGATTTTAATAAAACAGTACCGTCATTTTCTTGCTTATCTCTTCTTTATCTGTATTCTCAAAACCCACCACATTGGTGCTTTCATTGAGCCATGGCGGAAAACACCAGATTGAAGGATCTCCAGGCGGACGTTAAACGAAATTCTGAAACATTGGAGAGATATTACTTGGACCTACAAACCCAGATCGTAAAGCTGGAATCGGTGAATTCTGTTCGTTTTGAACGCCTGGAGTCGGTGATTCAAGAAAATGATTCCAAATTCAATCAGATTTCTGGTGCTTTGGAGACTCTGCTGCAACGTCATTCTTCCTCCCATGGTACATCGAACTCGTATAAGCCACCCTTCCAAGTACGAAACGTGAAGCTGGATTTTCCTCGTTGTGATGGTAACAATGTTCTGGATTGGATCTTTAAAGCAGAACAATTTTTTGACTATTATGCTACCGCTGAGGCTGATCGCTTGTCCATTGCCTCGGTGCATTTAGATAATGATGTTGTGTCTTGGTTCCAAATGATGCAACGATCATCTCCGTTTTGCTCTTGGCATGCTTTTACTGACGCCCTAACACTGGATTTTGGGCCATCCGCATATGAGTGTCCTCGGGCTTCTTTATTCAAACTTACCCAAACTAGTACTGTTGGTGAGTATTACAAAGCATTTATTGGTTTAGCTAACCGTGTGTCGGGCATCAATAATGAGGCCTTATTGGACTGTTTTTTGAGTGGCCTTCAAGATGAGATTCGTAGGGATGTTATGGCATTATCTCCGCATAGCCTTCCCAAGGCTGTCGCATTAGCCAAATTATTTGAGGAGAAATATAATCCACCAATTGCAGCTAAGAACCCTGTATTTCCGCACAGATCATCCAACTTTTTTCCTAACCGCACCCCCTATAATACCAAAATTGATACCTTTAGTACCCTACCAAAATCCAACTTACCACCTTTACTTCCCAATCCTAACATTAAACCTCTATCTCAAAACACCAAACACAACCAAATTAAAAAAATTTCCCCTGCGGAGATGCAGCTTCGAAGAGAAAAAGGCCTTTGCTATTTTTGTGACGAGAAATTTTCCTTCAATCACAAATGTTCAAATCGTCAAATGTTGATGCTGCAATTAATTGATGATGACTTTGAGGATTCTCATGAACCAGATCCCCCTGATTTATCACAAACGGTTAATGAAGTGTGCCCAACCGAGCATCATCTTTCACTTAATGCCATGAAGGGAGTGGGTGGTGTGGGCACCATTGGCTTCACTGGTCATATTGGGCCTATTACAGTTAAGGTTTTGGTTGATGGCGGCAGTTCAGACAACTTTATCCAACCTCGGATTGCGCAATTTTTGAAGCTACCAATCGAACCTATTACCGGCTTTCCAGTTTTTGTAGGCAATGGTCAATCCATGACTACAGAGGGAAGGATACAACAGTTGGCAGTGACAATTCAGGGTCATCAGTTGGTAGTTCCAGTGTATTTACTTCCAGTTTCCGGTGCCGACCTTGTGCTAGGGTCGTCTTGGCTCGCCACTCTTGGTCCTCACATTGCAGACTATGCCACGTCCACTCTTAAATTTTTTCAACAGGGTAAGTTCGTTGTTTTGCAAGGAGAACATCTGACACAACCTCAACCAGCACAGTTACATCATCTGCGCCGGATGCAACAGACACAAGCTATTGCTGAATGCTTTTCAATTCAGCTGGTGCAGCCTGAGCCTGGTGTGGAAGGGCCATTACAGATCCCTACTGACTTGGCCCTTGATCTGGTTGTTTTATTGCACAAGTATCAGAACATTTTTCAGCTTCCATCAGGCCTACCACCTCCAAGAGCTCATGACCATGTTATTCCTTTACAGATAGGCACTAAACCAGTCAAAGTTCGTCCGTACCGGTATCCTCATAGCCAGAAGGAGCAAATTGAAAAATTGGTCCATGAAATGCTGGAGCAAGGCCTTATCCAGCCTAGCACAAGTCCTTTCTCAGCCCCTATTTTGTTAGTTAAGAAAAAAGATGGCTCATGGCGCTTTTGCACTGATTATCGGGCCCTGAATGCAGTAACTATCAAGGATAGTTTTCCCATGCCAACTGTGGATGAACTATTGGATGAGTTATATGGTGCCAAATATTTTTCTAAGTTGGACTTACGCTCCGGGTATCATCAGATTTTGGTCCAACCCGCTGATCGTCATAAAACGGCATTTCGAACGCATCATGGCCATTACGAATGGTTAGTCATGCCATTCGGTCTCACTAATGCACCAGCCACTTTTCAAAGCTTGATGAATCACATTTTTCAACATGTTTTGCGCAAATATGTGCTTGTGTTCTTTGATGATATTCTCGTGTATAGCTCCTCTTGGGTGGCGCATTTGGCCCATTTGGAATCAGTTTTGCAGACTTTACAACAACATGTATTGTATGCTCGACTTTCTAAGTGTTCTTTTGGCCTACTGGCAGTAGATTATTTGGGCCATGTGGTGTCGGGTTCTGGGGTCACAATGGACAAAGGTAAGGTCCAAGCAGTGTTGGAATGGCCTCATCCGAAGAATGTCAAACAACTACGGGGTTTCTTGGGACTCACCGGATATTATAGACGTTTCATCCAGTCTTATGCTACTATTGCGGCTTCCCTTACTGATTTGCTGAAAAAGGAAGCTTTTGCTTGGACTACTGCGGCCGATGACGCATTTCAATTACTAAAACAAGCCATTACTACAGCCCCCGTCTTGGCCCTTCCTAATTTTACTCAACCTTTTACTCTTGAAACTGATGCTTCCGGAACGGGAATTGGTGCAGTGTTGAGTCAACTTGGTCACCCAATTGCTTTTTTCTCCAAAAAGATGGCACCTAGAATGCAGAAACAGTCCGCCTATATTAGAGAATTGTTTGCTATCACCCAAGCGTTGGCAAAATTTCGTCATTATTTGTTGGGGCATAAGTTTGTCATCCGAACAGATCACCAAAGTTTAAAAAGTTTGCTAGACCAGTCCTTACAAACTCCTGAGCAACAAGCTTGGCTGCATAAATTTTTGGGCTATGACTTCACAATTGAATATAAACCAGGGAAAGAGAACATTGCTGCCGATGCATTGTCACGTGTTTTTTTTATGGCTTGGTCCGAGCCTAAGTCACAATTCTTACTCGAGTTAAAGCATGCTCTTGAGGCTGATTCTAAATTTCATGAACTCATTCAATTATGTTTGGCAAATGGTCATATTGATGCACGTTACAAAGTGCAAGATGGGTTGCTTTATTGGAAGGATCGCCTAGTGTTACCCGCACCAAGTCTTTTGATTGAAAAGGTGTTTCAGGAATATCATAGTTCACCGATTGGGGGCCATGCTGGTATTGCCAGAACGTTAGCACGTCTTTCCTCTCAATTTTATTGGCCTACAATGCGAGCAGACGTTACTAAGTTTGTGCAACAATGCATTATATGTCAACAGGCCAAAGCGAGTCACTCACTCCCTGCAGGTTTGTTACAACCGCTACCCATACCCCAACAAGTATGGGAGGATATTGCCATGGATTTCATCACTGGGTTGCCAAATTCATGTGGGTTCACAGTTATTATGGTGGTGATCGATAGACTTTCCAAATACAGCCATTTTGTGCCATTAAAATCAGACTACAGTAGCAAAGTCGTGGCTGAAGCATTCATGTTGCATATTGTCAAGTTACATGGCATTCCAAAGTCCATCGTGTCGGATTGTGACAAAGTTTTCACTAGTTCTTTTTGGCAACACTTATTTAAGTTGCAGGGCACAACACTTACTATGAGTTCCGCTTACCATCCGCAAACGGATGGTCAAGCAGAAGCCTTGAATAAATGTTTAGAGATGTTCTTGCGCTGTTTCACTTTTGAAAATCCCAAGTCGTGGTCCAAACATTTGACGTGGGCAGAGTATTGGTATAACACATCTTTTCATACCAGTCTGGGTATGACCCCATTCAAAGCTTTGTATGGCAGAGAGCCACCTGCTTTAACTCGTTATCAGCGCAGCCCAACTGACCCGAGTGCTATCCAAGATCAACTCACTGAGAGAGACCACCTCTTAGTCCAGTTGAAATATAACTTGACTAAAGCACAACAGCGGATGAAGCATCAAGCTGACAAAAAACGATCTGACTTGCAATTTCAGATTGGCGATCAGGTCTTGGTCAAATTACAGCCGTATCGACAACATTCTGTGGTTTTACGTAAGCACCAAAAACTGTCTATGCGCTACTTTGGACCATTTAAGGTGGTTGCTAAGGTGGGTGTGGTTGCTTATAAGTTGGAGCTTCCCGAGACTGCCCGCATTCACCCAGTTTTTCACATTTCTCAGCTGAAACCATTCACGGGAATTACCACTGAGCCATATATGCCACTGCCACTTACAACTTCGGAGTTGGGTCCCATTTTGCAGCCTGTGGCTATCCTCCAAGCTAGAAAAATTTTACACGGTTCTAAGTTGTGTTCTCAGGTTTTGGTCCAATGGGATAATTGTAACAATGCTGATACTTCTTGGGAGGATGTCGAGTTTATTAAAAATAGTTTCCCTCATCTCAACCTTGAGGACAAGGTTGTTATAAAAGGGGAAGGCAATGTAATGAAGGTGCCAGCTGGACAAGCTTACATGAAAAATAATGATGCAGCAAATATACAAAGAGAGGGGCACAATATGGGAAATGATTGGGTAGTTGCTAACAACCCGGAAATTCAGGAAGTGAGACGTGGGACGAGGACACGTAACCGCAGTAGCATGTTGAGAGAATTTGTGTGAGGAATCTTTTATATAAGGAGAGGAGAAGGAGGTAGGGGGTGGGGAATGAACATGTATCTCTCTTTCTGAGAATTCTCTTACTTTTCTCTGACTCTGTGATTTTGCTGTACCCTTTTCAACCATCTTGGTTGATAGGGAATTCCTTACAGATTTTAATAAAACAGTACCATCATTTTCTTGCTTATCTCTTCTTTATGTGTATTCTCAAAACCCACCACAAAAAACAATAAGTGATAAATTAATTTTTTCATGTTTGGAAAGTGAGTTTTTTTTTTTTTTTTCATTTTCTATGAGGCATGTGAGTGATGAGAGTGTTAGGGTATGTATCTATTGTTTATTTAGGAGTAAAATCACACCATAAAAAAATAATAAATAGAAATATTTATTATAGTTATGATATAAAAATCATAATTTACCCAAAAAGAAATTAGAAAAAAATATTATTATTATTATTGTTATTATAATCAAATTTTATATTTTATTTTATTAATAATTTTCAATAAACTTATATATCATTTTTTGAATTAATTGTTAGATTTTTTTTCTTTAATTGTATGTTAAACATACTACAGTTTGCATGAAATTTAAACATGCTACAGTTAAACATACTATCGACTTTGCAGTGAACTTGTTGTTTTATAAATCCATCCACTATGAACCAATATTTTAAAAGGGTGATGATCTTTTGACAACTGAAAGAAAAAACAACCCAAAAAATAACACATTATGAAAGAGTTTAAATAAAAATAAAAAATAGTTAAAATTATTATTATAATATAAAATGCAGTTGTTTACAGGGTTGTTTGTGTGAATAGTGGTGTCAAAATATCTTTTTCCATTTTAAAATTGAAAGCTATATGGGAAGAATTGAACGACTCTTTCCCTTCTTGCACGTATACTTATGGTGGAGTCAATGTCTTCTTTGATTTTTGGGAAAAGAAGTATGTCTAATTTTTCTTCTTAATCCTTTAGCTCCCATTTCTAAGGTCTTAGTTATTTATAAAACATAAGAAAATGAAGAATTTAGGTACCATTTCTATGGTCTACTCAAAATCTAGTTGCTCCTACTGTCGTTGAATCACAGTATGTTCTATGACCTTTACTCAAGATCAATACTTGACAGTTGATGAAATATTTTTGTTCCAATCTTCTACAGACACTAAGAAGAATGTTTTTCAGGTACAATTGTTTCCAAATGCTTCTTTGAATAATAACGAGTTTTTGTTGTTGATTCGGATGGAACAAGTCACATTATGCTCCTTAAGGAACTGAATTTCTCAAAAACTTCATAAAACAGTTTTCCTCCATGATAAATTTGTCATATAAGTTCATTCTATTGGAAATTATTATTGTTGAAAAATGTTTTATACATTCCTGGTTTCTATGAGTGTTTTATTATTAAATCCCAATATATATATATATATATATATATATATATATATATATATATATATATGTTCATTTCAGTGCTGATAATTTCTTATTTTAGGTTCACAAACTTTTGAGGATGATTTGGTTAAAGGATTGAGTATGCACAGTGCATTTGAAAATTTTCTGCTATTTGTACTTACGCTAGTATTTTACAGAACGTTATTAATAATGATTGTAATCATGTTTCTTCTGTAATTTGTAATGCTAGACTAAATCATATGTCCATATTTATACAATTCATCAATAAAGAATTTCATTTGCAATTTAAAAGAGACCCTTCTAATCAAGATCTCAATTTTTTGAGATATATATATCTTCATGAGCTTTCCACTAGACTACCAGGATAGAAATTTTAAGACCCTCAAACTCAAACCTTTATTATATCTAGAGATGTTCATCATGTTTCAAACTCCATATCAATCTACCCAACTTTTCACTTTTTCATTCTGATTTCAATCCCAACAATGAAACTCGCAATGAACCTTATAATCCCAAATCAGGACTATTCTGATCATATTCTTAGAAGATAAATATAATATATATATATATATATATATATATATATATATATATATATATATATATATATATATATAAACTCATGTTATAAACTTGTTCTGTATAAAATTAAACTAAAAAATATTAAAAAAGTGATTTTTTTTTAATTTTTTTATATAACTAATTTAAAAAGTATTTTTCACTCAGTTTTTAGAAAACGAATTTAAAATATAATTTTTTAAAATAGACTTTTGGACGGGAAACCTTAGGTTATAATATAGTCACATTTTTTATATAGTATTATCACGTGTTGTAGAAGGTCTATACTAAACAAAATAATTAGATATATGGTATTAGATTGATTGTGAATTTTGTAAGAAAAGTGATTAGGTATTTGTCTTTTTTAAGGGTATAGAAATGGACCCCAAAGTTTAATTAATTCGTTAGTCGTATGAAGAGTTACGTTATGTTCCAATATAAATGGGATATGATCTCAGGATTCTTCACCATCTCTCATTCTTCTTTCTTCCATATATTTCTTGCTCCTTTGTTGATCATCATCATGTCACTTGCTGGTAAAATCAGCATTGAAATTGGGGTTCATGCAACTGCTGCAAAGTGGTTCAACATCTTTGCAAAGCAACTCCATCAAGTTCAAAACCTTACAGATAGAGTTCATGGAACCAAGCTGCATCATGGTCAGGACTGGCACCACAAGGAGTCCATAAAAAACTGGACTTATACCATAGGTAATTAAACATCTAACTATCAACTACTCATATAACCAAATTAAAAAATTGAGTTAATTTTACTTTTGACCCTCTAGTATGTGTAAGTCAATAATTTTAGTTGATTTCCATACACATAATTTAAATGAACATAGTTACTTTTGGTTTTCTAGATACAAGTTTTTGTGGTTATTGATTCTTGATATACTGACTAAAGCACTATATAGGACGATACGACGATACGATGGTAAGATTAAAAAAAGAAAAATAAAAATCAGTGTTTTTTATTTGGTTGTTATTGATCTACTTGATTGATTGTGAAATGATAGATGGTAAGGTTACAACATGTCAGGAGAGTATAGAATCAGTTGATGAAGCGAACAAAAGAATCACCTACAAGCTCTTTGGCGGAGATATCGGTCATAAGTATAAGGTGTTTAAGCTCACATTAGAAGCCATTGATGATCGTGGGTCTGCTATTACCAAATGGAGCATTGAATATGAGAGAATTGGTGAGGGAATTGACCCTCCATATGGCTACTTGGAATACCTGCACACCCTAAGTAGAGAGATTGATGCCAATCTTAAGGCATAGCTCCAAAAGTTATGCAGAAAAATATGTAACAAATAAGAAATAATGGGCTTGGCCCTCGGGTGTTGTTCATCTGTATAATATGGTGTGATGTTTGACGACAAGGATGGTTATGTAGATCCTTCCTTTGCATGGAATAAATTTGCAATATGTCTTCATGTGTGTTATACATTATGCTATATATAGTGTTCATTCTGATGCATATGTTTGTATTCGTGATTCGTATAAATATTTGTTCTTAAGCAGTTTCTAAAATTGTCTCTGTTGCAGTTTGATGTTCGGAAGAATGCTTCAGGACTGAAACATGTCCACGTATTTTTTTAAGTTGATTATGTCAAAGTTTGTTCTTGTTTTTTAGGAAGTAGTTTTCCATGTTTTGTAATCATGGAGAAAGTTTAGGATCGTGTTGTTAGTGGTCAGTTATTTTTAGGCTTTAAATATTGCAATGTTTCTGATATTGAAAAATGAATTATTCAGTTCTTTGCCTTAAAAACCAACAATTGGTATCAGAGCTTTCTTCTTAAGGGATCTGTGAGTAAGTGTGTGAGGTTGCTGTGTCATGGACGTAGAAGCAAGTTCTAGTTACTCTTCAATTTCTCCACCGGTGTTTGATGGAGACAACTACCAGGTTTGGGCAGTTCGTATGGAGGCATATATGGAAGCTTTGGATATTTGGGAAGTAGTGGAAGAGGATTATGAAATTCCTGCTCTCCCAAACAATCCTACCATGGCGCAGATCAAATTGCAGAAGGAGAAGAAGACAAGGAAATCCAAGGCAAAGGCATGTTTGTTCGCTGCAGTCTCATCTACTATCTTCACTAGGATTATGACACTGAAATCAGCATATGAGATATGGAATTATCTCAAGTCAGAGTACGAGGGAGATGAAAGAATCAAAGGAATGCGTGTGCTAAACTTGATTCGAGAATTTGAGTTGCAGAAGATGAAGGAAACAAAATCAATTAAAGAGTATTCTGATAGGTTATTGGACATTGCAAACCGAATCAGATTACTTGGTTCTGCGTTCGAGGACTCAAGAATTGTTCAGAAAATTCTTGTAACAGTGCCTGAAAAATTTGAGGCATCTATTTCAGCCTTGGAAAATACCAAGGATCTGAGTCAAATCACTCTTGCAGAGGTTCTCAATGCTTTGCAAGCACAGGAGCAAAGAAGAGCCATGAGACAAGAAGGTGCTATTGAAGGAGCCTTGCCAGCCAAGCATCATGAGAATGCAAGGAACAACAACAAGAAGAAGTTTTTCAAGAAGAATCAAAATTCTACTGGAGAATCTTCAGCCAACAACAAATCAGGAGTCAAGAAGGGATCCTACCCTCCATGTCAACATTGCAATAAAAAGGGTCATCCTCCTTTCAAATGCTGGAGAAGACCAGACGCCAAGTGCACCAAATGTAACCAATTGGGGCATGAAGCTGTAATTTGCAGGAGCAAGAATCAACTACAAGGTGAAGAGGCTAACACTACAAAAAAAAACCTTATTACCTACGGAATATTACCTACGGATACAAATCCGTAGGTAAATTTTACATTACCTACGGATATTACCCACGGATAAAAATCCGTGGGTAAATTTTACATTACCTACGGATATTACCCACGGATGAAAATCCGTAGGTAAATTGTACATTACCTACGGATATTACCTACGGAATTCTATCCGTAGGTAATTATCCATTACCTACGTAATTACTATCCGTAGGTAAAATGTACATTACCTACGGATATTACCTACGGAATTCTATCCGTGAGTAATTATCCATTACCTACTACGAATATTATCCGTAGGTAATATCATCCGTGGGTAATTCCGTAAGTAATTACCTACGGAATTACTATCCGTAGGTAAATTATATTAAACTAAAAGAATTGTCCCTAGCAAGAATCGAACCCAGTACCTTAAAGTTGAGAACCGATACTTCAACCACTAAACTATTAGGATATTCTAATAATAATTTACAACTAAATTATACTTATATTAATTCGTGTAAATATATAAATATATAAATATATAAATATATAAATATATAAATATATAAATATAAAATATATAAATATAAAATATATAAATATATAAATATATAAATATAAAATATATAAATATAAAATATATAAATATATAAATATATAAATATATAAATATACAAATATATAAATATACAAATATATAAATATACAAATATATAAATATACAAATATATAAATATATTTATATATAAATATATAAATACATAAATACATAAATACATAAATACATAAATACATAAATACATAAATATATAAATATTTAAATATTTAAATATATAAATATTTAAATATATAAATATATAAATATTTAAATATTTAAATATTTAAATATATAAATATATAAATATTTAAATATATAAATATATAAATATTTAAATATATAAATATTTAAATATATAAATATATAAATATATAAATACATAAATATATAAATACATAAATACATAAATACATAAATATATAAATACATAAATAGATAAATACATAAATATATGAATACATAAATATATAAATAGATAAATATATAAATATATAAATACATAAATATATAAATACATAAATATATAAATACATAAATATATAAATACATAAATATATAAATATAAATATATAAAATACAAATGTATAAATGTATAAATATATAAATATATAAATATATCAAAATATAAATATATTTTATATTTATATATTTTATATTTATATATTTTATATTTATATATTTTATATTTATATATTTTATATTTATATATATTTTATATTTATATATATTTTATATTTATATATATTTTATATTTATATATTTTATATTTATATATATTTTATATTTATATATTTTATATTTATATTTATATATATTTTTTATATTTATATATATTTTTATATTTATATATATTTTATATTTATATATTTTATATTTATATATTTTATATTTATATATTTAGACGGATAAATATAAATATAATTTATTTGTAAATTATTTTCAAAATATCCTAATAGCTTAGTGGTTGGAGTATCGACCTCCAACTCGAGGTACTGGGTTCGAATCCTGCCAATGATAATTCCTTTAATCTAATAATAATTCAAAGTTTCGAAAATATAATAAATAATAAAAGTATAATATAAAGGGGAGGTGGTTCTAGGTAATAATAAAAAATAAGGGAGGGGGTTGTAATAAATAAAAATATTTTGTTTTGTTAAGGTGAGTGCATTACCTACGGATTATAAATCCGTAGGTAATTACCTACGACCAAATTACCTACGGATTTTCTACAGAAAGAAATCCGTAGGTAAAGTGACATTACCTACGGATTTTTGTCATTACCTACGGATTTTACCCGTAGATAATAAGCGTTTTTTTTGTAGTGTAAGATTGCTGACCAAGAGGAAGAGGATCAACTCTTTGTGGCTACTTGTTTTGCAGGTGTTGCATCTGAAGAAAGTTGGCTAATTGACAGTGGCTGCACAAATCACATGACGCATGACAAAGAACTTTTCAAAGAATTGAGGCCCACCAACATCACCAAAGTCAGAATTGGTAATGGTGAATATATTTCAGTTAAAGGAAAGGGAAAAGTTGCTATAACAAGTTGTTCAGGTACAAAACTAATTCATGATGTTCTCTTTGTCCCTGAAATTCAGCAAAACTTGTTAAGTGTTGGTCAACTAATTGAAAGAGGCTTTAAGGTTGTTTTTGAAAACAAATATTGCCTGATTAAAGATGCAGCAAATCAGGATATTTTCAAAGTGAAAATGAAAGGGAAAAGTTTTGCTTTAAATCCATTGGAGGAGGAGCAAACTGCTTTCCCAATCAAAGAAAACATTACAGAAGTGTGGCATAAAAGGCTAGGGCACTACCATCACCAAGGGCTGCTGCAAATGAAGTTCAAGATGATGGCAAATGACCTTCCAGAACTTGATGATCAAATTTCAAGTTGTAAAGCGTGTCAGTTTGGGAAACAGAACAGGAAACCTTTCTCAAAGATGACAGGAAGAGCTATGAGGAAGCTACAATTGATTCACACGGATGTCTCAGGTCCTCAAAGAACACCTTCCCTTAAAGGTAGTCTTTATTACATTGCCTTTATTGACGACTTCACCAGAATGTGCTGGATTTTTTTCCTAAAGTTTAAATCAGAAGTAGCTCAAGTTTTTTGGAAGTTCAAGGCAAGAGTTGAGAATGAAAGTGACTGCAAAATTCAGATCTTGAGGTCTGACAATGGAAAGGAGTACACTTCAACAAAATTCAACAAGTTTTGTGAAGAAGCAGGCATTGAGCATCAACTAACAGCCCCATACACTCCTCAACAAAATTGAGTCAGTGAGAGGAGAAATAGGTTCATCATGGAGATGTCAAGATGTATGTTGCATGAGAAGAATTTGCCAAAAAGGTTCTGGGCAGAGGCAGCAAGTACAACCGTATTTCTTCAAAACAGGCTACCCACAAAGGCAGTAAAGGAAAAAACACCATTTGAGGCATGGTATGGCTATAAACCTTCACTCAAGTTTCTTAGAGTGTTCGGTTGCCTGTGTTTTTCACATATTCCTCAAGTCAAGCGTGATAAACTTGACAAGATGGCTGAACCAGGCATCTTCGTGGGCTACAGTTCTTCCTCTAAGGCCTACAAAGTTTATCAGCCTAAAACTGGGAAGCTAATTATCAGTAGAGATGTGTATTTCATAGAAGATGAAGAGTGGAGCTGGAATGATTCAGAAAAAGGAAATCAGACCATGACAGAGTTGAGGTTCAAACTTCCTATTTCAGACACAAAAGAAAACAGAGATGAAAACTGGCATAATGAAGATGTAGATGATGTTCCTATAAGAGGCACTAGACCATTATCTGAGATTTATCCAAGATGCAACATAGCTGTTTGTGAACCTGCAGATTTTGATGCAGCAAAGACGAATCAGCATTGGATGGCTGCAATGGAGGAGGAGTTGTCCATGATTGCGAAAAACAACACTTGGGAGTTGGTTGATCGACCCCAAAACAGGAAGGTGATTGGAGTCAAGTGGGTGTACAGAACCAAGCTTAATGCTGATGGCTCAATCAACAAGCATAAAGCTAGGCTCGTGGTTAAAGGGTATGCTCAAGTGTTTGGTGTGGATTATTCTGATACATTCGCACCAGTAGCAAGACTTGACACCATCAGACTTTTGCTTGCTGTTGCAGCACAAAAGAATTGGAAAGTGTATCAGTTAGATGTCAAGTCAGCATTTTTGAATGGTTTTCTGCAGGAGGAGATTTATGTAGAACAACCAGAAGGCTTTGTGAAAAAGGGAGAAGAAGATAAAGTTTTTCTTCTCAAGAAGGCTCTTTATGGATTGAAGCAAGCTCCGAGAGCTTGGTATAGCAGAATGGATGATCACTTGTTGAATTTGGGGTTTAAGAAAAGCTTATCCGAATCAACCTTGTATGTCAAGCACAATGGTACTGACATTATTATTGTTTCACTGTATGTTGATGACCTATTGGTTACAGGAAACAATACAGATCATATTCAAAATTTCAAACAGGAGATGATGAAGGTGTTTGAAATGACAGATCTTGGGTTCATGTCCTACTTCCTTGGTATGGAGATTAAGCAAGGGCAATGTGAAGTCTTCATCTACCAGAAAAAGTATGCAAAGGAAATACTAAAGAAGTTTCAGATGGAGGAGTGCAAGGCAGTAAGCACACCAATGAATCAAAAGGAGAAGCTGTGCAAAGAAGATGGTGCTGACAAAGTTGATGAAAGATATTTCAGGAGTTTGATTGGCTGCCTGATGTATCTCACAGCAACAAGGCTTGATATCTTGAATGCTGTAAGTATTTTGTCTCGATTCATGCATTGTGCAAGTGAACTGCATCTCAAGGTTGCAAAAAGAGTGATTCGATATGTCAAAGGCACAAGTAATTTTGGTATTAAGTTCACAAGGAGCATGGAGTTCAAGCTGATTGGTTTGATATGAGGAGCACTTCAGGCTACTGTTTTACTTTTGGATCTGGTGTTTTTTCATGGAGCTCTAAGAAGCAGGAAACAGTGGCTCAATCCACTGCAGAAGCTGAGTTTGTTGCTGCCACAACAGCTGCTAACCAAGCATTGTGGCTGAAAAAAATCTTGAATGATCTTAATCTGAAGCAGAAGGAAAGCACGCAGATTCTTGTTGACAACCAAGCTGCCATTGCCATCTCCCACAATCCAGTGTTCCACGGAAAGACCAAGCACTTCAACATCAAGCTTTTCTTCTTGAGGGAAGTGCAGAAAGAAGGAGATGTTGTGCTAATTTATTGTAGAACAGAGGAACAAGTTGCTGACATCTTCACCAAGCCATTGCCAGTGAGCAGATTTGAAGACTTGAGAACAAAACTTGGTGTTTGCAGCTCCTAAAGCAAGGAGGAGTGTTGGAAGAGTGCTTCAGGATTGAAACATGTCCACGTATTTTTTTAAGTTGATTATGTCAAAGTTTGTTCCTAGTTTTTAGGAAGTAGTTTTCCATGTTTTGTAATCATGGAGAAAGTTTAGGATCGTGTTGTTAGTGGTAAGTTATTTTTAGGCTTTAAATATTGCAATGTTTCTGATATTGAAAAATGAATTATTCAGTTCTTTGCCTAAAAAACCAACAGGAATGTAACATCTAAAAGGTGTTATTGAAACTACGCTAAATTGGATCAAACATCATACATTGCACAATACTAAAATGGATCAAGCTCAATGTAAAACTTTTTATAACAAAAATGGTTTCTCAAACTCTATACACTAAGTTTTAACATAGTTTTTAAAAAACCGAAAAGCAATTCTTCTTGATATTCTATAACATTCAAATATCTTTGCATTTATTAAAACATCCGATATCTTGTTTGTGTAAGTACTAGTCTGAGTCAAAGTAGACAATGTATCAAGAGAAGTACAAACAGAGATAACCAAAATCGAAATGATTAGGATAAGCTCATGAGCGTGAAAGAAAAAATACTACCCTTTTGCTTAACTCTCTGATAATCTTTTCTGTCATCAAAGCTGTGTCAGCCACGTTGACTAAAGAAGATAAAAAGAATTTGCCCTGCATTTATGGATAATCATATCAGATAACTATTTTCTAAAGAGCATAAATATCCAATGATTCGAAGGATTTAATACTGCTCAAAATTTTTCTTTCATCAAATGACTGAAAAGATTTATACATATTAGCTTCTCTGCCTTACAAATTCGATCTTGTAGATGGGTTATATTTCCATGAGTTTATTGTATAAATGTATTGTTTTAGAAAGCCTGAAAAGGCCTAGTGAACAAAATGTTAAGTAAATGAAAAGTGCACACAAAAAGAGAGATGATGAATCAATAATTATAAGTATAATTTTGTTATCATAATACAAATTATATATTGAAAAAATAATTATTATATTATGGAAATTAAGTCATTTTTTAATGTATTATTTCTTCTCCGAATCCGGTGACAAATAATAGAACTGGGATGCCATCATATACGTAGGTTTCTCAAATGGAAACAGGTACATTAAATTCCTGAACTTGTGGTTAATGCGTTTCTGTGCTGGTGAAGATTTGGCCAAGCTTAATTTAACAATTAAAAAACAACTAAAAAGCACAGAATAAAAATATATATTCATGTGAATATCATAAATATGCACTATATATGTGCGTCATAAGGAGCACTATAACATGAACTTTAACGCGATTAATTGAAGACAAAGGATCTCTATAAGTATCAGACCAATTATTTCTTCATTTTTTTTAATTTATCCGTACCTTTTAGGAGCTACGCGGAGATGAGCAGATAAACCTTAGTAGTTTCTCCAAAAATATAGTAAAAAGTAAACCAACTATAAATTCAAGGAGTGAAATTATAAATTGTTCTTTTTATGGTATATAATTTGAATAGAAAAAAAACTAAGTAAATTTATGAGGATTTTGAGTTATAAAAGTAAAAAATAAAGTAAAAGTAAATAACTAAAAAAAAATTTAAACCATGTGTCAAATTGTTTTGTATGAAAATTAGTAAAAATTTTAAATGGAACTAAACACTAAATGGTAAAATTAAATTGGTAAAAAAAATACTAAAGATACTAAAAACAAATCAAGAACCAAATAAAAAAAATTGCTAGAATTCAAAAACAAAACTAGTTATGGATTTTGTGACAGATTTAGCTAATAAATTTTGTATGTTGTAAATCTAATGAAAACTAAACTAATCAATTATCAAAGCTAGAAACCAAATTGATTAAGCACACAGTTGGAATTAGAAAATGATTGAAATGATGTAAAACTACAACAAACTCTGGAAAACCAAATTGAAAAGTGCAATTAAACTAAACAATTTGTTAACTATGCATATGAACATGCTATGACTTAAATTGCCTATAATATGCAACTAATAAAATACAAACAAAATTAAATTAATTTCTAAACAGAATTAGAAATGTTTCTAAATATTTCATAACACAAAGAATTGAGAAGAATTAAGCCTATAATATGAAACAACATAAAAAACTAGACTAGAATTCTAAAGTATACTAAACTAGTGCATGTAACATGTTTGTAAAAATTTTTATAAACTAAAACAACTAAAACAGTTTTGAATTAACAAAAACATAATCGAATCATGCTTGGAATTAAATTTGGACAGAAAATACAGTAAAAACAAATTGGAACAATTGAAGAATTCAAATGGACAAAAACTTGAAACTACTCATGACCGAATGTAAAGATTAATTGGAAACAGTCTCCTAATTGTTTGAAAAACTTAAAAACCTATTAACTAATATTTAGAACTTCTAAATTATGCAAAAATATCAAAGGATTATGAAGAACAAGTTCTTCAAAATCAAACACAAAAATTCAATTAAATGTAAAAGTTATTCCTAAATTGAAAACTACTCCTAAATTACTATGAACAAACCAAATAAAAAATACTCATAAAACGATTTTGACCGATTGAATTTTAAAACAAAGTAAAAAAAAAACTTGAAACAACATCTAAGAACAACATTCTAACCAATCAAATTGGAAAAATTAAGCCAAAACAACAAAAACAAAATTGAAATGGTAAACAACGTCAAAATAACAAGAACAGCGAAACAACACATGAAAACTTTGTGAAATTGATTAATGAGACGTGATTCTTCTCCTTAATGAATAAGGAAGCAATTAAGACTTGAAAAACAAGAAGAATCACGCTCAAGTCACTGTCAAAACAATTTTATAACTAAAAATAATAAAGAAGAACAAAGCTGGAAACAACATTATGAAAAATCTATGATTATGTGATGAATTGAAGTAGAAATTCAAATAGAACAAATGTAAAACGAAATTGAATTGAAAGAACAACTAAAATAAAGATAGAAAAATACTAAGAAAAGCAGAAAAAATGGAAACTAAAGAGACAAAGAGAAAGCTAAACTTAAAACTAAAGATAGAACAAGAGAAAGAACCAAAATTGAGAGAACTTAAACTAATTTCACATCAATTGAAGAATAGAATTTGATGTGTCTTACATGACACGAAAATGTCTTACTTATAGGTTCAAGTGAACTAGAGTTAAAACTAATTAAGCTATGATTAAAATTAATTACAAGCATGTCCTAGATCTAATTATAGTTAATTTCAAAGTTTATATCTAATCACAAACAAATCGAGTAGTAATTTTGTAACACCCTACCTTATAAACTCTCAATCAGAAGAATTAATAATTTTTAGTAGAATATTTTTTTTAAACCAATAATAATCTTTCCCTCGTACATAGTATTAATATATAAATTTTCAATAACCCATTTCTGCATTTCATCATTTTAAAAAGTACTAAAAGTAAACATTCATAATTACATATAGATAAAATATTAGTATAGTCCTTCAAAATATTAAGGACAATATTGGGGATACTTCCTACGAGAGCGACTAACTACACAAAAGAGTGACTACTACCCAGTACTCTATATACTACAAAAGACTATTTATAAAAGTTTGGATATGTTTATCCCAATACATGTTGTCATCATTGTGGCTCCCGGCTAATGAGTATGAGTGTCATATTCATCGGGTGTGGAGAATCTGTGTCATCTACCCTCTCTTCAAACAATGACCGATCAGGTCTAACGAGTACCGCAAGTACAAAGGAAATAAAGAAAACAGAAAGACAATAGGGTGGTTAACAGTTCATACATCATTTTAAAATCAACATCATAAACATTCACAAGTCAATCAAATTCCAAATGATTGATGTTAATGATGCATGATCCTAATATGTTTTCTAAAATGTTTATGCATGTGGGCCCGAATCATTTCTCAAATCAGTACTGGGGTAGCCAGAAGTTGACACTACTAGGCATGGAAAATCCACCCACGGGATTGTTGAGACCCATGCTCAAATATAAACCTAGTAGTTCACTGACCATTGATATACGATAAGAGCACAGTCAGGTACAAGAGAGTTTGTACAGTGGGATCCCCGACAATAGGTAGCAAGCCTGGGTCTTTTGGGGCCTCCAACTATTACCCTTCCTATCCTCAAGTCCTCCCTCAGGGCCTCCCTATCGTATTCTCAGAGTCCATAATCTCTGATTCCCCAGATTTCACAAATCACCATTTTCAGATGAGTAATGTATGAGTCCCTAAGTGGTTTTTCTTAGAAATTCACATTTTTTCAAAAATTTTGACAGAGTTTCCCCTGTAATACGGACTTCCCAAAGATTTCCAAGCACCTGTTACAAGCAGAAAACTCTCAATACAGTTCAAAAAGAATTCACAACCCATCATCTAATTTTTTTCAATTTAATTTTCAATGAATTTTCTCATAAAAAACCACTATGCATATAAATGCTCACTCAAAGACAATATTACATATCATAATAGAGTACCAAACATATATTTTACATTATCGTACACGTACGCAATTCATGATCACTTTCACAACCAAACATATAATGAAATCAAAATTATCAATCATAATAAATTTAGACAAATTCAACAAATAAGGTCAAACAAGTTTATGATGTAATCCTTACTATATAGCTCACCCCTTACCTGATACGTCCACACTTATTCCTTTCAAAGCTTGATGTTGTGTTTCAGCAAAATCTATATATGTAATAAAATACTAGTTAGAATTTTATATTTCTATGTTTCTATCTCATGAGAATTTAAATTTACTTTGTGTTGTTAATCCATTTCTAATAATATTTTAAGCTCACATCAACTTACAATTATCTTAGAAAATTATCCTATTTTGTATGCACTTAGAGTAGAAAGAATCCTAATAGCAAACATGAACAATGTTCAGTATTTCGAAATTTTCTAGAGTTATATAAGCTGTTTTGGCATGAGATTTGAGCCAAAATTTCAATAACTTAATTACCTACAATATTGATGAAGGAAATAAATTCAAATACCCTATAGAATAGATGCAGTTTTCAGTGGTTGTTTCCAACTAGGTTCAACTACAATAACACTCTGAACATGCCTTGGTAATTGGATTATAACTCATGCTACACATAAGCTATTGACATGAAACTAATTTCTAAATTTCGGGAATATAATTTACTACAACTTTTATAAAGGAATCAAGTCCTAATTTCACACATGTCAATCCCAGTAATTCAAAAACCGAGGCTGTTGAAACAGGGCTACCTCTTAACGTCACAACTAGAACACTTGACAGTAAAATTGGCCTAACTTGAGCTACAAATATCCGTTTAATGTGAAATCAGTTTCTAAATTTCGATAACTTAAAGAGCTACAATATTGATGAAGGAAATAAATTCAAATACCCTATAGAATATATGCAGTTTTCAGTGGTTGTTTCCAACTAGGTTCAACTACAATAACACTCTGAACATGCCTTGGTAATTGGATTATAACTCATGCTACACATAAGCTATTGACATGAAACTAATTTCTAAATTTCGGGAATATAATTTAATACAACTTTAATAAAGGAATCAAGTCCTAATTTCACACATGTCAATCCCAGTAATTCAAAAACCGAGACTATTGAAACAGGACTACCTCTTAACGTCACAGCTAGAACACTTGACAGTAAAATTGGCCTAACTTGAGCTACAAATATCCGTTTAATATGAAATCAGTTTCTAAATTTTGATAACTTAAAGAGCTACAAATTTTATGAAGATACTAATTTCTAATTCTGTTCACACAAGTCCCAGAAATTCAATGAACAGTACTTATGAATTAAGGTTCTTAAAATTTTTAGCTTAACCACTTGTAATCCTCAATTTTAAAATGCACAGCTTTGAAAAATAAAATGGTAGAATAGAGAGAAACAAACTTCTAATTCACCTAAACTTCCACTCAAAGGCCCCAAGAATAGAGAGATTTGGATTTGGATTCCTATGCGCTCAGCGGATTATATTACAAAAATTAATCCATTATTTCCTCTTTTTTACTCTAGTCAGGATTTGAACCCACAACCCTTAAGATTCAAGTATTACTCCAAATCATATCAACCATCATATGTTTCTTATCAACTCATACACATAATAAACTTTTAATGTACCCACACTCAATGCATACATTTGAACCCACAACTCTTAAGATTCAAGTATTACTCCAAATCATATCAACCATCATATATGTTTCTTGTCAACTCATACACATAATAAACTTTTAATGTACCCACACTCAATGCATACAAGAAAACAATAATTTCTAAATGTGACAATTAAAATTGTTAAGTCCATACTCAACAATCAAGTAGACACATGAGTATTTTCTAACAATTATAAAATAATAACAAAAATTATAATTGTTTCAATGCACATACAAGAATTGAATTCATGACCCTCAAATCTTATGACAAGGGTTTAACCAAATGATCCACTACTCATCTCTACAATATTATTAATTTCTTAATTTAATTACTTCTCTTGTTTTCAATTTCTACCTTAAAATATATAATTACTATCTCGAGCGTCCAGTTGCCCGCAAAATGGGTCAATTTTGAGTATTTTTTAAAAATTCCAGAAAATCATAAATAATCTAATAAACATAAAACTCTATAGTCACCTTACCAAATTTCTAATAATTTAATTATTAAAAATTTGACAAAGATTTTATCAAAATTTAACAAATAAGAGTTAGTGAGAATTAACATGTTACAAATTTTCTATTTTTTGTAGGATATCGAAATGGACCCCAACGTTTATAATTAATTAGTGAATTGTTAAGAGTAGGTAAGTTATGTTCTTTATAAGTGGGATATGGTGGCAATAATCTTCACCATCTCTCATCCTTCTTTGTCTGTTTCATATTCTTGCTTCATTTTCATCACCATGTCGCTTGCTGGTAAAATCAGCACTGAAATTGGGGTTCATTCAACTGCTGCAAAGTGGTTCAACCTCTACGCAACGAAACTGCACGATGTTCAAAACCATACTGACAGAATTCATAGAACCAAGTTGCATCATGGTCATGACTGGCATCAGCATGAGTCCATCAAACAGTGGACTTATACCATAGGTAAATAAACTTCTCACTAAAAAGGGTAGATTGTCTTTTCTCTTAGCTTGAATATAGATTTTGCTCTCTATAATTCTCATTTCTAGTGTTAGGTCCAGTTTAGTGCAAATAATGATTCTGATGCAAGATAACTTAGTAATTTTCTTACTTAATTGAACAGAATTTGATGGCTAGAGATCGAGATTAAAATTGAAAAAAAAAAAAAAAGTTATATACTCATTTACTTAACTTTTGTATAATTCTCACACAATGTTTATGTTATGGTTTTGATTGGTTGAGAAAAAACAGAGGGTAAGGTTATAACATGTCATGAAAGTGTTGAGTCTGTTGATGAAGCAAACAAAACAATCACCTACAAGCTCTTCAGTGGAGACATCGATGACCAGTTTAATATCTTTAAGATCATATTTCAAGTTCTTGATAAGGGTCGTGATGGTGCTTTTATCAAATGGACCGTTGAATATGAGAGGGTTGATGAGGAAGTTGATCCTCCATTTGGCTACATGGAGTTCTTTAACAAATGCACAAAAGATATTGATAGTCATCTTCTCAAGGCATAGCTTCATAAAGTTTGTAATATATAACCATTGGATAAGTGCTTATCAGTATAATAAGAAATAATGGGTTTGGCATGGCCTTAGGGTATGTGCTTATCTGTATAATAATATATACATGGTTGTGCTGTTTGGCAAGAAGGATGCTTGTGAAGATCCTTTGTTTATTGCATGGAATAAATTTGGATTTGTCTTTAAGTGTCTTCTGTGTATATTTCCTGTTCATTTGGTAATATGCTATATCAGCATAATGTCACCTTATTCATTTTTTTTTAAGTGTCACATTGTCAATAATATATGATTAAAAATGAAAAAAAGCGTTAAAAAAATATAAATGAATTAAAAAAAATTTAGAGAGAGAGCAAAATTAATTAAAAAAAAGTAGATAAAATTTAAGGAACATATTGACATATTTGCAAGCATAAAAATTAGTACAAATTAAAAATCGAGAATAGCAAAATTTGTATTGTGATAAAATTATTCAAATTTAGGTATTTTAAAATCCAATTTTAAAGGAAAAAAATAGTATGTGGTTCAATTGAGTAAAGAGTGTGGTATGCAGAACAAATTTTGTAATAACTCATGGCAGGGAGTGAGATAATGACAATCAAAGGAGAAGAGGAGAAGAAAAAACAGGTATGCATCTCATTCTTTGGGAGATACAATGTTCTAAGTAACTATGAGAAGAGGAAAACTTCCGGAAACCCTTAAAACAGAAAACCTAAACCTAAATTACTGGAGAAGCAGTAACAGACTAACAAAATCATATCTAATATTGAGGATGTCTATTTTTTTTTTTTATATAAAATATGATATGCGAATGTCTGGTATTGCACTTAATACAATTCAACAAATTGGACGCAAATTAAATTCCAAGATCTGAGGAGTAGGAGGAGGGTGAATAATAATGGAAAAGAATAGAATCCGAAAATGGATAAGAAACCCTTGT
>OY731408.1:23737374-23781572 GCA_963425845.1 Sphenostylis stenocarpa
TGAAGATTTGGCCAATCAAAGCTTAATTTAGCAATTAAAAAACAACTATAAAGCACAGAATAAAAATATATATTCATGTGAATATCATAAATATGCACTATATATGTGCGTCATAAGGAGCACTATAACATGAACTTTAACGCGATTAATTGAAGACAAAGGATCTCTATAAGTATCAGACCCATTATTTCTTCATTTTTTTTTTAATTTATCCGTATCTTTTATGAGCTATGCGTTGAGGAGATGAGCTGATAACGTTTTCAAAATTTAGTTTCTCCAAGTGGATAATAAGAGGTAAATTAAGTATTAATTCAAGGAGTGAAATTACAAATAAAAATTTATGATATATAATTTGAATAGAAAAAAAAACTATGTAAATTTATGGGGATTTTTAGTTATAAAAGTAAAATAAAAAAAGTAAAAAATTAAAAGAAATTTTAAACCAAGTAAATTAAAATGTGCCAAATTGTTTTGTACAAAATTGGTAAAAACTTTAAATGGAACTAAACATTAAATTCAAAAACAAAATTAGTTATGAATTTTGTGACAGAGTTAACTAGAAAATTTTGTATGTTGTAAATCTAATAAAAATTAAACTAATCAATTATTAAAATTAGAAACCAAATTGATTAAGCACACAATTGGAATTAGAAAATGATTGAAATGATGTAAAAACTACAAAAACTTTGGAAAATCGAATTGAAAAGTGCAATTAAACTAAAACATTTGCCAACTATGCATATGAACATGACTTAAATTGCCTAAAATATGCAATTAATAAAATGCAAACAAAATTAAACTAAGTTCTAAATAGAATTAGAAATGTTTTTAAATGTTTTAGAACACAAAGAATTAAAAAGAATTAAGCCTATAATCCGAAACAACATAAAAAACTAGACTAGAATTCTAAACTATACTACACTAGTGTATGTAACATGTTTGTAAAAATTTTTAGAAACTAAAACAATTTTGAATTAACAAAAACAGAATCAAATAATGCTTGAAATTAAATCTGTACAGAAAATACTGTAAGAACAAATTGAAACAATTGAAGAATTCAAATGGACAAAAACTTGAAACTACTCATAACCAAATGTAAAGATTAATTGGAAACAATCTTCTAATTGTTTGAAAAACTTAAAAACCTATTAACTAATATTTAGAACTTCTAAATTATGCAAAAATAGCAAAGGATTATGAATAACAAGTTCTACAAAATGAAACACAAAAATTCAATCAAATGTAAAAGTTATTCCTAAATTGAAAACTGCTCATAAATTATTATAAACAAACCAAATAGAAAATACTCCTAAAATGATTTTTGACCGATTGAATTCTAAAACAAAGTAAAAAAACTTGAAACAACATCTAAGAACAACATTCTAACCAATCAAATTGAAGAAATTAAGCCAAAACAACAAAAACAAAATTGAAATGGTAAAACAACATCAAAACAACAAGAATAGCGAAACAACATATGAAAACTTTGTGAAATTGACTAATGAGACGTGATTCTTCTCCTTAATGAATAATGAACCGATTAAGACTTGAAAAATAAGAAGAATCATGCTCAAATCACTGTCAAAATAATGTTAAAACCGAAAACAATGAAGAATAACAAAGTTGGAAACAACATTATGAATAATCTATGATTATGTGATGAATTGAAGTAGAAATTCATGTAGAACAAATGTAAAACAAAATTGAATTGAGAGAACAATCAAAGTAAAGCAAGAAGAACACTAAAAAAAATAGAAAAAAATGGAAACTAAAGAGACAGAGAAAACTAAACTAAAAACTAAAGAGATAGCAAGAAAAAAGAATCAGAATTAAGAGAACTTGAATTAGCTTCAAATCAATTGAAGAATAAAATTCGGTGTGTCTTATAATGACACAAAATACCTTACTTATAGATTCAAATGTGAGTTAACTAGAGTTAAAACTAATTAAATCATAATTAAAATTAATTATAAACATGTACTAAATCTAACTATAGTTAAATTCAAAGTCCATATCTAATGACAAACAAATCGATTAGGTATTTTCTATTTTGTAGGGCACCGAAATGGACCCCAACGTTTAATTAATTAGTGAATTGTTAAGAGTAGGTAAGTCATGTTCTTTATAAGTGGGATATGGTGGCAATAATCTTTACCATCTCTCATCCTTCTTTGTCTGTTTCATATTCTTGCTTCATTTTCATCACCATGTCACTTGCTGATAAAATCAGCAGTGAAATTGGGGTTCATTCAACTGCTGCAAAGTGGTTCAACCTCTACGCAACGAAACTGCATGCACGATGTTCAAAACCTTACTGACATAGTTCATGGAACCAAGTTGCATCATGGTCATGACTGGCATCAGCATGAGGCCATCAAACTGTGGACTTTATACCATAGGTAAATAAACTTCTCACTAAAAAGGGTAGATTGTCTTTTCTCTTATATAGATTTTTCTCTCTATAATTCTCATTTCTAGTGTTAGGTCCAGTTTATTACTAATAATGATTCTGATGCAAGATAACCTAGTCATTTTCTTACTTAATAGAACAAAATTTGATGGCTAGAGATCGAGATTAAAATTGAAAAAAAAAAGTTATATACCCATGATAACAATATTCTGGTTACACAAAATACTGATAAAAAATAATAAACAACTTGTTAAACTAATGCAACATAGCTAATCCCGTGTTGAATCTCACAAGGACACAATTATAGGAACATACTTATTATCACATATCATTTTCTCTAAAACAAGTAAATAAGGGGGATGAATGTTAGAGTGAAAAAGAAATAAATTGATGCAGAATAATAAAAATTAAAATCAAATTACTATAGAATATTGATGACAATTAAAATTAAACAAAAACAAAATTTAAATAACTGAAACTTATAAAATTAAAATAAAGTGTTTTTAATTAAAAGTGCAGGAATCAAGAATTGCTTTGAAATAAAATAGTGAAGTAATTAAATTGGAAATTTCTAAAAGCAATAACTCTAAAACTAAATTGCGAATTAGAATTGGAAAAGAGACGAATTGAAAATGAAAATTATGAAATACTGGAATAAAAATTCTAAACAATTAAATAGTAGAAATTAAAATGAGCACTGAATAAATAAAATAACTAGAGCAAGATAAACTGAAAAATTCAATAGAAATTGCAAGTTAAATAAAAGAGAACAAATCAAAAGTACAGTAATAATAGATGAACTCGTCTAACTAAAAACTAAACTATGAATTGAGAGTAGGAAAAGAAACTGGGGACGAGACAAAACAACAATTCTCACCCTAGGCCAAGAGATTATGATTGTGGTTGTCGTAAGACCTCTATTTATAGGGGTTTGAACATAAGAAATTAAGCCTAAAAATAATTACAATAAAATCAAATATTTCTCAAATAAATGATTGCAAAATCTGATTGTTGTGAAGAGAATTTTTGGGACTGATGTGGAGAAAATGGTATGCTTCTTTCTTATTTTGAGTGATCCAGCACTGATTTGTAAGTGATGAAGATCTTATTGAAATACTCTGACAAAGATCCTGTTGATTTGATAAAGTCAAAGATAAAGTCAAAGTCAACTTTGTAGCGGTCAACAGTCACTTAGATAAAAGAGTAGAGAGATTAGTGTGTCCGCTGCTATGCTTAGGTATAATCATTTTTATCTTTTCTGCTGCATGAGGTTTCTTCACTTAAAAGATTTTGCAAAATGCCTCTAAAATCGTTTAAACAAGTTAAAAACAAAGTATTTTGACAAAAGCTTTCTTAAACAAGTTTTTAACTGATACAGTTTTGAAATAACCGATTAAAATCACTTAGAATGTTTAGAGAAGTGTTTTTGCAGTATTTTAATCGATACAACTTGGTTTTAATCGATTAAATCCATTTAACATTTAGGATGATCGATCAGGAATGCAATTATGACCAATCAGAATCAGATATGATCGATCAGAATTGATTTATGACCGATCAGAATCAGATATGATCGATCAGAATTGAGTTATGACCGATCAGAGATTTTTCAATCGATTAAAACATGTTTTAATCGATTAAAACAACTTAGAAAATTTCTACACAGCGTTTTAATCGATTAAAACTTATTTTTATCAGTTAAAATAACTTGGAAAGTTTTACAAGAAAGTTTTGCAGTATATTAATCGATTGAAACTCGAAACAATCGATTAAATCAAATTAGAAGATTTTTTGTAAAGAGTTTTAATTGATACAAACGTTGTCATATCAGTTAAAACAAATCTGTTAAATAATCAAGAACGCTTTAATGGATTAAAAGAAGTTTTAATAGATTAAAACTACACTTTTAACAGATTAAAAGATTTTTTAACAGATTGATTAAACCAGCAGTTTTGAAAATCTTCTATAAAAACAGTTTGGCTTGAACATTTTAAACACAACAATTGAATATCAATCTTTAGCAATCAAGCAAGCAAACTTTAGCATTCTTTCAAGAAATGTTCGCGCCAGTTTTTGTGAAGTTCTTTGAAATTCTTTCTTGAGGCAAATTGCTTTCTTTTGGAGAAGAAACACACTGCAGAATTGCATAAAACTGGTTTGAGCATTCTAGTTTCTTCTTTTCATTTCTTTACATTCTTTTTGTATTGTTTGGTGCCTGGAATTGTGGGCACTAGTTTCTCTGCAGCTGGAATTTGGTTGTAGAGGTTGTCAAGAACTGGAATTTGGTTCTTGGTGAAAGGTTAGGTGCAGGAACGAGAATTGTGGTTCTTGTGGTAGATTAAGTGTAAGATTGTAATCTGTAAAACATTTGATCTAGTGGAACCCAGCTGGAATTTGGCTGGAGACTGGACGTAGCCCTGGTATTGGGTGAACCAGTATAAACACCGGTGATATATTTCTAAACCTTTCTCCTCTTTTAATTCTGTTGCTGCGTTTATTTTTGATTGCTTGCTTTGTGATTCAAGAACATATATGAAATCTTATTTTTACAAATAGATAATCTGTTGTTTGCGAAAAACTTTCAAAGATCAATTCACCCCCCCCCTCTTGATCTAAAACTACTTTTCTAACAATTGGCATCAGAGCAAGGTTCTTGAAAGTTATTCAAGTTCTTCGATCCATGGCTGAGAACAGATTACTGTTTTCTGAGGGAGCTTCTATTAACAGACCTCCACTATTTTGTGGAACAGATTATCCTTTTTGGAAAATTAGGATGAAGATCTTTATTGAATCCATTGATAGAAATGTTTGGGATGTAATTTCTAATGGCCCTTTAATTACATAAAAAAGAATGGTCCAGTCTAAATGATGAGGAAAAGAAAAAAGTTCAAAATGATTGCACTGCTAAAAATATAATTACTTTTGCACTTAACATGGATGAGTTTTTCAGGGTATCCCAATGCAAATCTGCCAAGGAGATGTGGGATGTTCTTGAGGTCACTCATGAGGGGACAACGGATGTAAAGAGAGCCAGAAAGCATACTCTCATAAGAGAATATGAGCTGTTCAAAATGCAAACTGGTGAAAGTATTGCAGATGTGCAGAAGCGATTCACTCACATCATTAATCATCTAATGGGCCTAGGTAAAACCTTTGATAAAGAAGAATTGAATATTAAAGTCTTGAAATGTCTTGACAGGTCTTGGCAGCCAAAGGTCACAGCAATTTCAGAGTCAAAGGATTTGTCCGTCATGACAACAACTTCTCTGTTTGGCAAACTCAGAGAACATGAAATGGAAATTAACAGATTTAATGAACAAGAAGTCTCTGAGAAGAAAAGCAGAAGTATAACACTCAAAGTTGAAGAAAGAAATCAAGAATCTGAGGAGGAAAGTGAGAATCTTGGACTGCTCGTCAGAAAATTCAACAAGTTTCTCAAGAAAAAGATTCAAGACAAGGAAATACATAAAAGGTATGAGAAAAAAAACTGATTCTTCTAACTTTAAATGCTATGGTTGTGGTAAGCAGGGCCATGTAAGAATGGAGTGCCCAGAAAAGAACAAATATAATGACAAGAAAGAAGAGAAAGTCAAAAGAAGAGCCTACGTAGCATGGGATGACAATGACACTTCTTCAACAGACAATTCTGACAATGAAGAAGCCAACCTGTGTCTAATGGCAAATCAAAACCTTCAATCCAGTAGTGTAAGTTCTAATTCTTCTTCAAACTTAGTGGATTATAATTCATTACAAGAAGCATTTAATGAAATGCATGAAGAGACTAAGAAACTACAAAAAGAAAATGATAGGCTAAAAGGATTGAATAATTGGCTAGTAAATAAAGTAGACTCTCTTGTAAAGAGAATTCTTGAAGATGAAACTGATTGTGATTTCTTAAAATTAATTCATGATAATTCTGATTGTGCATGTAATAAACCCTGTAATAATTGTTCAGAATTACAAAAGAAAATTGATTTTTTATCACAAACCGTTTCAAGATTTACACAAGGTCAAGCTAATCTTGACGTTTTACTTGGGTCACAAAAACTAATTTTTGACAAATCTGGCATAGGATTTAAATCTAGAATGAAAGTCAGAAAAACAAATGTAAATAGGAAATCATACTCTGTGATTAAATGTTTTTACTGCATGAAAAGAGGTCATTCAGTAAAATACTATAGAATTAAAAAGTATGTTATTCCTAAAGGTAGAATGAAATGGATTCCAAAGTTAAAGTCATTTCAAATAACCTAATTGGACCCAAGTAATTATAAAGGGTACCAGAAACATGTTAAATTTGTTTTGCAGGAACAAAATCTGGAAATCCCTTGATGTTCAAAGCAGCAAATCAGGTTCTGTTTTCATAAACTGATTGTTTTAATTGATATAAAACAGTATTAATCGATTAAAATAATTTACAGAGGATATCAGAAAATCTGTCTGTACCGTTTTAATCGATTGAAATGTCGAATTAATCGATTAAAATGTTCTCAGGATTTGAGTTTAGCTGTTTTAATCGATTAAAAAGAATTTATATCAACTAAAACCACTAAGATGTCAAATTTAATCGATTCCTTTTTGTTTTAATCGATTCAAATTCTGTTATCATTTTATTAATTTCATCCTGTACAAGACTAATCGATTCCTTTATGAATTAATCGATTATTTCACTGTAGAATTTTCAAACCTAGTATTAAAGATCAAATTAATAGGTTAATTAGTTAGTTAATCGACTAATTTGGTTCTGAAAATTAGTTTTATAACATCCAATTGAAAATTAGTAAGCAAATCAAAATCAAAATCTCAAGTTTTTATGGTAATCAAAATATGCATAATGCTTTTAAATATTGTTTGACCAAGTCAAACATCTTCCAAGAACAGTTTAGCTGATGCACCCACTGTACAAGAATCTGTGCCCGTGTTCTCAGTCAAGGGGACATATGCAATTAAAGTTGATTTTGCAGGTTCTGTCTAAAGTAAACTGCAATTCATGAAAATTAACATCCGTGAATCTTCAGTTTGTTCTCTTGTAGCTCATTGTTCTCATTCTTCTCTTCCTGGTTCAAAGCGCTTCTCCCTTCTTTCCTTGTACACACGTCTCTGAACCCCTTCTCTGAAAATACAACAATATGCTGAGAAGATCTAAGTCAAGAAAGAAGCAGAAAGGAGAGTCTTCCTCTGCTGGAAATTAGGGAGGCCACCTTGAAAATTGGTTCAGTGGTGATAGAGATAAGATGAATAACTTCATCACTAATTTTAGTCAAAAACAACTTGTAATCCCCAAATTCATAAGGTTTGCATGGCTGGATGAAGAAGGATTCACTTCATTAAGAAGGAAACTAAAGAATCAAAAACTGAAGAATTTTTTGGAATTTACTGGCAATATTCAACCAGATCTGGTAAGAGTTTTCTATGCAAATCTCACTATCAGTGGTTCCACCTTAAGGTCTCAGGTAAAAGGAGTCAATTTGGTCATTACTCCTGACATTTGGGATGAAGTTTCTGGCCTCAAAGATGTTGGGGTAAAAATCTCTAGAGGTAATATTGTTGAATTACCAGAGTTTAATAAAACTCAATTTTTTCGCACCTGTCTCAAAGACCAAAATGATTCGGCTAGAATTTTCAATGTTGGGAAGATGAGGCTTGACTCAAGAATTCTTGCCTTCATTATTGCATGGATGCTTACTCCAAGGGGGAGTAATCATGCTATACTCAATGAGGGTGATTTGGCTCTCATGTACTGCATTGAAAATAGGATTCGGGTTAACTGGGTCTATGTTATTAAAGACCACATGGTAAAAGCCAAGAGGCTTGCTGATTACAAATTACCTTATGCTTTGTTGATCAATAAATTTTTTAGACATTTTGCAGTGGATTTAGAAGGGGAGTATGTAGAAACTCTGAAAGCATCAAATGAGATTGATGACTCAACCCTACGAAAAATGGGGTTTATTAAAATTGATGATGAATGGATTTCTAAGGTGGATGTTGGTATGTCTGAGGGTGAGGAAGACAATGATGAAGAAGATGAGCAAGGTCAAATTCCTTCCTCTCCAGCTGCTTCAGAGGCTCCAGAATCTACCAGTGGTCAAGCTTCATATGAAAATATGGAGATCATCCCCTACATGGAGCAACCTGACCGTGGGACTCCTCTGTCTCAATTTGAAAGGACAATGCTTTCTCAAATGGCCACCTTGCAGGAAAACCAGAGAAAGCACATGCAGATGACCTATCAACATTTTCAACAGACCAATAATCAGTTCACCAATCTTGGACATCAGATTGCTGACATTTACACCAAGTTGGAAGACATGCAGCTCAATCAAGGAAACTAGGATGATTGAGTCCTTGGACAACAAGGGTCCATTCTTATTTTTTTTCCCTTTACGTCATATTTCTTTTGCTTCTAAATTCTCTTTTATGGACTGTAATATTAACTGGTTATTAACCAGAAACAATATTTTTAGTTGTGATTAATATAATGTAGGTTTTAAGTCGAATTAGGAAAACCTAGATAGAATTTTAAATAGATCCCTGATATTTTTAGCTGATACAAAATGGATTTAATCAACTAAAACTAGTTTACATCAGTTGAATTAGCTAAATAAGATTCTATTCGGATTTTGATGGATCTATTGGTTAAAAGTTAATCGATGTAGTTGATATTATTGTAAAACACTTTTCTAAATGATCGGTTTTACAAAATTTGCACTGAATTAGGCATGACAAATACATCAAACATTACTAAGATTTCAAAACTGGTCGTTTTAATCGATACAAACAAACTTTAAATCGATTAAAAGAATTTATACAACATTTTTATTTACTGTTTTAATCGATTAAATGTCGAATTAATCGATTAAATGCACTTATGTTTCATACTTTCGAAGTCCTTCACTGTTTTAATCGATTAAACCTTTATTTCAATCGATTAAAATCATTAAACAAGAACTTTTTAATCGATTTTGTTCTGTTTTTAATCGATTTTTATTCTGGAAAGAAAAATTAAAGGCTTTAGTTAATGGCTGTTCTTGTAACATGCTACTAAAGCGTGATTCCCTTATCTTTACACGTGTTAATTGTATTCATTACAAACGTGTTAATGAAGATAAGTTTAAATCAACTTTGATTGATCTTTACATGAGTAAGATATCGTATTCATTTTTTTTTTCAAATTTTCAAAATCTCAAACTTATTACATACATTTGCATTGTTTCTCTTCTGTTCCCTATTTTTTTTTATGAAGTCAAAAGGGGGAGAATAATTGCTTTAGTTGCTTTACTTTTGATCAGAGATAATTCTTTATTTAGGAAGCAACAATTTAGGGGGAGAAATAGGAAAATAATTCATTTCTTTATTACTCACTAATTTGTTTTATCAAGTGACTTCTTTTGCAGAGTTATTTTTCAAAGTGGTGTTTGTCTTCATCAAATAGGGGGAGACTGTAAGTGATGAAGATCTTATTGAAATACTCTGACAAAGATCCTGTTGATTTGATGAAGTCAAAGATAAAGTCAAAGTCAACTTTGTAGCGGTCAACAGTCACTTAGATAAAAGAGTAGAGAGATTAGTGTGTCTGTGACACCTTTAATACCAACATTCACTTTATTATGATTTATTAATTATTATTGGTTCCTCTTCGTATTTGATTACCAATACACTCTTGTAGAAGTAAAGTACACAATAATTAGAACATACACTTAGAGATTAATATACATATCATTCATAAGTGTCAAGTATAACTAGATAGTAAATATACATAAAGTCATCCCAAAATACACCTAACAAGGGTTCACAAGACCAGAGCAAACAAACTAACTAGACAAACTAACTATACAATTTAACTAAAGAGGAGATATATTTTGTACGTCCACTAAAATGAAGTATCTCTTGTAGCACTGTAGTGGTGTCCGATCAAGTCCTCTACTTAGTACTTGCAGTGATCGTATTTAAACTTTACTTGGAAATGATACCGGGGATGAGTTGTGTTCAACGTCACCTATGCAAACATTTCATAATAACAATACATGCACAGAAAGGGTAAGACAACTTTATATTCACTTATAGCATGCAAATAACATTGAGTTAATTAGAAATTACACATACAAACATACTAGTAATCAGCACACAAATGATATGATATTATGAATGCAATGTATCCACTAATCTTTTCTAGGACAAATTCTAGTATGCAAGACCATGGGGATCCCAAAACCACTTTCTCTTTTCTCTTTTTTTTTTCGAGAAGGATCAGGAGTTTCACTGGAACATCTCACCGCCTCGCAGTAGTATACTCATAATTACTTGTCCAGACTCAACCGATCATGAGAAACCCCGGGGCTTTAGTCAGGATAATCAAGCTTGGTAGTGAGAGTCTCACAACTTAGGTAGCGAGCCCGAGCCACATATGAGCTCGATCACACTCAATCATCCCCGAGGTTAGCATGGAACCGACCCCGATTTTCCATATCCTCCTCATACACTCAATCTCCGACTCATGAACATGATGCATGACTTACCATAACTTCTTCACACTCTTTCAAATTTGTTTCACCTCATTATACTTAAATCACATCTTAACTTCTTCAAAATAATACTAGGTTATTTCTTAAGAAAAATCGACGAGTTTCCCCGTAAATCGGACATTCCCAAAAATTTTTAACACTTGCAAAATAACCAAAAACAGCCCCGAACACTTTTACTTTTCACCAAACCATCCTTCCACCTCATCATATTCATCATCACTCAAAATCATAATTTTCTCAATTTTAATTTATTTTTCTTAAATAATAATAATAATTGCAAATAATTTCCTCAAAATTATTAAAAATTCATTTTCACTTACAATTACTTGTTTTCTCCTAGATCAAAATTATTCCAATACTTTTGAAAAATATTTATTAATTAAATAAAAATATAAAAATTCACTTCAGAATTAAATTATAAAATTCAATTTAATATATCAAAAAAATAGTTTTCTTTCTCACATAGTTCATTTCTCACACCTTTCCTCCATTCCACCAAATTATACAATGCAATTCTATATGCTAATCCATCTTAACAAAAACATTCCACAATAATTTTGTACTTATCATGCTTCATAACATACATACAATATATCTCAATAATCAATTTAAAGCAATTATCATAATACTAAACATAGAAATAGGTTAATTCTCAATCTAAATTCATCACTAAATCATATAAAATTACTAATGATTAAGCAATCGATTCAAACAACATTCATGGATGCCTTATAATCATACAAGGTTCCATACACTCAAGTTGCTCCATTTAGAAGCCATAAAATTCACATAATCTTAAAACTTTAAAAATTCATCAAAAATAGAAATAACATTCAAATAATTCCAAATAAATTTCTAATTAACTTAGAAGTAAAGAGACTTCTTCTCAATGCTATTTCAAGCAAAAGTGAATTATAAAAATTATCCTACCCCTTACCTTATGTTGTAACTTGGTGAAGAGTAACTCTTGATCAAATAATCTATCAAGTCTTTGGGTCTCCTCTTTGCACCTCTAAGTAGCCTCCTACATGCCAATTAAATACCCCTATTAAATCCTTAATTCCAATTATATTAGACCTCTAAAATCTCACCTCCTTCATAGCCTAAAATTCTAAAATTCAAGACTATGGTTCTTTGAGTTATAAAATCATTTCTAGGGCCTAAATTGATGCTAATGGAATTAATACAAGTAGAAGAGAGAAATGGAAGTAATACACTTAGAGTAGGAAGAATCCTAATAACAAATATGGACAAGGTTAAGTATTTCAGAATTTTCTAGAGTTATATAAGCTGTTTTGGCATGAGGTAAGAGCCAAAATTTCAATAACTTAATTACCTACAATATTGATGAAGGAAATAAATTCAAATACCCTGTAGAATAAATGCAGTTTTTCAGTTTACAGTGGTTGTTTCCAACATGGCTCAACTACAATACCACTCTGAACATGCCTTGGTAATTTGACTATAACTCATGCTACACATAAGCTATTGACATGAAACAATTTTCTAAATTTCGGGGAGATAATTTCCTACAACTTTTATGAAGAAATAAAGTCCTAATTTCACACGTATCCAACTCAATAATTCAAAAACCTAGGCTGTTGAAACAGGACTACCTCTTAACGTCACAGCTAGAACACTTGATAGTAAAATGGGCATAACTTAAGCTATAAAAATCCGTTTAATGTGAAACCAGTTTCTAAATTTCGAAAACTTAAAGAGCTAAAACTTTCATGAAGATACCAATTCCTAATTCTGTTCACAAACGTCCCAAAATTCAATGAACAGTGACTTACGAATTTGGATGCTTAAGGTTTTTAGCTTAATCACTTCTAATCCTCAATTCTAAGTATTATTCTAGTGTCCTAGGTGTAAAACCTATAATAACACTCTTCCTACTTCCATTCAAGTGAGGATAAAAATAGAAAATGTACCGTTTTGAAAAATAAAACGGTAGAAATGTAGAAGAGATTGAGATAAATCAACTTATCTCTTGGAGCTTCTCAAGAAAATCAAGATTTTCCCATCCAAATCAAGCTTGAAGGTAAGGAAAATTTTGAGACAAAGAAAGAAACGAGGAAACTACGGTTGCAGAATGACACTCTTTCTTTTTAAAGTCAAACATTTCACCTAATAATTCGCTCAGCGCATTTCTGATGAGCCCAGCGGATTACATCCTACAAAAAAACTTTCTTTAATTTTTCCTTTTTATTCTAGCCAAGATTTGAACCCATAACCCCTAAGACTCCAACATCACTCCAAACCATATTAATCATCATATGTTTCTTGTCAATTTATACACATAATAAAATTTTAATGTACCCACACTCAATGCATAAAAGAAAATAATAATTTCTGAATGTGACAATTAAAATTGTTAAGTTCATACTCAACGTTTAGGCACACACATACGAGTATTTTCTAAAAATTTCTGAAAATCATAAATAATCTAATAAACATAAAACTCTACAGTTACTTTACCCAATTCCTAATAATTTAATTCTTAAAATTTTGACAAAAGTTGTAGAGGTACTGAGAATTAGGATGTTACAGTGTCCGCTGCTATGCTTAGGTATAATCATTTTTATCTTTTCTGCTGCATGAGGTTTCTTCACTTAAAAGATTTTGCAAAATGCCTCTAAAATCGTTTAAACAAGTTAAAAACAAAGTATTTTGACAAAAGCTTTCTTAAACAAGTTTTTAACTGATACAATTTTGAAATAACCGATTAAAATCACTTAGAATGTTCAGAGAAGTGTTTTTGCAGTATTTTAATCGATACAACTTGGTTTTAATCGATAAAATCCACTTAACATTCAGGATGATCGATCAGAATGCAATTATGACCAATCAGAATCAGATATGATCGATCATAATTGAGTTATGACCGATCAGAATCAGATATGATCGATCAGAATTGAGTTATGAGCGATCAGAGATTTTTCAATCGATTAAAACATGTTTCAATCGATTAAAACAACTTAGAAAATTTCTACACAGCGTTTTAATCGATTAAAACTTATTTTTATCAGTTAAAATAACTTGGAAAGTTTTACAAGAAAGTTTTGCAGTATATTAATCAATTGAAACTCGAAACAATCAATTAAATCAAATTAGAAGATTTTTTGTAAAGAGTTTTAATTGATACAAACGTTGTCGTATCAGTTAAAACAAATATGTTAAATAATCAAGAACGCTTTAATGGATTAAAAGAAGTTTTAACAGATTAAAACTACACTTTTAACAGATTAAAAGATTTTTTAACAGATTGATTAAACCAGCAGTTTTGAAAATCTTCTATAAAAACAGTTTGGCTTGAATATTTTAAACACAACAATTGAATATCAATCTTTAGCAATCAAGCAAGCAAACTTTAGCATTCTTTCAAGAAAGGTTCGCGCCAGTTTTTGTGAAGTTCTTTGAAATTCTTTCTTGAGGCAAATTGCTTTCTTTTGGAGAAGAAACACACTGCAAAATTGCATAAAACTGGTTTGAGCATTCTAGTTTCTTCTTTTCATTTCTTTACATTCTTTTTGTATTGTTTGGTGCCTGGAATTGTGGGCACTGGTTTCTCTGCAGCTGGAATTTGGTTGTAGAGGTTGTCAAGAACTGGAATTTGGTTCTTGGTGAAAGGTTAGGTGCGGGAACTGGAATTGTGATTCTTGTGGTAGATTAAGTGTAAGATTGTAATCAGTAAAACATTTGATCTAGTGGAACCCAGCTGGAATTTGGCTGGAGACTGGACGTAACCCTGGTATTGGGTGAACCAATATAAACACCGGTGATATCTTTCTAAACCTTTCTCCTCTTTTAATTATGTTGCTGCGTTTATTTTTTATTGCTTGCTTTGTGATTCAAGAACAGATCTGAAATCTTATTTTTACAAATAGATAATCTGTTATTTGCGAAAAACTTTCAAAGATCAATTCACCCCCCCTCTTGATCTAAAACTACTTTTCTAACATGATTTACATTTAATTCTTGATTTCTACTGGCCTTTAATTCAGCTAGATTGGATTCCCGCACTAGTTAACTTGCTTGATTCAAAATTTCCATTTGTAGCATTCTGCAAGTGGGCTGCATAAGCAAACTTGGACTTCCAAGAATAGTGAAGCTTGACGGCTTCAATTTGAACATTTCTTTCCATCACTTTGGCCCATCTCAAATTACTTGTCCTACAAAAAAAGAAAAAGAAATATGCAATGTGCATGTATGCATGTATGCATGTATATTATTTATGCTAAAACTACTTAAAATGCAACAAATTAAGAAAAATTGAATTATGCTATGTTTTTAATGAAAACATGTTTAATGCATGGTTTATGAATAGAATAACTAGCTTAGAAAGTGATCTTAGATCAAGAAATAAAGAGTAAAATGACACACATCAAATACTTCACACTTTTGCTATTTTGCACTTCCAAGAAAAACATAAAAGAAAGAAAAGATGAAAGAAAAAAAAGAATGCATGCAATGCAAAGATGGATAATGTTGCAAATGTTATTGACATCTTGAAAACTATAATAGTCAAGGAAAACTTCATCAACTAAATGTGAGAAAATAAAAAAAATCAAGATCATAACTCACAAAGTATTATCATGGTCAAGTACTCATTAAGGATTCCAGGACTCATTTCAAGGGGACATCCTATCGTGTGGTAAAATGTTTACTCTAATCCACTACAAGAAAATCGCTTATTTCCGATGGATTTTTACCGACGGATTTGTAGCCATCAAAAAATTAGTTATTACCGATGGAAATTATCGATAGATTATAGAATTTGGTCTTACCGACGGATATATCCGTCAGTAAATTAATAATTATTTACCGACGGATATATCTATCGGTAAATCCATCAATAAATTAACAATTAATTATCGACGGATATATCCGTCTGTAAATTAACAATTAATTATCGACGGATATATCCATTGGTAAACCCATCGATAAATTAACAATCACTTACCGATGGATAGTAAAATTATATAATAATTACTTAATTTTAAATATATTTTAATAAATTAATTATTCACGTAATTAAAAAATTAAATACTTTTTCTATTTAATAAATTAATTTAATCATAATTAGATTAATTTATAATAATTTATTAAATTAAATAATTTTAAAAAATAAATATTTAATTATATATATACATATATAAAAATATCTAAATATATATAAATATATAAATATATATAAATATACAAATATACAAATATATAAATATACAAATATATAAATATACAAATATATAAATATACAAATGTATAAATATAAAAATATAAATATAAATATATAAAATATAAATATATAAATATATTGTATTTATATATTTATATGGATATACATTTATTTGTATATACATTTATTTGTATATAAATATAATTTATTGTAAATTATAATTGAAAAATTATGGTAGTTTCTCGTTGGAGTATCGACCTCCAACTCGAGATACTTGGGTTCGAATCCCGTCGGTGACAATGTCGTCAATCTAAATTATAATTTAAACTTCTAAAAATATAAAAGAGAGAAAATAAATAATAATATAATATAAAGAAAAGGGGGAGGGGGTTTCTTTAGAAAAATAGGTTATAATAAATAAATAAATAAATAAATAAATAAATAATTTAATAAATAACAAAAATATTTTCGACTGGAAAATTTGTCGATAATTACTCGTAACATTTACCGACGGATTTTACTTGGCTTGTAATGGGGCTAGGGTTCAGGGTAGGTTAATTTAGGAAAGTGGGCTAAGACTTTAAGAAAAATAAAGAACATGGATCAATGTATCTTAAAGCTTTGTTCCAGTTGCATATTTTTGTTTTGTCGCCTTTATATTAGAGTGCTTTTAGAGCTCTTTTATGGTTTTGACACACAAACAAAATGATTTTTTTTTTCTTTATACTTTGGCACTTCTCTCTTTTTTTTTTCTTTCCTTTTTTGGACTTGTTCGCGGTGATTAGAACTGAATTTTTGTGATGATTTCACACTCCTTACTTCCCTTGAAGTCTAGGTTTGGGTAGTTTTGGACTAGAAAGACTTTAAATCTTGGGTTTAAATTCAAGAAAAGACTAAGGCTCAAAGGTGGGTTCAAAGGATAATTTAAGGTAAGGGTAGGCTATTTGGCTAAGTAGCTAAGACAAAGAAAGCCTAAATCATATCCACTGGTGTATATGTTCATCTGGTGTCACAGAGAAATCATCAAGTTCTGGAAGGTTCTTATGTCATGAGTGGCACACACAAAAAAGAATAAGGCTCAAAACTCACATGGGTGCTTTGTTCAACTTGAAATTAATCCAAACCAATGTTAATGTAAACTGACCATGACTTTCTATGTGAATCAAACCTTTCAAACTTTGAATTTTTCCTCCTGATTGTTAGAATTTGCGCTGTGGAATGTTCGCGTTTAGGGACAAAAACCAAAAGGGGGGTGAATTAGTTTCTTATAAAAAATTAGGATTTTAAAAATTTTCCCCAAATTTCACCGATTAAAATGCTTGTAAAGTAAAGAGATAAGGGAAAGAAAATTACATGGTTGATTTATACTGGTTTGGATCAAAAGACCCTACGTCCAGTTGTTAATCACTCTAAAAGAAGATTAACGTTGTCACTATAATCACAGTTTACAACAGATTACAAATTGAAAAAGATAAGAATTAGAAAACACCTCCTTTGAATCCACAAAGGATGAACAACAACTTTTCCTAGAGACGGCACAACACACAATCCATCAAGAAACCCACTTAGTGATTCTTATTGCTTCTAGCCCACACTAGGTTTTCAAAACAAACCTTTTTCATACAAAAGTTAAGAGTTGTGATTGCTAGAGAACTTTCTGTAGGGAAGAAAAAGGGGCTTTTGAAAACCTAGTGTGGGCTAGAAGCGATAAGAATCAATGAGTGGGTTTCTTGGTGAATTGTGTGTTGTGTCGTCTCTAGAAAAAACTATTGTTCATCCTTTGTGGATTCAAAGGTGGTGTTCATCTCTTGTGTAACTCAAGACATGTGTTTTCTAATCCTTATCTTTTTCAATTTGTAATTTGTTGTAAACTATGATTATAGTGACAACGTTAATCCTCTTTTAGAGTGATTAACAACTGGACGTAGGGTCTTTTGATCCGAACCAGTATAAATCAACTGTGTAATCTTCTTTCCCTTATCTCTTTACTTTACAAGCATTTTAATCAGTGAAATTTGGGGAAAATTTTTAAAACCCTAATTTTTTATAAGAAACCAATTCACCCCCCCCCCTCTTGGTTTTTGTCCCTAAACGCGAACATTCTGATGCACAAATTCTAACAAGTAGTATCAGAGCTTGTTTTGATAGTCATTCAAATTTCGAAAATGGCCAGACAAAACCAAACATTTGTCGAGGGTGCTTCTATCAATAGACCCCCACTTTTGCGGGGCAAAATTATCCTTTTTGGAAAGTAAGAATGCAAATATTTATGGAGTCTTTTGATAGGGGTGTATGAGATACCATTGTAAATGGTCCTTTTATTCCCAAAATTATTGTAAATAATGTAGAAGAACCAAAACCATTTTCTAGATGGACGACTGAAGAAAATAGGAAAGCCCAATATGATGTTAGGGCTAGGAATATAATTTTTTCTTCTTTAACCCTTGATGAGTTTTACAAGATATCCGTTTGCAAGAGTGCTCAAGAGATGTGAAAAATTCTAAGAGTAACCCATGAAGGAACCAATGATGTAAAAAGATCACGGAAAAATTCTTTGATACAAGAATATGAAATGTTCAGAATGCAAACGGGAGAATCAATTTTTGACGTCCCAAAAGCGTTTCACACATATTGTGAACCATCTCACAGGGCTTGGTAAGACTTTTGACACTGATGAATTAAATGTGAAAATTCTTAAATCTTTAGACAGGAAATGACAACCAAAGGTGACTGCCATTATGGAGTCACAAAATCTTGCCACTATGACTATGGCAGCTCTCTTTGAAAAGTTGAGAGAGCATAAACTTGAACTTAGAATGTTAAACGATGAAGAAGAAGAACATCAAAAGAGAAACCTAGCTTTCAAAACTGAAGTTTCTAAAATCAAGAAAAAGAAGGAAGAAGAAAGTTCTGATAGTAAAGAGGATGAAAACTTGAGCCTCATGATAAAAAAATTTACAAAGTTCATGAAATCTAAAGGAAAGCAACCTTTCAAAGGTAAGGGAAAGGTAAAAGAAAGATCTTCTTTAAGTTTTAAATGTTATGGTTGTGGTGAAATAGGGCATGTGAAATCTGATTGTCCAAACAAGAAAAGTGATGATCATAAAGGCAAGAAATTCTTTAAAAAGAAAACTTATATAGCTTGGGATGATAGTGACTCAAGTTCGGAGTCAAGCGATTCAGAGGTTGAAGAAAATCTTTGCTTGATGGCAAATAATAGTATTTCTTTTGATTGTGAGGTAAATGATTCCGACTGTTCTTCAAATGATGATGAGAATGACTATGATGCTTTGCAGAATGCATATCAAGAACTATTTGCTGCTTTTAAAGATTTGAAAACTGAATATAAATCTTTGAAAAAGAATTTGAATAAATCGGAAAAAGAAGTAGAATCTTTAAAATAAAAAATAGTGACTTTGGAAGAAAAAGAAAATAAACAAATAGCATGTGCATCATGTAAAGAATATGAATATGATATTGACATTTTTAAATACTTACTAGATAAAGCTAAGAAAGAATTAAGTAACTATAGTAAGGATGAAGTCATTGAGCAATCTCAAGTAAATTGTCATATTCCATGGAAAAAGCCTAAAAATAGAACCCAAAGGGTATAGGTTGAAAAAGGATCTAAATCTTCTCAAAATAAAATTGTATCTTTTTCAAGAATTAAATCTAAGCATTTTGGTGTTCCAAAGAGAAAATATGTTTGGGTTCCTATAAATAAATGATTTGCTTGTCTCTAACCCCAAGAACCCAAAAGTTATGGGGACCTAAGATTATTATGTTCTTATTTTGTAGGAAACTTTCAAATCCAAGAAGTCTATGTGGTATCTTGACAGTGGGTGTTCAAGAAATATGACTGGAGATAAAAAGAAATTTATAAGTTTCAAAGCAAAGGAACAATGATATGTAACCTATGGGGACAACAATAAATGAAGAATCCTTGGAACCAGAAATATTGGTGGTGCAAATACCTTGAAAATAAAGGATGTGCTCCTTGTTGATGGGCTAAAGCACAATCTCCTAAGTATAAGTCATATTTGTGATAAAGAATTTAAGGTAATTTTTGAAAGAAAGTTTTGCACCATTAATTTAAAGGATTATGAAAATATAGCATTAAAAGGTATTAGGCATAATAATATTTATTTGATTGAATTGGATTGTGTATCTAATGCTAATATAACATGCTTACTTGCTAAAGAAGAAAATTCATGGTTATGGCATAAGAGAGTGGCTCATATAAATATGCATCAATTAAACAAATTAATATCTAATGACTTAGTTATTGATTTGCCTAAGCTAAAATTTAAAACAGATAGATTATGTAATGCATGTCAAAAAGGTAAACAAATAAAATCATCTTTTAAATCTAAGAATGTTATTTCCACATCAAAACCTTTAGAACTTTTAGACTTAGATTCATTTGGTCCATCTAGGATAAAAAGTTTTGGTGGAAATTACTATGCTCTTGTAATTGTTGATGATTTTTCTAGATTTACTTGGACATTTTTCCTAACATTGAAAAGTGAGGCTTTTAAAGTCTTTAGGAAGTTTTCCAAACAAATTCAAAATGAGAAAGACTTAAGAATTAAAGTGTTAAGGAGTGACCATGGCGGGGAATTCCAAAATGAATCTTTTGAAAATTATTGTGAAGAAAATGGAATTTTGCATAATTTTTCTGCACCTAGAACTCCCAAACAAAATAGTGTAGTAGAAAGGAAAAATAGGTCACTAGAGGAACTTGCTAGAACCATGTTAAATGAATCAAATGTTCCTAAATACTTTTGGGCTGATACTGTAAGTATTGCATGTTATGTATTGAATAGAATGCTTATTAGGCCAATCATAAAATTAACTCCCTATGAATTGTTAAATGGAAGGAAGCTTAATGTTTCACATTTAAAATTTTTTTATTCTAAATGCTTTGTCTTAAATAATGGAAAAGATAACTTAGGAAAATTTGACTCAAAAGTCGATGAGGCTATTTTCTTAGATTATTCACTTTCTAGCAAAACATATAGAGTATTCAATAGAAGAACCTTGAATATTGAAGAATCTGTACATGTTACCTTTGATGAAATTGTAGACCTTGAGGGAAATCCTCTTGAGTCAAATAAAGAATATGCAGGTGATGATGAATACATAAAAGAAGCTTTAGAAGAATGTACTTGAATGAGAATGAGTCATCTCAACCAACTGAATTGGCAAAAGAGTGGCAACCACCAAGAGGATTTTCAATGGACAATATAATTGGTGATATTTCAAAAGGGATAAGCACTAGAAATATGACAAATTTTTGTATGTCTATATCTTTTGTTTCACATATTGAACCTAAAAGTGTTGAGGAAGCACTCAAAGATGACCAATGGTGCATTGCAATGTAAGAAGGACTCAATCAATTTGAAAGAAATCAAGTTTGGGAATTAATTCCAACAAAAGAATCCCATCAAGTTATTGGAACAAAATGGGTATTTAGAAACAAACTTGATGAAGATGGAAATATAACAAAGAACAAAGTCAAACTTGTTGCCAAAGGATACTGTCAAGAGGAAGGTATTGATTATGATGAAACATATACTCCTGTTGTCAGGTTAGAGGCTATACGCCTACTTATTGCTTATGCTTCATTGATGAAATTTAAACTATATCAAATGGATGTTAAAAGTGCATTTTTAAATGGGTTTATCAAAGAAGAAGTATATGTGGAACAACCCCCTAGTTTTGAAGATTTTAAATATCCTGATCATATTTTTAAATTAAAAAAAAAGCTCTTTATGGTTTGAAACAGGCTCCTAGGTCATGGTATGAAAGGTTAAGTAATTTCCTAATTTCAAAAGGTTTTTCTAGGGGACAAATTGATTCTACTTTATTTATTAAGAAAGTAAAAGAACATATTCTGTTAGTTGAAGTATATGTTGATGATATTATCTTTGGATCAACTGATAATTCCTTGTGTAAAGGATTTGCTAAGATAATGCAGGGTGAATTTGAAATGTCAATGATGGGAGAATTAACCTTCTTTCTTGGACTTCAAATTAAGCAAATTAAAGATGACACTTTTGTGTCACAAACCAAATACTGCAAAGAGATTCTCAAGAAATTTGAAATGGATTCTACAAAAGTTGCACACACTCCAATGGGAACGTCTTGTTATCTAGATAAAGATGAATCAAGTTTGGAAATAAATCAATCTATGTATAGAGGTATGATAGGTTCACTATTATATTTAACTGCAAGTAGACCTGATATCATGCAATTTGTATGTGTGTGTGCTAGATTTCAAGCTTATCCAAAAGAATCTCATCCAACTACATTAAAAAGAATATTAAAAAATTTAAAAGGAACAACATGATTTGGTTTATGGTACCCATCTGAAGCTTCTCCTAGTTTATTAGGTTATTCTGATGCTGATTATGGAGGCTGTAAAGTAGATAGAAAAATCACTAGTGGTACTTGTCATTTATTAGGATCATCCTTAGTTTCATGGCATTCTAAGAAACAAGCTTGTGTTGTTTTATCCACAACTAAGGCTGAATATATTGCAACTGGAAATTTTTGTGCTCAAATTCTATGGATGAAGCAACAACTAGAAGATTATAATATTTTTCTAAGTGACATTCCTTTAATGTGTGATAATACATGTGTAATTAATCTCATAAAGAATCCTGTTATGCATTCTAGAACCAAACACATTGAGATTAGGCATCATTTTTTAAAAGATCACATTTCTAAAGGAAATTGTAAAGTTGAGTATATAGACACAAAACATCAGTTAGCAAACATATTTACCAAACCTCTTCCCAAGGATAAATTCTATGAACTTAGAAGAGACTTAAGAATATTAAAAATAGTCTAAACTCTGCTAAACTGTAAAATCTTTACATTATGTACTGGAATAATTGATTATTTTGGGAAATAATCGATTATACTATGTCTAATACATGTTAAGTTTGTCAATCTCTCTAGAATAATCGATTATCTTAGGTAATAATTGAAGCTTTAATGTGTAATTCATGAAAAATATTTATGTAATAATCGATTATTTGGGCTGATAATCAATTATTTGTAATTCATTGACCCAAATCAGTAATTTCTCTCAGGAATAATCGATTATCTCAAGTGATAATCAATTATTCATGTATTTTCTGAGTAGGGATGAAGAAATAATCGATTATTTGAGCAAATAATCGATTATCCTACGATGTTTGAGAAAATCTAGCCGTTGGCAATGACTCTTTTTGCTTTGATTCTTGTTAAACTAGTCGTTTATAGCCGTTGGAAGTACTTCCTATATATAGGAGGACCCAAAATCGAATCCAAACACTTCCAAACTTCTCTTCAAGAGTTTTGCATAGATTCTAAATCTTATTCTTGTGTTGTTGTCTCCCTTAAAGCTTTGTTTCTCTCCAAAAACTCCTTATCTTTCACTTTTCTCTCAATTCATTCTAAATGGCTTCATCTTCCCGGAGAAAGATCCCAACAAGGAGAAGATCTGCTCCTGCATCTCATCCCCATCCTAATTCTCTTGAAGGGTGGATCTCTGATGATAAAAGAAGACAAGAATATCTGAATTTCTGGAAAGAAAGGGGTATTATTACTCCTAAATTCCTCATTGGAGATCAATTCATATACAGGGGATTCCAATTTCCCAATATTCTAGAGCAACAAGGTGTTCTTATTTTTATTGAGATGCTAGGTACATATTATTCGGATTTAGTTCGGGTATTCTATTCTTGTTTCAAGTATAGAGATCATATTGCTACTTCCAGAGTCAAGGGTGTAACCATCATCCTTGATGATAATATATGGGAGAATGTTGCTAACTTTCCCATTAGAGATGATATTGTTAATGTTCTAGTGGATCTGGATGAATTCAAAAGGATTCTGGCATATCACTCATTTCTCCGCAATCCTGCCATGGAGATTGATAGACAACTTCTAGCTGGTCCTTTAAAAAAGGAGGAACGTCTGCTCCTACATCTCATTGTATGGATTTTATGTCCCCGGGCCACAAATCACGCTCAATGCTCTTCTGTTGATCTTCGCATTATATATGTGATCATGAATAATGAGCTTATTGATTGGTCCAACCTTGCCACTTTGATGATATTGAAAGCCAAGCATCATCCTACCTTTCGAATTCCCTATGCGCTTCTCATCTCCCGCATCTTAGAATACAAGGGAGTGAATCTTGAATGTGAACAATGGCTTCAGACGTTAAATTCTAACAGAATGCTTGATAGCACGCTTACTGAGCTGTAGATGGTGAATGTAAATAGAGTTTACGTTCATAAAGATGATGCTCCTTATATGGTTGAAGTTGCTCAAGATTTTAATGATGAGGATATGCCTGCTGTTGATGTTCCTGCTACTGCAACGTCTTCTACTGCTCACTCTACATCTTGTCCTCCCATTGAAGACATGTTGTTCGATATGAATCAGAGAATGCAAGAATTCCTTTCTATATCTCAAGAACGACATCAGGAAATCATAAGAGAAATTTCGGATGTGGACGATCGTGTATGTAATTTAGAAGATAGAATTCATGCCCAATGTAATAGTGATGAGAGTGAAGAGTTCTAAATTCTTCAAAATTATTGTTTGTTTTATTATCGTGTTTGTACTATATTGACTTTTTGAATAAAATTCTATATTTGCATTGATTGAGGGGGAGTTGTTTATTTTTTTGTTATGCACATGTTGAGGGGGAGCTTTCATTTCTTTTGACTATAATCAAAAGAGGGGGAGAAAATATTTAAAGCCTAATATGTTTAATAATTTTAATGTTGCCCGGTATGTTTAATAGTTTTGTTAGTTATAACAGTAAAAGCAGGTTTACAAAGGGCTTTAAAGCAAATTTTGATCATCATCAAAAAGGGGGAGATTATTGAACATACAAGGATATAATGCTTGAAGATTTTAATGATGATTCAAGGACAAAGGACTTAAAGACTTGAAGACTTATAATCATCTGTATTTACTTGTAATAACTTTGTTTTGTCTTTTTGAGTATGTAAAATTAGAGTCCAAGATAGCCAGCACATAGTCCATCATCTGAAAATTCATTTTTATCAAAATCACTCTGTAATAATCGATTATCACTCAGGATAATCGATTATCATGCTTTGAAACCTGTTTTCTGAAAACCTTGCTGGAATAATCGATTACCTGGGTTGATAATTGATTATCCCAGTTTGAAAGTTCTGGAATAATCGATTATCAAGCCAGATAATCGATTATCTTAGTCCTGTTTTACTACTCTGCGAAAATGGTTATGTAATAATCGATTATCACTTAAGATAATCGATTATATACGTCTGTTATGAGTTTTGAATTTCGAATTTGGACCAATTTACAAAAACCCTATTCCCAATTCTTCTATTTTCGAAATCTTCTATTCCTCAGACCCCAATCTCTCTACTTAAGGTTCTCTAAGGCTCTCTGCAAAAAAAAAAAAAAAAAGACAAACGATTTTTATACAAAAGTTAAGAGCTGTGATTGCTAGAGAACTTTCTATAAGGAAGAAAAATGGGCTTTTGAAACCTAGTGTGGGCTAGAAGCGATAAGAATTACTGAGTGAGACTCTTGGTGGATTGTGTGATGTGTTGTCTCTAGGAAAAACTGTTGTTCATCCTTTGTGGATTCAAAGGAGGTGTTCATCTCTTGTGACTAAAGAGAGGTGTTTTCTAATCTTTATATTTGTATTTGTAATCCGTTTAAACTGTGATTATAGTGACAACGTTAATCCTCTTTTAAAGTGATTAGAAACTGGACATAGGGTATTTTGATTCGAACCAGTATATTAATCTTCTTATCCTTTCTCTCTTTACTTTACAAGTATTTTAATCGGTGAAATTTGGAAAAAATTTCAAAACCCTAATTTTTATAAGAAACCAATTCACCTTGAAAACCCTAATTTGCTCGCTTGAGCGACTGACTTCTAGAGAGGTTTAACGTATTATTGTTCAAGCGAGCATCTATCCTGCTCAAGCGAATCTTAGGCTGAAAATATTCTTCTCTTTTTCCAATTTTTCTTCAATTAACTTCAGAATTATGATCCTTGCTCTTGTATCCAGGTACTCTATAAATTAATCCTACATTGGGAGAAAAATAGATTAGAATCAACATAATTTAAGTGGTTAAATAACAATTCAAAGCATAATTACATCAACTTTTGCCACTTAACAATGGTAGGATTCATCCTTCGTTGGGGCTGCTTCACGAGTCTGCAATCATTTTCCAACAAGATTTTGTGCATGCAAATAGTAGGGTTGACCCTAATGAGGACATCTAAGGACTAACAGAATGTTTTCTTGCGCTCTTTTAACACCTTCAACAACCTTCCTTCTTGATCGGAGAGGAGATCACTAGATATGATCACAGGTAGCTTTTCAGACTCCTCCAAGTAAGCATATTTTGAATGGGATGAGAGTCGTTTGAAATCTAACTCCTCAGGTTGTTACTGTGGTGTACTTGCTTCACTTGCTTTAGCAGTTGTCTCCACTCCTACAACAGATTCAATATTATCACTAATATGCTTATAGATGACATAACTCCCATCAGTACAATCATATTTAGGCAACTCTTGGCTTAAATTCAGAGATTCTAAGGGCTTTCAAGGTCGAAATCAACTCCTAGATCCAACTTTTCATCCTCTTGGCATTCAACTAAGCAGGTGTTCATTAAGAATAACTCACCCTCACTGAGAAAAGATGTGTCAGGGTTCTTCTGCTCTATTTGAACTTCTTGGCCACTTCTCAGAATAATTACGTGTACATTCTCATTAGGATTAATCATTATTTGCGAGGGAAGTGCATTCACACCTTGCTGCTATAATAAATTCATGGTAGTGGCCATTTGTCCAATTTGGGTTTGCAAGTCATTGAAGCATTGCTCTAGTTGTATGCTTCGTGTATTCTGCGTTATCATCTGTTGTGTGAGTTGCTTCATCAGATCTTCTAATACAAACCCGGAGTTATCTTGTTGCATAATACTACTTTGGCTTGACTGTAATGACACAGGGTGTGGATTTGCCTGTTGTCTCAGTGAGAGAGGTTGATACTCCTGATGTTGGTAAATGCCTTGGTTGCTTGGTGGGAAGGGAATCTTTGGTGGTTGGTTGAAGACAGGATCATATTTCAAGTTTGGATGGTCTCTCCAGCCATAATTATATGTGACCAAGTATGGTTTGTACTCCTGTTATGGACTATATGAATTTAACTACCCGTAATGTTTTTGTTTAGGGAATATACCGCCCACTGTTTCCGTAATTAAGCTTGGTGTTTCCTGAAGTTGAGGGCAAACATTAGTGGGATGATTCACGGAGGTGCATATCCCACATACATATTATTGTTGTTGAAGTGTGTGCTGGTTTATGGCCAATTATCGTACCAAAGATATTAGCTCATTCAATGTTCTTTCAAAGTTCATATCCTCAAACACTACAAGAAAAAACACATTTAGCCACCGAAATTAGCGACCGAATTTTTTCGGTCGCAATTAGCGATCGATTTAATTTTGGTCGCAATTAGCGACCGATTCAGCGACCACTTTAATTCGGTCGCAATTAGCGACCGATTTAGCGACCAAAATATGATTTGGTTTTCACTTTTTTATTTAGAGACCAATATTTTGCGTCGCAAAATTTCAGTCGCTAAATCGGTGGCTATTTCATACTAAAATAAAAAAATCATTTAGCGACTGATTTAGCGACTGAATTACAAATTGAAATAGTGACCGAATTAAAATCGGTCGCTAATGAGAAAATAGCGACCGAATTGAAATCGGTCACTAATGAATACTATTTTTTTATTATATTTAAATTTATTTTTTTATAAATATACTTTAATTATTTTAGTATATTTTTTACAATTTATTTTTTAAAAGTAATTTATTTTTTAAAAATAATTTAATTTTTAAAATATACTTTAAAAATAAAAATTGGTCTCAATATTAACAAAATGAATTGTAATAAATCAAATTTATTAAAAATTTAAATTGTAATAAATTAAGACTAGAGTGATGTTAACTATTCAATACATTGTTTAAGAAAAGTTTAATAACAAATATTCTTGAATTTATTTTTCAATTGAAAATTTCAATTGAAATTAAATTATATTTTAAAAATTTATATTAAAAAATTGAAGAAAATAGAGATTTAATTATACTTTTAATAAATTTAACATAATAATAGTTTTGATTTTTATTTTTAAATATTTATTTTAATTTTTTAAAACAAAGAAACTATAATTTTAGTTTCTAAATACTAAATTTAAAGAATTAAATTTATTATTATTTAATCTTTTAATTTTAGTATTAAAAATTTAAATTATATTTTATTAAATTAAAATAATTACAATATATTTTTCTACTTTGAGAATGAACAATATAATTAAACTCAAAATTGACAATATTATAATACATTTTTGAACTCTTTTGGATTTTTTTTTCCTAATTTTTGATAGAGTTAATTTTAATATTTAAAAGTATTTAACATTTTGAATTCTGAAAGGTTTTCTCCAATAGCAAATTTAAAAACATAATATTCAAAAAAATAGTTAATGTAAGTTTTCATTATGATCGATTATATTTTGAAATGATCGATCATAATTGAAACGATATAATAGCGGTTCCACGTTAACCGCTATCTAAAATATATTTTAGATAGCGGTTAAGGTTTAACTGCTATTAGAAGTGATGTTTTAAAGAGCGGTTCGAGTGGAACCGCTATCATATACAACCACATTTTTTTATTCTGATCGATTAGATTTTCAAATGATCGATCATATTTGATAATTTTTTCAAATAATTAATTATAATCGATTAGTTTTCTAAATTATTGATTAGAATTGATTAATTTTCAAATAATAGATTATAATTGATTAATTTTTGAAATATATATTAAAAATTTATAATTAAAAATATAAATTATTTAAGAATATTAACTATTGTAAACATAAAGTAGAACATGGGAGGAGATGAGGATGATAATATAATGATAGAACTTACAAAAATGTAGAATTGAGAAGTTTAAAACAAAAAAAATTAAGAAAATAGAGATTTAATTACACTCGTTAATAAATTTAAGATAATACTAGTTTTGATTTTTGTTTTTAAATATTTATTTCAATTTTTTAAAACAGAGAACTATAATTTTAGTTTCTAAATACTCAATGTAAAGAAATAAATTTATTATTATTTAATCTTTTAATTTAGTATTAAAAATTTAAATTATATTTTATTAAATTAAAATAATTATAATATATTTTTCTCTTTGAGAATGAACAATATAATTAAACTCAAAATTGACAATATTATAATACATTTTTGACCTCTTTTGGATTAATTTTTTTTCCTAATTTTTGATAAAGTTAATTTTAATATTTAAAAGTATTTAACATTTTGAATTCGGAAAGGTTTTCTCTAATAGCAAATTTAAAAACATAATATTCAAAAAAATAGTTAATGTAAGTTTTTATTATGATCGATTATATTTTGAAATGATCGATCATAATTGAAACGATATAATAGCGGTTCCACGTTAACCGCTATCTAAAATATATTTTAGATAGCGGTTAAGGTTTAACCGCTATTAGAAGTGCTCTTTAAGAGCGGTTCCGATGGAACCGCTATCATATACAACCATATTTTTTTATTCTGATCGATTAGATTTTCAAATGATTGATCAAATTTGATAATTTTTTCAAATAATTAATTATAATCGATTATTTTTCTAAATTATTGATTAGAATTGATTAGTTTTTCAAATAATAGATTATAATTGATTAATTTCTGAAATATATATTAAAAAATTATAATTAAAAATATAAATTATTTAAGAATATTAACTATTGTAAACATAAAGTAAAACATGGGAGGAGATGAGGATGATAATATAATGATAGAACTTACAAAAATGTAGAATTGAGAAGTTTAAAACAAAAAAAATTAAGAAAATAGAGATTTAATTACACTTGTTAATAAATTTAAGATAATAATAGTTTTGATTTTTATTTTTAAATATTTATTTCAATTTTTTTAAAACAGAGAACTATAATTTTAGTTTCTAAATACTCAATTTAAAGAAATAAATTTATTATTATTTAATCTTTTAATTTTAGTATTAAAAATTTAAATTATATTTTATTAAATTAAAATAATTACAATATTTTTTTCTACTTTGAGAATGAACAATATAATTAAACTCAAAATTGACAATATTATAATACATTTTTGAACTCTTTTGGATTATTTTTTTTGTCCTAATTTTTTATAAAGTTAATTTTAATATTTAAAAGTATTTAACATTTTGAATTCCGAAAGGTTTTCTCTAATAGCAAATTTAAAAACATAATATTCAAAAAAATAGTTAATGTAAGTTTTCATTATGATCGATTATATTTTGAAATGATCGATTATAATTGAAACGATATAATAGCGGTTCCACGTTAACCGCTATCTAAAATATATTTTAGATAGCGATTAACGTGGAACCGCTATTAGAAGTGCGCTTTTAAGAGCGATTCCAGGGGAACCGCTATCATATACATGAGGTCACCCATGTTACATTATCCGGCTAACTTTGAGGTCACCCATGTTACATTATCCGGCTAACTTTGATCGACGGTTACGCAGGTCAACATTCGCTCAAGCGAAAATAACATCGCTCGAGCGACGCCACCTGCACAAAATTGGCATTCTCGGGTTGTATTTCGCTTGAGCGACACTGGTCTCGCTCGAGCGAAACGCCCCCTACACAAAATTGGCATTCTCAGGTTGTATTTCGCTTGAGCGACACTTGTCTCGCTCGAGCGATATCTGATGAAAAAATGTATCAATAAATAAATAAAATATAGTTAGATAGCGGTTAAGGTTTAACCGCTATTAGATGTTCACTTTTAAGAGCGGTTCAAGTGGAACCGCTATCATTTACAACCACATTTTTTTATTATGATCGATTACATTTTCAAATGATCGATCATATTTGAAAATATATAATAGCGGTTAAGGTTTAACCGCTATTAGATGTTAACTTTAAGAGCGGTTCCAGTGGAACCGCTATCATATACAACCACATTTTTCGTTTTCGTATACATCCCAGTCGCGCCACTTATCCCCAAATAACCCTAACTCTCGCGCCTCACTCACCCATTCCTCTTAACCTTGCAAATCCCACGGCCAGTATCTCCTCCTCACTCCCGGCGAGCCCTAGCCCCCTCACTGCTCCCCCCAAGTTAGCCCTCACCCTAATCCAACCTCCACCAAAGCTCCTCGTCAACCGGACGCCACCTTGTGAGCCACCGCGCCACACCTCTGTTCTTAACCTCCTCCGCAACCTCTGCCACCGAAACGACCTTCAGAATATATGTAAAACATGTGCTTGAATGTATATTCAACCAAGGTTTGGCTTGTTTGAATGTATACACTGTTATTCTCTTGCATTGTGAATAATATAAGAGAGATATTTGACATAATTTCTTTATCGTTTGTTGTAGGTGGATTTGTGAAGTAGATAGGTTCTTCGATCCCTCTTACTGCGGATTTGGTGGTGCTTGACAGACCAATTTGAGAACTTGTTGAGACTGTACGCCCTCAGGTTAACCATTTGTAATTTGTTTTAATTATCTGTTGGATCTTAGTGAAAAGAAATTTCATAATTATTGGGTTTACTTACACAATTATTTGCTGGTCTGTATCATAGGTACTGCATAAGTAGTGGATAAATACCTTGGAAAAAATGTATTAGAAAAACGTAAGTACTGCATCACATGAAGTGAATAATGCAGTTTCACTTATGCTGATTGTTGTAGTTAATTTGCAAGAATAGAAAAACATAAGTAATGCATCACATAAAGTGAATAATGCAGTTTCACTTATGCTGATTGTTGTAGTTAATTTGCAAGAATAGAAAAACATAAGTAGTGCATCACATAAAGTGAATAATGCAGTTTCACTTATGCTGATTGTTGTAGTTAATTTGCAAGAATAGAAAAACATAAGTAGTGCATCACATAAAGTGAATAATGCAGTTTCACTTATGCTGATTGTTGTGGTTAGTTTGCAAGAATGGAGATCCCCGTTGGTAGAATGTGGATGTATCAAAGATTGGATGGTAACAAACATCTAACAGATGAATTTAGAGAAGGAGTGTATAATTTCCTACAATATGTTATTGCTCAACCTATGTTTCAAGAACAAGGTGAAATGTTAAGATGTCCTTGTGTTAAATGTAAGTGTAAAGTTTTCAAGTTTGTTGATCAAGTTGCATGGGATCTTTATCAAGAGGGATTCATGCCTAATTATTATTGGTGGACAAACCATGGTGAAGAGTCGCCGGAATTTCCTGCAGTGGTTGTTGAGAGATCACATGGAATTTTTCAACAAAGGGAAGAATTAGGTCCTTTCCATCAAATGATTATGGATCATGTCGGACCGTCACTTGGATACCAACTTCAAACCGAGAGTGAAATTAGAGAAGAGGACATGGCAGAAAACCCAGATCCTGATACTCAAAAATTCTTTGACATGCTTACTGCTGCGCAAGCACCATTGTGGGAAGGATGTACAGATCACTCTGAATTGTCAGCATCTTTGGAAGCTCTAAGCTTGAAATCTGATTATAATATGGCTGAAGGATGTTTTAATAGAATGGTCCAATTTATGGGAGAGACTATGCCAGAAGATCATCGAATGGCTACGAATTTTAACCAAGCTAAGAAGTCAGTGATAAAATTGGGTTTGGGTTGTCTCAAAATTCATTGTTGTCCAAACGGATGCATGTTGTATTATAATGAAAATTCATCTAAAAATATAACTAATTGTTTGATATGCGGAATGGATCGATGCAAGATTATCACTAGGAGGGGAGTTGAGAAAAAGATTTCTATTAAAAAAATGTGGTACTTTCCAATTATTCCTAGACTCAAAAGGTTATACTCTTCAATGGCCACTGCACCTCACATGAGATGGCATAGCGAGAATGAAAAGGACCCCAATATTATGTGTCATCCATCGGATGGGGAAGCTTGGAAGCACTTTGACACTCTTCACCCGGAGTTTAGTCAAGACCCAAGAAATGTCGGATTAGGGTTATGTGCTTGATGGGTTTAATCCTTTTGGTCGAGTATGGCAAAAGTTATTCTTGTTGGCCGATTATCCTAACTCCATACAATCTTCCACCTACCATGTGCATGAAGAGAGAATTTATGTTTTTGACAATTTTAATTCCAGGTCATTCAAATCCAAAGCATAAGATTGATGTATTCTTGCAACCACTTATAGATGATTTGTGCACCTTATGGAATGAAGGGATATTGACTTATGATGTGTCATTGAGGCAAAATTTTATGATGAAAGTTGCTTTGATGTGGACAATTAATGACTTCCCAGCTTATGGCATGTTATCAGGTTGGACGACTGCTGGTAGACTTGCTTGTCCTATATGTATGGAAAGAACAAAAACATTTTCTCTTAGTCATAGCCACAAGATCTCCTATTTTGATTGTCACCTTCAATTTCTTTCACAAGACCATCCATTTAGGAGGAATAAAAAGGCATTCAAGAAGAACGTTGTTGAGATTGGTCCCCCTCCTCCACGTTTATCTAGTCTTGATGTCTGGAATAGGGTGGCACACTTACCAGTTTGCTATCAAGTACAACAAGTAGACAATATTGCAGGATATGGTATTACACATAATTGGAAGAAACAAAGTATTTTTTGGAGGTTGCCTTATTGGAAAACCCAACTTTTACGTCATAATATTGATGTTATGCACACAGAAAGAAATGTGTTCATGAATGTGTTTGACACTATCATGGATATCAAAGGCAAAACTAAGGATACAAACAAGGCTCGATTGGATGTAGCTGAAATATGTAATCGAAAAGAGCTAGAGTTGAAAGAGATTGGACATGGAAAACTTATCAAACCAAAGGCAGCATATGCTTTCACCAAATCCCAAAGACTCTCTATTTGTAAGTGGGTTAAAGAACTTAAATTGCCAGATGGATATGCTTCCAATTTGGGTAGATGTGTCGACTTGAATCAAGGAAAGTTACATGGTATGAAAAGTCATGACTGTCATGTGTTCATGCAACGATTACTTCCAATTGTGTTTGATTCGTTGCCAAAATCAATTTGGAAAGTACTAGTTGAACTTAGTCTTTTCTTTAGAGAATTGACTTCCACAACACTAAATATTGAACACTTACGAGTTATGGAAGAAAATATACCTGTCTTATTGTGTAAATTAGAACAAATATTCCCACCAAGCTTCTTTGATTCAATGGAACATCTTCCAATTCATCTACCTTATGAGGCAAAGGTTGGTGGTCCAGTTCAATATCGTTGGATGTATCCTTTTGAGAGGTATCTTTACACTAACTACTCACCCTCCATTTCTAAAGTTTTTTATATGTTCTTTAAAGACTCCATTTTTGTATTCTTTTTTAGATTCTTACACTCCTTAAAAAAGAAAGTGAAGAATAAAGCTAGGGTGGAGGGCTCTATTTGTGAAGCTTACTTGGTGGAAGAAACATCTACATTTGCCTCATTTTATTATCCTGATCATGTTGAAACAAGAAGGACTAGGATTCCTAGAAATGTTCATGTAGGTGAAGGTTCTTCATCCCCTCCTCCTATTTCAATTTTCAACTACCCAGGAAGACCAATTGGAAAGTCTCAAACATATTTTCTGCACCAAAGAGACTATGATGCTGCCGAATTATATGTTCTTCAAAATTGTGAAAAGGTTCAACCATATTTTGAGTAAGATGTTTTCACTCCTCTCACATCAAAATTACTCATGTTACTTTGTGTGGTTTGAGTAATTTGTTACGTGTTTGCGAGTATTTATATTGAATATTTAAGACAACTAAATCCTAGTATTTACGGTGCCCAAATTGACCAAGACATTTCATCCCATTTTCCTAAATGGTTTAAACAATATGTAAGTTTTTGACTTATATGTCTTACAAATATTTATTCGACTTACATAGTCTAATGTGTAAAGGACTTTGTTGTCTTTAGGTTCTAAATCCAGAAAATAATATTGAAGATCCATTATTGGTTAATTTGGCATGGGGTCCCAAGAGAAAAGTTGAATCATGGCCTATGTATGTTATCAATGGATACAAATTCCACACTATTGTTTGGAGTGAAGGCATGAATTCCTGTAACTATGGTGTTTATGTACGAGGAACCAATGGTCAATTAGAGTCAGATTTTTATGGATTATTGTCTAATATTATTCAATTAGAGTATCTTGGTTTGCCATTGATGAATTTAGTTCTCTTTTAGTGTGAATGGTTTGACAATACTCTTAATATAGGAACCAAAGTAGATAATAAGTATGGAATCGTGGAAGTAAAGCAATCACGAAGATATAATAAAGCATATGATCCTTTCATATTTGCACAACAAAGCGAGAACAAGTTTATTACACAAGTTATCCAGAGGGACACCGAGGTTGCTTGGGTGTAATAAAGACAAAATCTCGTAGTAGAATCATTGATAATATAGTCGAGTCAAGTTGAGCATGAGACTCCATACCAAGATGATGAGCTTGTAGGACTTGAAGTAGTGCTTCGTGTTGATCCTAACTTCATTGATGATTCCCTTGCTGATGTTAATGGTGGGGGAGAAGAAATAGATATACAATTACTGAATGAAAGAAATATAGATGAAGATGAGGATGAATATATTTCAAGTGAGGATGAGGCTGAGAGTGATTTTGATGATACGAGATACTTCGGTAATTCATGCATTAAAATTATTTTTACAATTGTTAAATTTGATTGTACACCTTTATTTAATATTGCATATATATACATATATATATATATATATATATATATTGATATGATTATGATTTAATTATTTGCGAGTGAATGAGTGGTAAGCTAAGCCGACACGTTTGGGTGTAGAAAACAAAATCGGGTAATTCGTTGTTTCAATTGTTTAATTTTATGCATGTTACATATGTAATAAGATCCGCTTGTAGATGCCACAAAGGGGTAGAAGTGGTGGTCGTAGACCACCTCATCGTGGTGGTCGAGGTGTACTTGTTGATGATAAAGGTTCACCCGACCCTAACTCTACTAGTTACTGTTCGACCAAGATCCATGGAGTCTACTAATCCTATATTTGTAGAACGCACACCTCCCTCAACTCAACAAGAATCTCCTGTAGCTATAGTAGGAGAAACAATTCCTACTACCTTCTCTGCGAGGCGACATTTGGTCAACCTACACAGTACACGGGTCGGTCGCAACCGAGGTTGAGTCGCGGAAATATGGTTGATCAAAGGCCATGGTTACAAGCGAGACAAAGGAGAGTAAGTATGTTTTAATTTAGTTATAATTCTTTAATATGAAATTTCTTAATAATATCAATCCCACAATATGTTTCAACACAGGTTTATACCAAGCAAATGGTCCTCCTGCTATAATCTCTAGAATCATCAAACAAAAATTTGATGAACCAAGTCCCACTTGGAGAAAGGTTTCACTTGAGCTTCGAGATAGATGGTTTGGAGAGTTCAAGGTAATTTGAATTATAGTTACATTAAACAATGTCATTTCATTCTTATAAATTAAATGTTTTTTGTGTATTTTATTTATGCGGAAAGAGTATATATGGGATGTGGAACAAGAGCAAGCCATAAGATCTGTTTTTGATAAGAAAGGTTCTCGAATTTTAAAAAACTCAATGAACAAAGTTAGGAATGGTAAGGATACGAGAATGCTGGATACCGCCAGCTGTTCGAGCATCTTTGGACTTACATTGGAGTTCTCCAGATTTCCAAAACAAGAGTGCCATTGCCAAGGCTAATCGAGCTGTTGATAAGGGTGCCTCGACTTATCGTGGGGGTTCCATATCTACTGCAGCTCACTTTGAGAAGATGGTAAGTTTATTATATTTTTATATAAGTAATTTAATACAATATATTACACTTTAGGTAATGAATTTTGTCTCATTTTAATGTGTAGACTACGGAGTTTCAACGGGAACCAACCGTTTGGGAGGTTGTTGAGAGGACAAAGAAATTAAAGACTAGACAATGGGTCAATGAAAAAACTCGTTATCTTGCTGTATGTTTAACATCTAAGTTATAGTTTATTATTCAATATATGTTTTCTTCATAATAATTATATTTCACTTCATTTTTAGGAACAATATATGCAGCGCAGAGAAGAAGTCCATCAACATAACTTGCGTGAAGGCTCATCTTCACAAGAGTCTCCTATTGTCTCTGTTGATGATAATCAAATATACATTTCAGTTGTTGGAGGTGAAAATAAAAAGGAAATGTGTATGGACTTGGTACATTGAGCAAAAAGTTCACTACTACATCGGGTTCTCAATCTTCTATTACTCAAACTCCGAGTACTTCATCAAATTGAACAAATGTGTGAGACTATTGAAAAGTTAAATGCTTGAATTGGTGGCAAAGCATAATAAGGAGAAGACACTTCAAGAAGAGATGCAGGAGTTGAGGAACAACCAACGCCAACAAGATGAGCAGATGAAGCTTATTTTACAATATATTCAAATGAATAGTCATCCTACTACAAGTCAACATGACACTGACAATATACCAGAGGACTAATTTTCAATTTTATGATATTAAGATTTTGAATCTTGAGTAGTTGTTTAGAAACATTTTATTTCTGTTATGACTTTGAATTGTTCTTATTATGATTTGAATAATTTGACTTTAGTTCTTAAGTTTTCATTTGTGTTCTGTTTGGATGAATTAAGCAGGTACAAATTTTGTAAAATTGGATATACAAAATTTTAAACGAAAATTTTCAGATTTGGTTAGATTAGCGATCGAATTTTTGGTCGCTGTAAATTTATTATAATATACAATTCAATTTTAGCGACCGATTTAGCTGATCGATTTAAATTATTATTTAAATAATTCAATTAATGTATTAGCGATCGATTATATCCAGTCGCTATTATTTTTAACTTTGTCTCCAATTTAGCGATCGATTTACTATATTAATTTACGTCGCTATTTTTGCGATCGATTTAGCGACCGATTTTAATTATTATTTACATAATTATATTAATATATTAGCGACTGAATATATCGGTCGCTATTTTTTAAAACTTTACCACCGATTTAGCGACCAATTTATTATATTAATTTCGGTCGCTATTTTGGTCTTCAAAGAATAAGTAACCAAATTATTTAGCGACCACTTTAGCGACCACCTTATCGGTCGCTATTTAGTGACCAAAATGTAAATCGGTCGCTAACAAATTAGCGACTTACCCTTTTGCGACCAACCATTTCGGTCGCTAATTTCGGTCGCTAATAGAATAGCGACCGATTTTTGGCCATTAGCGACCGATTTTTTCGGTCGCTAATAGCATTTTTTCTTGTAGTGAAAATCATTTGTTTCTTGGAACAGCAACGGTAGACTGTGAACAAGTACACCAGGTAGGTTCCCAAGAAAGAGAGGTGAGTCACTAATGGACACACTTAAGTACCAAGTTTTTCCTAGCCAGAACCTTCCTACACATGTACTCTCACACTACCAAGCTATCCAGATTTTACTTTGAGAATGTTTTCCAAAAAATTTCTTGCAAGGATGACTTGTCAAGAATTTCCTATGAGAAGGGTTAGGGAGCACAAACAAAATAATAATTTTTTTAAAATTTTTTTTAGTAAAGCTAGAAAAAGTAACTTAGAAAAATAAAAGAATGAGAATGATATTAGACAATGTTATGCAACACAATTATGTCCCCAACAATGGTGTCATTTGATAGCAGCATTCTAGTCGCAGAAAACACTGATAAAAAATAATAAACATGTTGTTAAACTAATGCAGTATAGCTAACCTGTGTCGAATCTCACAAGGACACAATTATAGGAACATACTCATTATCACATATCATTCTCTCTAAAACATTAAATAGGGGGATGAATGAAAGAATGAAAAAGAAATAAATTGATGTAGAATAATAAAAATTAAAATCAAATTGCTATAGAATATTAACGACAATTAAAATTAAACAAAAACAAAAATTAAATAACTGAAATTTATAAAATTAAAATAAAGTGTTTTTAATTAAAAGTGCATGATTCAAGAATTGCTTTGAAATAAAATAGTGAAATAATTAAATATGAAATTTCTAAAAGCAATAGCTCTAAAACTAAATTGTGAATTAAAATTGGAAATGAGACGAATTGAAAATGAAAATTATGCAATACCGGAATAAAAATTCTAAACAATTAAATAGAAAAAATTAAAATGAGCACTGAATAAATAAAATAACTAGAGTAAGATAAATTGGAAAATTCAATAGAAATTACAAATTAAATAAAAGAGAATAAACCAGAAGTGCAGTAGTAGATGAACTCGCCTAACCAAAAACTAAATTACGAACTAAGAGTAGGAAAAGAAACTGGGGACGAGACAAAACAACAATTCTCACCCCAGGCCAGGAGATTATGATTGTGGTTGTCGCAATACCTCTATTTGTAGGGGTTTGAACAAGAGAAATTAAGCTCAAAAATTAATAACAATAAAATCAAATATTTCTCAAATAAATGATTGCAAAATCTTATTGCTGTGAAGAGAATTTTTGGGACTGATTTGGAAAAAATAGTATGTTTCTTTCTTATTTTGAGTGATCAAGCACTAATTTGCATTTAATTCTTAAATCCTACTAGCTTTTAATTCAGCTAGATTGGATTCTTGCACCAGTTAATTTGCTTGATTCTAAATTTCAATTTGTAACGTTCTACAAGTGGACTGCATAAGCAAATTTGGGCTTCCAAGAAAAGTGAAGCTTGATGACTTAAATTTGAACATTTTTTTCCATTATTTTAGCCCATCTCATATTACTTGTCCTACAAAAAAAGAAAAAGAAATATACAATGTAGATGTATGCATATATATTATTTTTATGAAGAAAGTAACTAACATAGAAAATACTCTTAGATCAAAAAATAAAGAGTAAAATGACACACATATACTCATTTACTTAACTTTTGTATAATTCTCAGAAAATGTTTATGTTATGGTTTTGATTGGTTGAGAAAGAGCAGATGATAAGGTTATAACATGTCATGAGAGGGTTGAGTCTGTTGATAAAGCAAACAAAACAATCACCTACAAGCTCTTCAGTGGAGACATCGATGACCTGTTTAATTATCTTTAAGCTCATGTTTCAAGTTCTTGATAAGGGTCGTGATGGTGCTTTTATCAAATAGACCGTTGAATATGAGAGGGTTGATGAGGAAGTTGATCCTCCATTTGGGTACATGCACTAGTACAGAAATCACTTTTAACATCGGTTCTTTAAGAACCGATGTAGAAAGTGAATTCAAGACTTTCTACATCGGTTCATCAGGGAACCGATGTAGAAAACATTTTCTACATCAGTTCCCTGATGAACCGATGTAGAAAGTCATTTTAGAAAATTAAGAGATTTGTCAATGGCAAGATTCGAACCCAGTACCTTAGAGTCGAAGGCTGATACTCCAACCACTAAGCTACTAGGATTTTCGATAATAACTTATACATAAATTATATTTATATACAAATAAAAATGTATATCCATGTAAATATATAAATATAAAATATATAAATACAAATACAAATATATTTATATATTTATATGTTGAATGTGAGAGCGCTCGAGAGTGAAAGTGTGTGACAAGTGGGTTTTCAAATTTTGATGTTAAATTTGTGAGCGAGTCTCTTTATATGAATTTGTAATTTAATAATAGAATAAAATCTTTATAATTTATTTATAATAATATAGAATATAATCTTTATAATTAATTTATATAATGATATAAAATAAAGAAAAAAATTATTTTATATCATTATATAAATAAATTATAAAGATTATATTTTGTCATTAAGTTATAATCCATATAAAGAGACTCGCTCACAAATTTGACATCAAATTTTGAAAATTCACTCGACACACACTTTCATCCTCGAGCGCGCCCTCACATCCAACATATAAATATATAAATATATTTGTATTTGTATTTATATATTTTATATTTATATATTTACATGGATATACATTTTTATTTGTATATAAATATAATTTATGTATAAGTTATTATCGAGAAAATCCTAGTAGCTTAGTGGTTGGAGTATCGACCTTCGACTCTAAGGTATTGGGTTCGAATCTTGCAAGTGACAATTCTCTTAATCGATAATAATTCAAATTCTTAAAAAATATAAATAATATAATAAATAATAAAAATATAATATAAAAGGGAGAAGAGACCTACCTATCAATAGATAAGATAATTGGAGAGGGGTTATGAAATAAAAATATTAGACTTTCTACATCGGTTCTAGAACCGATGTTAAAAGCCCCTGGGAACCGATGTTAAAAGCCTATTTTATACTAGTGATGGAGTTCTTTAACAAATGCACAAAAGATATTGATGGTCATCTTGTCAAGACATAGCTTCAAAAACTGTATAATATATAACCATAGGATAAGTGCTTATCAGTATAATAAGAAATAATGGGTTTTGGCATGGCCTTAGGGTATGTGCTTATCTGTATAATAATATATACATGGTTGTGCTGTTTGGCAAGAAGGATGCTTGTGAAGATCTTTTGTTTATTGCATGGAATAAATTTGGATTTGTCTTTTAAGTGTCTTATGTGTATATTTCGTGTTCATTGGGTAATATGCTATATCAGCATAATGTCACGTCGTTCATTTTTTATTTTTTAAAGTGTCACTTTGTCAATAAAATATGATTAAAAATGAAAAAAAAAAACGTTAAAAAAAATAATTGAGAGAGAGAGCAAAATTAATTAAAAACAAAAGTAGATAAACTTAAGGAACAAATTGACATATTTGCAAGCATGAAAATTAGTACAAATTAAAATTCGAGAATAGCAAAATTTGTATTGTGATAAAATCATTCAAATTTAGGTATTTTAAAATTCAATTTTAAAGGAAAAAAACTAGTATGTGGTTCAATTGAGTAAAGAGTGTGGTATGCAGAACAAATTTTGTAATAACTCATGGCAGGGAGTGAGATAATGACAATCAAAGGAGAAGAGGAGAAGAAAAAACAGGTATGCATTTCATTCTTTGGGAGATACAATGTTCTAAGTAACTATGAGAGGAAAACTTCCAGAAACCCTAAAAACAGAAAACCTAAAACCTAAATTACTGGAGAAGAAGCAGTAACAGATTAACAAAATCATATCTAATATTGAGGATGTCTATTTTTTTTTTATATATAAAATATGATATGCGAATGTCTGGTATTGCACTTAATACAATTCAACAAATTGGACGCAAATTAAATTCCAAGATCTGAGTAGTAGGAGGAGGGTGAATAATAATGGAAACTAGTAGAATCCGAAAATGGATAAGAAACCCTGGCCCTTGCAAACTGTACCAGTGTAAGCCACTCAGCTTTAATTGAAGAGAAAACTTGACCAAGATTTCTAGTTTCGTTGCCAAAACTCATAAGAATATTATTTTATTATCTTTTATTTAAATTAGATATTAAGAGATTTTATTATCTTTTAAGAAGATAGAAGTACATTAAGTTATTATTTTGATTTAGGTAGTTATCATTAAAATATTATGAATATTTGATATTTTGTAATATTTTTATTTTATATATACATAGAGTACATGAATAGAAATATACGCTAATGATATATTAGAAATATATATACATAAAACCTTAAAAATTCTCAACAAATTAGTATCTGAACTTCGGTTCGATACAATAGAAGGAGAAATAAATTTTTCACAAGTCGCTATTCCAGCTTTTTATGGCGAAAATTATGACCTATGGGTTGTGAGAATGCAATCTTATCTTGAAGGATTGAATGTATGAAAAGTTGGAAGAAGATTATATCACTACAACAAAAAACACATTTAGCCACCGAAATTAGCGATCGAATTTTTCGGTCGCAATTAGCGATCGATTTAATTTTGGTCGCAATTAGCGACCGATTTAATTTTGGTTGCAATTAGCGACCGATTCAGCAACCGATTCAGCGACCACTTTAATTCGGTCACAATTAGCGACCGATTTAGCGACCAAAATATGATTTATTTTGCAGTTTTTTATTTAGCGACCGAAATAGCGACCAATATTTTGCGTCGCAAAATTTCGGTCGCTAAATCGGTGGCTATTTCATACTAAAATAAAAAAATCATTTAGCGACTGGTTTAGCGACCGAATTACAAATTGAAATAGTGACCGAATTAAAATCGGTCGCTAATGAGAAAATAGTGACCGAATTGAAATCGCTCGCTAATGAATATTATTTTTTTATTATATTTAATTTTTTTTATAAATATACTTTAATTGTTTTAGTATATTTTTTACAATTTATTTTTTAAAAGTAATTTATTTTTTTAAAATATTTTAATTTTTAAAATATACTTTAAAACTAAACTTTGGTGTCAATATTAACAAAATGAATTGTAATAAATCAAATTTATTAAAAATTTAAATTGTAATAAATTAAGACTAGAGTGATGTTAACTATTCAATACATTGTTTAAGAAAAGTTTAATAACAAATATTCTTGAATTTATTTTTCAATTGAAATTAAATTATGTTTTAAAAATTTATATTAAAAAATTGAAGAAAATAGAGATTTAATTATACTTTTAATAAATTTAACATAATAATAGTTTTGATTTTTATTTTTAAATATTTATTTTAATTTTTTAAAACAGAGAAACCACTACAAGAAAAACACCAAATAGTGACCGAAAATTCGGTTACTAAATGTGCAAAATCTAGCTATTAATTAAAATAGTGACCGAAATAGTGACCAACTGGAATCGGTCACTATTTCCTTGGTCACTGATTTTAGTGACCGATTCAGTGACCGATTTTATATCTATTATTTATTTTCCCTATCTCTTAATTATATTATATTTTTGCTTATTTAAGTTTTTATTTCTCTTATCTCTTAATTATATTATATTTTTTAGAAGTTTAACTTATTATTAGGTGGTTTATTGTCATTGTCAGATTCGAACCCGGTACCTTAGAGTTGGAGGTCGAAACTCCAACCATCGAGCTACTAGGATCTTTTAATA